>JAQQZS010000020.1:211532-226388 GCA_030068045.1 Platyallabes tihoni | reverse complement strand
TGTTAATAAACTATACTTTAAAATGTAATTTAATGAACCCTTTAATTTTTGTGGCTTCAGTCATTGTTGGGATACTCAGCATTAACAGCTTATATCGAAATATATCGTTTTTGTTCAATATGGGGAAAAATTATCGAGATTACATTTTTGCCATATCGCCCAGCCCTACATTACGCTAACGAATAGAGATGCCTAAATGTACTACAAAGCTCACTGCTGCTACATACAAAACTCAGACAACACTGACCCTGCAGACAGCGATGGCAGTTTTGGACAAGACTGTCAGACTTCTACAAAGCACAACTGGTGATAATGTTTTGTCTAGGTTTCTGATTGGCCCCTTGTTGATTAGGGACGCTCCTGACAGCACTTAACAGGGCGTTTTGCATTTTCACCCAGATCTAGCCAGAGCCAATGGAGCATTGGTGTATCATGTGTACAAGTTCCACCTTTGATGTACAGACAATATTAATCTGAATCTGATTAAACCATTCATTTCTGTACATGCACTCGGACACAGTGGCGTGGCAACCAAACAGCTTTCACCCGAAGTATAATGTACCAAGACTTTTGCACAGTTTTGTAGTTTGGTGATTAAGCTTACAATCTAGGGCTGTAGCTATCGAATATTTTAGTAATCGAGTATTCCACCAAAAATTTAATCAATTAATTGAGCAATCGGATAAAATGTACTTTTACTTAATTAAACAGCAATGTAAAATATAAGAGAAACAAACAAAAATTTTTTTTAAAGATAAAGTTTTATTTTTTAAATGCGTACAGCACTTTATCAAAAAAAATATATAAATAAATAAAAAACATTGTCATTATCCACAATACAAGGAATGGCTTAAAGTTGTAAGTGCCATACATTCTTATTTTAAAGCCTTTTCTCAGATGCAAAAACTTAAAAAAAAAAAAAGTCAAATGTAAAAACGTATTTCAAATGAAAAATTAAACGTTTAATTTTTTTTTGCCGGTCCTCGCGGAAGCTCGCGGACCTTGCAGAACTTTGCGGAACATCGGCAGGCAATCGCGCCGGCTCACGGTGCCCTACACTGCATCTCACCGCGAGTCAAACCACATAGGTGAGATAGGGGTATAACTGTTTGTTGGTTTGTGGGTGACGTAAGCGGTTCTTCGTCTGTGTTTACTGGCGGCTTGCATCCGGAAGCGCGCTGTGTCACGGCAAACAAATAATTGCACAAAAACATGACACAAGCTTTTAAAATTAATTAAAAGAAGCTTCGAGGCCAATCGAATTAATCGAGTTACTCGAGGAATCATTTCAGTCCTATTACAAATCAATCAATCAACATTATTTGTATTTGTATAGCACCTTACAGCAACCTAAGTTGAACCAAAGTGCTTCACAGCATTATAACAAAATACAAGTTAAAAAAAATTTTTTTAAAAAAAGTTAAATAAATGAAAGCTCAATTGTCAATATTTGGCTAAAACCCGGCACTTTGGTCAGATGTAATACCAGACTGAGCGCAGGATTAAACCCTCTACAACCAATGACTGCGCACTCTGGATTTATATTAATTTTGTAAAGTGACTCCGCCCATAACATGCCATAATTATCATTCATCCTGCAGCTGCTGAAAGAACAAGGTCACGACTGCAGGTTCCCGCTCAAATCAGATAACGGCTTTCAAACCACACACACAATTCTCTTCTCATTAACAACACATGAATCTCACACGCAGAGGCATTCCTAATAACACACAAACACATGACCACAGCATCTCTCTTTCTCTGATACACCGGATGTGTATCCGAAAATTGAAAAAAGAACCGGAAGTGCTGAGAATGAGAGAAAACACCCCCCCCCCCCCCACTGAAATGTGTAATACAGTAACACACTGCTCAGTCTGCACTTCTGCCATCACTAAAAGCAATTCTCGACATGAATGCTGTAAAATTTCCAACAGCGACTGACTTCATCCTGATCTGCGGTGTGAGCGGCGAAAGAGAAATTTACCCCAGGGCACATTTTCCTCTAAGTGGGTCACACTGCTACAGCCAACCGCACTGCCCGAGGCTCTGAGTTTTCAGTAGTCAGGAGTGCTGTGTGTTTTCAGCTGTTATAAAGCAGGAACGAAACGATAGAGTATTGGAAAATTAACCACAACACCATGATATTGTGATAAGAAATTAATCAGTGGTGTTGTATCACACCATGCTGCACTTTAGTCTTCCATCACCATCAGCCATTTCCCAAATCAATACACCATGTTTGTTAATACCGGTTTGTTGAAATCAGGTGCTTTCAAACCGCACCAGCCCGGATTACAGAAGATGCTTACTTTAGCAGACTTTGAAGCTTTGTAACAGTTAAAGTGACTCCTCAGGTCCACCGATCACAGACTATTCTTTTAAGATACAGTGAGCTTACAGAATATACAATTACAATTCACATTAAATGTCTGTTAGGAGCAATTTTAATTAATTCTGTCCCAAATTAACAAAATGCACACTGTTTGCCAAGTTTGTATTTTCTTCATCCAAATTATGAATTGAATCATGAAGCCAGCATAGTGAACTGAATCAAACGTAATCGTGACAGGGTATGTAAACTTGTGATCCGTTTATGGTCACTCATTCTCTATAGCGCTTATCCTGTGCAGCGTCGCATCAGAGTGGACTTGGGGAAGGGGTAGCATACAATCCATTGCACAGGGTACACGCACACACAACACAGGCAATTTGAGAACACCAG
Source organism: Platyallabes tihoni (assembly GCA_030068045.1). Classification (NCBI taxonomy): domain Eukaryota; kingdom Metazoa; phylum Chordata; class Actinopteri; order Siluriformes; family Clariidae; genus Platyallabes; species Platyallabes tihoni. Next base: position 223,663 of record JAQQZS010000020.1, on the reverse strand, counting down.
TTAGTCAATGCCGCATGGCGTGGGAGAAAACCAGAGCACTCAGAGGAAACTCACCCCAACTCAACCACCCCTTTAACCTAATGAGTGCCAAGAGAGAAAACTGGAAAACCCTCCTCAGTAACTCAAAATGCTCTTCTCAGTTTTGAGTAGGTCAATGACAAATCTACAGCACGTTTCTCATTATCATCAGAAAACATAATGGCAAAACTTACCGTTTAAAATACATCTCTGCTTTGGTTCGGTCAAAAGAAGGAACTCATCATGACATCACAGTTAGCAGTTTGGTGGCTTTTTTTGCTTCTTTCTCTTGTAGTTTATAAGACAAAATGATGTAAAAGACGCAGTTTATCTTCTTTCTGAAAAACCAAGCATCCCTCAGTCCTAAAGACTCAACCATGGAGGAAAGCCCTCTGCACAAACACCGCAGCTAGCTAGCCTGCTAAATAATATTACGGCTTAAATCCTGACAGAAGTCTCTCTGATCTTTCTGGGTTAGACTTCAGATCCACGAGTTTTTTGAAGCTTTGCTTCACTGCTGCAACGGGTTCTTGTGTACAAGGTAATACACAACCCTACGATACGTTTTATTTATACGATTTCCATCTCACTCTCCAACTTTATTAAAACACAAACCTAGACTTTATTCAGCTTGTTAATGCACTCACTTGCATTAAAATATCTGACCCTCACACACACACTTTATTGACCAGGTTTGAGCTTTAAGCCTGCAGCAGTTGGAGGAGAATAACCGCTGTATAACCACGGGTAACCCTGAGCATCCTGTTTTCATTGTTACAGATCCACCGCAGTCAACAGCGGAGTGCATTAACAAATGAGTTCACACACTGCCAACATTCTGCAGATTTCATACACACATACACGAACAGCCTGTTGCTCGTCCTCAGCCAGCACTCCCAACCGGCTCAAACACCAGCTACTTTCTTTACAAGCACATAAAGCATCTGCTATTTAAACACAAACATAAACGATGTGTAACCATTACAGCAAGATTAACCTACAAGAAGCACAAGTTTACACAGACAACTGCTTAGACTGAAGCGATACACACAGACCCAAGCCCCGCTTTACACGCTTTTCAAACTACTTAAAACTACTACACGCCTACTAAATCTACTTAACGTGAAATCAGCTGCACATCAGCTCACTGCTTCATTTATTCATTAGATTTCAGATCGTTCACTCCACAACTCTCGCACTGAACCGAGGCGACACACACACCTGCAGGAGACAGAGACGATGATTCTACAAATACAACGCAAACATTACATACACCAATAAAAACAAAAGTATCTGGGCACCTGACCATAACAAATATATGGGATTTCCTCTCCTTACTCCATTAGGACCATGTGACCAAAAGTCCTGAAACACTGAAATAGGCAAATGAAAGGTGATTTGATATTTTGATTTAAAATAATAATAGATATAGTGAAAAATAAATGCCGTAAACAGTAAACATTTCATGTGACAAACAACAGCCATCTTCAGCAGAAATGAAGGCGGGAGTGAAAAATCCTGAGTGTCCTGCACAGAGCCCTGACTGAACTCAACTACACTGAGCCCTAAACACAGCAGTACACATACTGTAACAGTCACACACAGAGGCACCGCGACAACCTGACCGACATCTGTCGAACAAACACCCTGGCCTTTTTTTCTTTTTTTTTTTTAGCAGATTCACATACAAAGAGTCTCACAGTAATGAAAAGAATCTGCAATGGCAATATACACACACAATTTTTGTTCCTACACACACTGGACACTTTGAATGTCAACCATGACTAAAAACTACATTTCGCATAATGTGCACTCTTCAACCATCTATGAGAGTAAAAACTCCCTTTATTTCTCTATATAATCTCCTGCATCATTAATGCACTCATCACAATGTTTCACTAGTGTTTATATACCAAAGTTTTCTCAGTATGGCAGAGCCATGATCAGTCTGCCTGCTTCACATCTAAAACGCTAGCCTCCCAAGAACTCCTTCAATGGCCCAAACATATGGAAATGGCTTGGAGTGAGGTCAGGACTGTATGGGGAATGTTGCAACAACTCCCAGTGAGTTCCTATAATGTGGTGAATGTGTGAACTGTACACACAAACAGACACACGTCTCTTCCGCAAGATGACTAACAGCATTATTTAACACATTTACACCATTCAAGTGTTTTACTACGGCAAAGAGTTACATCACCATACTGCGCTTGAAGTCTTCTGTAAATGTCAATCAGGTTTATGCCTTTGGTCATGAAATCCCAAAAGTTTAAAAACAGATTTGGCCATTAACTCGTTTCATACAAACCGTATAAATGCTCCGACACCCTGATCGGATGACATCAGTTTGATCAAACTGCTCTTAAAATTTAACGTTTCTACATCCATGACGTTTGTCATAGCAGAGGAACTAATTATCACCACCTTTGTACAGAACTCTAGAGGCTGAGAGACAGAAGTAGAGAGAGATATCATCCTCTGCCAAATATCAGATGGTCATGAAAATCAAATCATGATCATGACAGCAGTTCACAGTACTCAAAGTATCGAATCAAAACCAAGTGTGTTTCTGAAAACACACTGTGTGTGTGTGTGTGTGTGTGTGTGTGTGTGTGAGAGAGTGAGTGAGTGAGTGAGTCTATGTAGGAACCAGCAGAAAACTACAGCCGTGAGGAGGTCACAGACTGCTCAGCCCATCAGTGCCGGCTGCCTCCATCAGCATGGGACAACAACCAGCCTGCAGGAGACACGACGACAACAACAAAAACAACCAAACTCAGTGTCACAAGGTCAGGACACACATACACACAGGGCTGGGGAAGTGTTCAATAAATACTGTACCACCTGGACACTGATAAGAGTGTGTGAGAGTGAAGTGACGCACACAAACACACACCTTAATGATGAAATAAAAGTCCAGCAGGATTCATTAACAAAATAAAGGTAACTATTCTGAAATATCTGTTGTTAGTAATAACACTCTTTCTTACACACACTGCAGCTCTGCATTACAACACAAAGAGAACAGCAGTGTGTTAGGACGCTACGATGTCACTTCACTCACACACGTTCCTCTGTAACGGTGTCCAGATCAAAGAGATTTCATTTTAATAAACATTACAGATCTAACGGGACACAGATCAGAGCGGCGCGCTGCAGTGGAGCGTCTGATTAGATCCCGAGATCCAATCTTATCTCTCTCTCTCTTACACACACACACTCAAAATGAGTGTGACTTCCGCGGTCAACACACTTCAACTGGAGGAAATGATTAAACATGGAAAAGTGAAATCCTGCCGCGCTCACTGAACACACACACGCGCGCGCGCTCTTTAACTGCGTACAGGCCCAAAGTGAGCTCAAGTCGTTCTAAAACAGAGATTAAAAAAAGATATGAAAACCTGGAATAAAACATACTTACGGGGATTTGTTGCTCAGACTGAAACACCGCCCGCCGCTGCCTCACACACACTCACAAGCACAGGCACAGGCTCACAGGCTTACGCTTGCTTGCTTACACACACGCACACACACACACACATACATACATACACACAGACCGGCCCTGAACCCTTCCCTTATCCTCTAGCCGCGGTAAATTCCACGCCGAGGGGTGTGAGGTGAGTTTATTCTTGTTATCGCTTTCTAATTTGTTCTTTAAGTATTTATTATTTACTAAAGTTTACCAAAAGTTTAAACAAACTCTGCGGTAGTAAATAAACATTTGCCCCAATTTAACGCAGTGATTTATTAAAGAGGCGCTCCACCCCCGCTTTACTCCACTTTGGTACTTCCCACGTGACGTCGACATAGGGGAGCGCGAGATAGCTTTTTATTCTGAATTGGGATTGAGCCAGAAAAGTGAACAACGCCACAATCTGGAGAGTCGTAGAGATGGTAGCAGCACCGTCAGCGTTTGTTTTTATAAAGTAAAACCCTTCCACAAGGTTATTAAATCTATAAATATGATTTTTAAAATAAATCATTTAATAAAATGAAAAAAATATTTTATACAAGAAACTGTAATAAACTACCTACTATTATAATATGATATAATCCAATAAACAATAACATTTTACATTCAAAATTAATAAACACCTTTTAGGAAATCTAATCCAATCTGATCACTTACAATATAAACACTTACAATAAAATCTAAAATAAAATTTTATAATAAAATCTACAAATATCTTACAATTAAATCTAATAAATAATTTTTAGAATAAAAATAAAATCTTATAAAGACATCTTATAATAAAAAAAAAACTAAAACTAAACTCTAATAAAGAATCCTTCAAATCAAATCTAATAAAGAATTTTATTAGGATATATGACTTTGGAAAATATAACAATACAAAGGCTACCTCACTAGTTTACGCCAGTCCTCTCAATGTGCAATTCAGTCTAAATTAGATTACAATCGCACCTTGAGGTTATGGAGTAGGTGGGTAGTGACACCTAGTGGCCATTAATGTTAATGACAATATACTTTAATCTAAAAAACGAAATAAAAACAAACCCCCCAAAATGTGTGTGTGTATGTGTGTGTGTGTTGGTTCTGGTTCCTAACAAAGTGATAAATAGTCCACTAATAAGTCTTTTATGTACATTTCCCTTGACCACTCGCTCATATGTATCAGCTGATAGATAGATAGATAGATAGATAGTACTATATATATATATATATATATATATATATAGTACTATCTATCTATCTATCTATCTATCAGCTGATACATATGAGCGAGTGGTCAAGGGAAATGTACATAAAAGACTTATTAGTGGACTATTTATCACTTTGTTAGGAACCAGAACCAACACACACACACATACACACACACATTTTGGGGGGTTTGTTTTTATTTCGTTTTTTAGATTAAAGTATATTGTCATTAACATTAATGGCCACTAGGTGTCACTACCCACCTACTCCATAACCTCAAGGTGCGATTGTAATCTAATTTAGACTGAATTGCACATTGAGAGGACTGGCGTAAACTAGTGAGGTAGCCTTTGTATTGTTATATTTTCCAAAGTCATATATCCTAATAAAATTCTTTATTAGATTTGATTTGAAGGATTCTTTATTAGAGTTTAGTTTTAGTTTTTTTTTTATTATAAGATGTCTTTATAAGATTTTATTTTTATTCTAAAAATTATTTATTAGATTTAATTGTAAGATATTTGTAGATTTTATTATAAAATTTTATTTTAGATTTTATTGTAAGTGTTTATATTGTAAGTGATCAGATTGGATTAGATTTCCTAAAAGGTGTTTATTAATTTTGAATGTAAAATGTTATTGTTTATTGGATTATATCATATTATAATAGTAGGTAGTTTATTACAGTTTCTTGTATAAAATATTTTTTTCATTTTATTAAATGATTTATTTTAAAAATCATATTTATAGATTTAATAACCTTGTGGAAGGGTTTTACTTTATAAAAACAAACGCTGACGGTGCTGCTACCATCTCTACGACTCTCCAGATTGTGGCGTTGTTCACTTTTCTGGCTCAATCCCAATTCAGAATAAAAAGCTATCTCGCGCTCCCCTATGTCGACGTCACGTGGGAAGTACCAAAGTGGAGTAAAGCGGGGGTGGAGCGCCTCTTTAATAAATCACTGCGTTAAATTGGGGCAAATGTTTATTTACTACCGCAGAGTTTGTTTAAACTTTTGGTAAACTTTAGTAAATAATAAATACTTAAAGAACAAATTAGAAAGCGATAACAAGAATAAACTCACCTCACACCCCTCGGCGTGGAATTTACCGCGGCTAGAGGATAAGGGAAGGGTTCAGGGCCGGTCTGTGTGTATGTATGTATGTGTGTGTGTGTGTGCGTGTGTGTAAGCAAGCAAGCGTAAGCCTGTGAGCCTGTGCCTGTGCTTGTGAGTGTGTGTGAGGCAGCGGCGGGCGGTGTTTCAGTCTGAGCAACAAATCCCCGTAAGTATGTTTTATTCCAGGTTTTCATATCTTTTTTTAATCTCTGTTTTAGAACGACTTGAGCTCACTTTGGGCCTGTACGCAGTTAAAGAGCGCGCGCGCGTGTGTGTGTTCAGTGAGCGCGGCAGGATTTCACTTTTCCATGTTTAATCATTTCCTCCAGTTGAAGTGTGTTGACCGCGGAAGTCACACTCATTTTGAGTGTGTGTGTGTAAGAGAGAGAGAGATAAGATTGGATCTCGGGATCTAATCAGACGCTCCACTGCAGCGCGCCGCTCTGATCTGTGTCCCGTTAGATCTGTAATGTTTATTAAAATGAAATCTCTTTGATCTGGACACCGTTACAGAGGAACGTGTGTGAGTGAAGTGACATCGTAGCGTCCTAACACACTGCTGTTCTCTTTGTGTTGTAATGCAGAGCTGCAGTGTGTGTAAGAAAGAGTGTTATTACTAACAACAGATATTTCAGAATAGTTACCTTTATTTTGTTAATGAATCCTGCTGGACTTTTATTTCATCATTAAGGTGTGTGTTTGTGTGCGTCACTTCACTCTCACACACTCTTATCAGTGTCCAGGTGGTACAGTATTTATTGAACACTTCCCCAGCCCTGTGTGTATGTGTGTCCTGACCTTGTGACACTGAGTTTGGTTGTTTTTGTTGTTGTCGTCGTGTCTCCTGCAGGCTGGTTGTTGTCCCATGCTGATGGAGGCAGCCGGCACTGATGGGCTGAGCAGTCTGTGACCTCCTCACGGCTGTAGTTTTCTGCTGGTTCCTACATAGACTCACTCACTCACTCACTCTCTCACACACACACACACACACACACACACACACACAGTGTGTTTTCAGAAACACACTTGGTTTTGATTCGATACTTTGAGTACTGTGAACTGCTGTCATGATCATGATTTGATTTTCATGACCATCTGATATTTGGCAGAGGATGATATCTCTCTCTACTTCTGTCTCTCAGCCTCTAGAGTTCTGTACAAAGGTGGTGATAATTAGTTCCTCTGCTATGACAAACGTCATGGATGTAGAAACGTTAAATTTTAAGAGCAGTTTGATCAAACTGATGTCATCCGATCAGGGTGTCGGAGCATTTATACGGTTTGTATGAAACGAGTTAATGGCCAAATCTGTTTTTAAACTTTTGGGATTTCATGACCAAAGGCATAAACCTGATTGACATTTACAGAAGACTTCAAGCGCAGTATGGTGATGTAACTCTTTGCCGTAGTAAAACACTTGAATGGTGTAAATGTGTTAAATAATGCTGTTAGTCATCTTGCGGAAGAGACGTGTGTCTGTTTGTGTGTACAGTTCACACATTCACCACATTATAGGAACTCACTGGGAGTTGTTGCAACATTCCCCATACAGTCCTGACCTCACTCCAAGCCATTTCCATATGTTTGGGCCATTGAAGGAGTTCTTGGGAGGCTAGCGTTTTAGATGTGAAGCAGGCAGACTGATCATGGCTCTGCCATACTGAGAAAACTTTGGTATATAAACACTAGTGAAACATTGTGATGAGTGCATTAATGATGCAGGAGATTATATAGAGAAATAAAGGGAGTTTTTACTCTCATAGATGGTTGAAGAGTGCACATTATGCGAAATGTAGTTTTTAGTCATGGTTGACATTCAAAGTGTCCAGTGTGTGTAGGAACAAAAATTGTGTGTGTATATTGCCATTGCAGATTCTTTTCATTACTGTGAGACTCTTTGTATGTGAATCTGCTAAAAAAAAAAAAGAAAAAAAGGCCAGGGTGTTTGTTCGACAGATGTCGGTCAGGTTGTCGCGGTGCCTCTGTGTGTGACTGTTACAGTATGTGTACTGCTGTGTTTAGGGCTCAGTGTAGTTGAGTTCAGTCAGGGCTCTGTGCAGGACACTCAGGATTTTTCACTCCCGCCTTCATTTCTGCTGAAGATGGCTGTTGTTTGTCACATGAAATGTTTACTGTTTACGGCATTTATTTTTCACTATATCTATTATTATTTTAAATCAAAATATCAAATCACCTTTCATTTGCCTATTTCAGTGTTTCAGGACTTTTGGTCACATGGTCCTAATGGAGTAAGGAGAGGAAATCCCATATATTTGTTATGGTCAGGTGCCCAGATACTTTTGTTTTTATTGGTGTATGTAATGTTTGCGTTGTATTTGTAGAATCATCGTCTCTGTCTCCTGCAGGTGTGTGTGTCGCCTCGGTTCAGTGCGAGAGTTGTGGAGTGAACGATCTGAAATCTAATGAATAAATGAAGCAGTGAGCTGATGTGCAGCTGATTTCACGTTAAGTAGATTTAGTAGGCGTGTAGTAGTTTTAAGTAGTTTGAAAAGCGTGTAAAGCGGGGCTTGGGTCTGTGTGTATCGCTTCAGTCTAAGCAGTTGTCTGTGTAAACTTGTGCTTCTTGTAGGTTAATCTTGCTGTAATGGTTACACATCGTTTATGTTTGTGTTTAAATAGCAGATGCTTTATGTGCTTGTAAAGAAAGTAGCTGGTGTTTGAGCCGGTTGGGAGTGCTGGCTGAGGACGAGCAACAGGCTGTTCGTGTATGTGTGTATGAAATCTGCAGAATGTTGGCAGTGTGTGAACTCATTTGTTAATGCACTCCGCTGTTGACTGCGGTGGATCTGTAACAATGAAAACAGGATGCTCAGGGTTACCCGTGGTTATACAGCGGTTATTCTCCTCCAACTGCTGCAGGCTTAAAGCTCAAACCTGGTCAATAAAGTGTGTGTGTGAGGGTCAGATATTTTAATGCAAGTGAGTGCATTAACAAGCTGAATAAAGTCTAGGTTTGTGTTTTAATAAAGTTGGAGAGTGAGATGGAAATCGTATAAATAAAACGTATCGTAGGGTTGTGTATTACCTTGTACACAAGAACCCGTTGCAGCAGTGAAGCAAAGCTTCAAAAAACTCGTGGATCTGAAGTCTAACCCAGAAAGATCAGAGAGACTTCTGTCAGGATTTAAGCCGTAATATTATTTAGCAGGCTAGCTAGCTGCGGTGTTTGTGCAGAGGGCTTTCCTCCATGGTTGAGTCTTTAGGACTGAGGGATGCTTGGTTTTTCAGAAAGAAGATAAACTGCGTCTTTTACATCATTTTGTCTTATAAACTACAAGAGAAAGAAGCAAAAAAAGCCACCAAACTGCTAACTGTGATGTCATGATGAGTTCCTTCTTTTGACCGAACCAAAGCAGAGATGTATTTTAAACGGTAAGTTTTGCCATTATGTTTTCTGATGATAATGAGAAACGTGCTGTAGATTTGTCATTGACCTACTCAAAACTGAGAAGAGCATTTTGAGTTACTGAGGAGGGTTTTCCAGTTTTCTCTCTTGGCACTCATTAGGTTAAAGGGGTGGTTGAGTTGGGGTGAGTTTCCTCTGAGTGCTCTGGTTTTCTCCCACGCCATGCGGCATTGACTAACTGGTGTTCTCAAATTGCCTGTGTTGTGTGTGCGTGTACCCTGTGCAATGGATTGTATGCTACCCCTTCCCCAAGTCCACTCTGATGCGACGCTGCACAGGATAAGCGCTATAGAGAATGAGTGACCATAAACGGATCACAAGTTTACATACCCTGTCACGATTACGTTTGATTCAGTTCACTATGCTGGCTTCATGATTCAATTCATAATTTGGATGAAGAAAATACAAACTTGGCAAACAGTGTGCATTTTGTTAATTTGGGACAGAATTAATTAAAATTGCTCCTAACAGACATTTAATGTGAATTGTAATTGTATATTCTGTAAGCTCACTGTATCTTAAAAGAATAGTCTGTGATCGGTGGACCTGAGGAGTCACTTTAACTGTTACAAAGCTTCAAAGTCTGCTAAAGTAAGCATCTTCTGTAATCCGGGCTGGTGCGGTTTGAAAGCACCTGATTTCAACAAACCGGTATTAACAAACATGGTGTATTGATTTGGGAAATGGCTGATGGTGATGGAAGACTAAAGTGCAGCATGGTGTGATACAACACCACTGATTAATTTCTTATCACAATATCATGGTGTTGTGGTTAATTTTCCAATACTCTATCGTTTCGTTCCTGCTTTATAACAGCTGAAAACACACAGCACTCCTGACTACTGAAAACTCAGAGCCTCGGGCAGTGCGGTTGGCTGTAGCAGTGTGACCCACTTAGAGGAAAATGTGCCCTGGGGTAAATTTCTCTTTCGCCGCTCACACCGCAGATCAGGATGAAGTCAGTCGCTGTTGGAAATTTTACAGCATTCATGTCGAGAATTGCTTTTAGTGATGGCAGAAGTGCAGACTGAGCAGTGTGTTACTGTATTACACATTTCAGTGGGGGGGGGGGGGGTGTTTTCTCTCATTCTCAGCACTTCCGGTTCTTTTTTCAATTTTCGGATACACATCCGGTGTATCAGAGAAAGAGAGATGCTGTGGTCATGTGTTTGTGTGTTATTAGGAATGCCTCTGCGTGTGAGATTCATGTGTTGTTAATGAGAAGAGAATTGTGTGTGTGGTTTGAAAGCCGTTATCTGATTTGAGCGGGAACCTGCAGTCGTGACCTTGTTCTTTCAGCAGCTGCAGGATGAATGATAATTATGGCATGTTATGGGCGGAGTCACTTTACAAAATTAATATAAATCCAGAGTGCGCAGTCATTGGTTGTAGAGGGTTTAATCCTGCGCTCAGTCTGGTATTACATCTGACCAAAGTGCCGGGTTTTAGCCAAATATTGACAATTGAGCTTTCATTTATTTAACTTTTTTTAAAAAAATTTTTTTTAACTTGTATTTTGTTATAATGCTGTGAAGCACTTTGGTTCAACTTAGGTTGCTGTAAGGTGCTATACAAATACAAATAATGTTGATTGATTGATTTGTAATAGGACTGAAATGATTCCTCGAGTAACTCGATTAATTCGATTGGCCTCGAAGCTTCTTTTAATTAATTTTAAAAGCTTGTGTCATGTTTTTGTGCAATTATTTGTTTGCCGTGACACAGCGCGCTTCCGGATGCAAGCCGCCAGTAAACACAGACGAAGAACCGCTTACGTCACCCACAAACCAACAAACAGTTATACCCCTATCTCACCTATGTGGTTTGACTCGCGGTGAGATGCAGTGTAGGGCACCGTGAGCCGGCGCGATTGCCTGCCGATGTTCCGCAAAGTTCTGCAAGGTCCGCGAGCTTCCGCGAGGACCGGCAAAAAAAAATTAAACGTTTAATTTTTCATTTGAAATACGTTTTTACATTTGACTTTTTTTTTTTTTAAGTTTTTGCATCTGAGAAAAGGCTTTAAAATAAGAATGTATGGCACTTACAACTTTAAGCCATTCCTTGTATTGTGGATAATGACAATGTTTTTTATTTATTTATATATTTTTTTTGATAAAGTGCTGTACGCATTTAAAAAATAAAACTTTATCTTTAAAAAAAATTTTTGTTTGTTTCTCTTATATTTTACATTGCTGTTTAATTAAGTAAAAGTACATTTTATCCGATTGCTCAATTAATTGATTAAATTTTTGGTGGAATACTCGATTACTAAAATATTCGATAGCTACAGCCCTAGATTGTAAGCTTAATCACCAAACTACAAAACTGTGCAAAAGTCTTGGTACATTATACTTCGGGTGAAAGCTGTTTGGTTGCCACGCCACTGTGTCCGAGTGCATGTACAGAAATGAATGGTTTAATCAGATTCAGATTAATATTGTCTGTACATCAAAGGTGGAACTTGTACACATGATACACCAATGCTCCATTGGCTCTGGCTAGATCTGGGTGAAAATGCAAAACGCCCTGTTAAGTGCTGTCAGGAGCGTCCCTAATCAACAAGGGGCCAATCAGAAACCTAGACAAAACATTATCACCAGTTGTGCTTTGTAGAAGTCTGACAGTCTTGTCCAAAACTGCCATCGCTGTCTGCAGGGTCAGTGTTGTCTGAGTTTTGTATGTAGCAGCAGTGAGCTTTGTAGTACATTTAGGCATCTCTATTCGTTAGCGTAATGTAGGGCTGGGCGATATGGCAAAAATGTAATCTCGATAATTTTTCCCCATATTGAACAAAAACGATATATTTCGATATAAGCTGTTAATGCTGAGTATCCCAACAATGACTGAAGCCACAAAAATTAAAGGGTTCATTAAATTACATTTTAAAGTATAGTTTATTAACA
>JAQQZS010000020.1:93564-103572 GCA_030068045.1 Platyallabes tihoni | reverse complement strand
CACGCACGCACGCACGCACGCACGCACGCACGCACGCACGCGGCCCAGAATTGCAGGCATCCTACTATATATAAACAAGAGGGTTTTCGCATATTATGACATCAGCACTATTAAAACAGCATTATCAGAGCGATGGCGATGATGTCATAGTGATGACAAGATGCAGGCACTAGATAACAGTGATGATCCCATGTAGTCTGAAGCAAAAACAAAAGAGCAGTGTGATAGCCTCCTTACCTCCTTCAGTTTTGCTTCATATGATTGTTTCATGTCTTCCATGGAATTAAGGTAGCTGGCTTCCTGCTCTTGCAGATTTTTCTCATGCTTCTGCTGCATCATCTGCATTTTTTTCTCCAAATCAACATACTTATCATGCTCAGCAACCATGGCTTTGCTGTAGCTCAGCTCTGAGAACAGAAAAAAATAGCAACGTGTTTAATTAATACATGACTGTATTATAGGAAGGAGTACAAAATTAAACAAAAGTCTGATTGCAGCTAATCGAAATAAGCTCAATTAATAAATGGTATACACATTATGCCATTCTGATTCTGAACTGCAATGAGTTATGTAAATAGGTAATAATGCAAGTTGTAAATAATGCAAACATATAGTGTGTGTGTATTGACCTTCATCCTTAAGGTCTTTGGTGTATTTTTCAATCATAGTGGCTATTGTGTCCTGGTAGAAGACTTTCTGATCCTCCTTCTCAGTGTTTAGCACCTACAGTCAGATACATCCAGTTTCCATTTAGTTATTCCTCTATATATTATGTAGGCAATACGGTGGCTTAATGGATAGCACCGTCGCCTGGCACCTCCAAGATCCAGGTTAAATTCCTGTCTCGGGGTCTGTGGGCATGGGGTTTGCATGTTCTCCCCGTGCTTGGTAGGTTTCCTTCATGTACTCCAGTTTCCTTCCACAGTCTAAAGACATATAAATTAGACTAACTGGCGATCCCAAATTGCTTGTATTCTATGACGAATGTTGATCGGAGGACCTACCACAGTCGTAAAAAAATGGGAATAAATACAATGTCCTCCAATGGTCACCACTGGCGTCCATGGTCCCTAGTTGGACTACAGAGGTTCCTGGATGGATGGATATATTATATAACAGTTAGTTCCGACCGAGCAAACTGATTGAACGAGAGGCATTCCATGAGTGGTGATAATAGATAATAAATTAACAGCATTGGAACGTTTATGTATCATTCTGCATCACTCTACTCACCTTATAACTGACTACATTGTACTAGTAAGAATTTTAAAAAACTGTCTGTCGCCAGTTAGTTATTTCAACCAGTTGTGGAAGAATATGTGTTGGCAGAGCAAAATAACTGGACAAATAAAGAAACAAATCATAATTTGTTAATCAAAATCATGTCTGTGGTACTGTTTATAAATGTAACAAAGGATAAGAAGACACCACAGCAGATTCCAATTTGGAAAGCATTTTAGAAAAAGAGGCCAAGGAAGAAAGTATCTGATGGGTTCTTAAAGGCGACAGGTCTAGAAAAAAAGATGAGGGAGATGAAGACCAAAAAGTGGCGGTAATCCAATATAGTGGATGCCAATCGCCGGCAAACACAAAGAAGAAGAAGGAGGAGTTTGTGCTGTTGTGCTGGATATCAGCGCAGCTGTGATATCTTCGGTACTCAGGCTGTGCTCTTGTGCTTATGACAGCATCACAGACATGCTGATATTCAGCACAATAGAACTCCCTATTGAGTGATATTCCTTAAATATAACTTTGTAATCATCTGACATAAGAATACAATAATATCAGAGACAGATCATTTTAAGGCAATTTTTAATTAACAATTATCCTACTCTGCATGTCTTTGGACTGTAACGGGGAAACCCACCAGTCATGGGGAGAACATTAAATCTTGCAAAGACCCAAGGCCCAGTGAGAACTAGTGCTGCACAAGTAATGACATAAAAATCAAAATCACTCTATGGACTCGTGTGCTTATTTAATCTTAAAAGGCTGCAATTTACTACAGGGAATATACAGTGTGCATGATCAGAAACATACGTAGATTTTGTCAGTAATTTAATTTGTTTTTATTTTTTAAATACATTTTAGGTGATAAACAAATATTAGCAAACATCCTCTTAGTGTAATCATTTATACCATTATTTGCTGTTAGCCTATATTAAAATGTTTGAACACCAGATTTTAAATTAATTGTTACTATCACAATTAAATTGCAATAGAGATATCTGTCAAATAATCACAATGTGATCTTTTTAAATATCAAATTGTGCTGCCCTAATGAGAAGATACTTATCTGACTAATAAGGACCTACCACTTAGATAAATCATAAATGTGAGATCTTGCTTTCTGACCTTCATCTGGTCTTGCAGAGCCTCTATCTGCTGTACATAATTCCGCATTACAATTTTCAAGTTCTTCTTGAAGTCCACATCCTTCATATTCAGCCTGTATTCAAGCTCAGACCTCTGCCACTCGACGTGGGCCTTGAGCTCAGATATACTATCCTCCTGGATAATGATAGAAGATTAATACAAAAAAATATTATGATCCTGAAGAGGGTCCTGAACATTTAATTCTCTTCTAAATGTGTATGGACAGAACGATAAGGTTTACTTGATTTGTATATGTTCTTGTTTGTTGTGAGGCCCAGTGATAGTGCTGCACATTTAATCACACAAAAATCTAAATCGCTGTGTGGACCTGTGCAATTATTTAATCTCAAAAGGCTGCAATTTATTACAATTAATAGATGCCTGTATATAACACAGAAAGCTATCGATGCAAAGTTTTAGGATGACAGTTTGAGCATTTTATCCTTCAGCTGTATCACTGTAAAACATGAAGCGTGAAGCATGAAGCCTGGATCAGCTCCAAAGCCATTGCATTGCAAAGAACTGAGCATACATGGGTCCACAGTACTGTAGTTTGTATTGTATGTTTTATTTATAGAAATCAAAGATAATTATTAATGTACTGTACTCATGTAATGTTCATTGTGTGGTCATATTTACCTTGTCCTCCAAATAACTCTTGGCACAAAGAATCTCCTCAGTATAATCCATGTCTTGCACCATCTCCAGTGTTCGTCCATCCTGATCAGCAATCACCCAGACAATGAGACAATTGTCCTCTGAGGCAGTCAGGAGGAACTGGTCGCTAGGTGTGACGACCATCTGCGCACAAAGAAAATTAAGGTTTAATGGGAGAGAATGGAAAACATCATTAAATGCAACATGAACAGATATAACAATTAATAGCCAAATAAATTACTCGGATGGAAGGAGCCAAGCAAAAGGCAAAATCACATAGCCAAGCAAAACTATATCCAGATATATGTCCCTATTATATACAAACCCTTTCAGTTTTCAATATTCCAGGATATTAGTGCTCACATAAAACACAGACGTACTTTGGTGATGGGACGAGAATGGGCTTGATATACTGCCCAGGTTTTCTTCTGGTCTAAAGGGTATTCAAAGACCCTGACGCTACCAGCGGAGGTTCCGACAAAGATTCTTTCACCTAAATGAGTCCTAGCAATGGCTGTGTAGCTCAGGCCTTCTGAGGTCAATTCAGTTTGGATCTAAGCACAAACAAGAAAATATACATAAAGTAAACCTTAGCGTTCTGTCCATACACATATAGAGGAGAACAAAATGTTACATCTTCAGGATCATAGTGTTAAAACCGAGATAAAATATTACACCTAAATAAAAATTACTAAATAAAAAATACTACTGAAAGTTATGTCCCAGAATAAAGCTCTTATTCATTTTAATTATGATTAGGGCTGGGCGAAACAGCAAAAAAAAATTCACAATATAATGTTTCATATCATTCGGTATCGGTAATTATTGAATATTTTTAACATTCTATTTCTAAATGAAGACCAGTAAAAAAAAAAAAATTTAATTCAACCACTTTATTTTAATTTACCAACATTACTAAGGCAAATAGTTTTAATAGTCAAAAACAAAAATATCGTCTATTATGTCTTAATAAAATAAAAATAAGTGTTAAAGGGACTCTTAAACTTAAATAAAATGTCACAAAGTATGTGCAATGGTAAAGTGTAAACACTGAACACTGAAGCAAACTTTAAGGTAGATCAACATCTGTAAGATGTCAATAATAACAATACACAGTAAACCTCAAACTCTATAAACAAAAAAATTCTAATAATCAAACATGAGCTTTCAAGTAGAGGAACCAACCATCATTATTCACATACACATTTCAACATTACAAATTGTGAGCAAGAAAGACAAGTTGGCTCACTCTCTCTGGTTTTAACGCTACCCGAGTACATGTGACTACATTACGCCTATGCTAAATTTTTTTTCTGGGGTCGTGCTGGTGGCTGGAATGCACAGGTATGTTTTTGCAAGCTTGTTCACTCTTGGGAATCGCACTCATGTAGCACTACATCCAAAGAAACTATATGTGGATGATTATGCAACTATTAACAACTGTCCTTACAAATAGCTCAGTGTAAATGGTGGCGAAAATACCACGACCGAGTCCAGTTGTTGAGTGAAGTGGCTCTCACTATATTCAGCCAGGTTTTGCGTAATAAATTCACTTGTGCGGGCTTCGGGAAAATATGCGGTTTCCAAGCATATACTCTTTAGATAGCAGTTGTCATCATTGAAATGTACACTTAAGCTGATGTACAGGTCACACGTGTGGCTTGTACAGACGACAACTCACCCCCCTCTGCTTTCCTACACTCCAATAAAGTGCCCAATAAAGTGCCCGGGAGGTCTGGGACAACATAGCAGGGATCAACCACATTAAGAAGTCTCTTGAAGCCTGATTTCTCTACCACGCAAAGTGTTAGTATTTCTTTGGCAATGTAGTACGCGATCGTGTGGGTTGTGTCCAGTGTCGGCCCGCCCAACAGCCAATACAGGCAGTCGACTAGGGTCCCTAGGCCCCTAGGGCTCTGCGCACGCAATTAAAAACATTGCCTTCTCATCATAATAGAATGTGAATACATAAACATATTGCTGTACTTGCAACACATGGACCCATTAAACATGATACAATTCACAACAACGGTGAGTAAAAAAATTACCCACCATATTAAATATAAGGAAAGCTCTGTATAAATAATACATGACAAATTGCTAAAAACAATAATAAATACAAAACAACAGTATAAACAAAAGCATAAAGGATTTGAAACATACACAGAAGCACCACATACTAATTTGCATAACACCGCCTGCCATATAACTGGGAAATGATCATAGTATTCATGCAAATAGATTCCACTATATATCTTCAAATTGCTCACGTTTGATAGAAAGTCAAAATTGTCCTATTTTAGTTATGCCCATACCATTATTGATGCTGCATGATAGAAAAGGTGGTGTTAAAAATTAAAGTTCCTGATATTTTAATCTCTATGGTAATATGGAATTAAGTGATGTGTGTATTGCCTCTCACAACGTCATCTGTCTCGTTGCAGATTTTACACAGTGCAATTTTTAATCTATGCGATGCACATTTTAAATTAAAATGACATGGTAAGCAAGTGATATCTTTCTGAACCCGAAAAACCCGAACTAAAGGCATGTTCTGCTTTACATAATACATGATTAATTGCTATAGTATTAGTACTTGTACTATTCTTTTATATTTATATATATTATTTATTTTATTTATATTTTATTTGTTTCATATATATATATATATATATATATATAAGTAAACAATATATTGTGTCCAATATATTGTTTACTGTTTAAAGCACACTTGTACATATATTTGCATTACAACATTTTGCAATCCTTTACTTGCAAACTTGTTTAAATCTGATTAAATGTTTTTACACCATGTATTGGATGTTGAATATTTTATACCTAATGCACATTTATACACTTAAATATTGTCATTTTATGTGCTTTCTCCTAACTTGTGAAATTGCTATGACAGTTATTTACACCAGCAGGCCCACTTTTCATGATCCGCCTAGGGCCTGCCAGACAGGCACTGGTTATATCATTGTATCGCTTGGAGGACTTTTCATAAGGCATTGTTGTCGAGTACCTTTCCATCGCTGACTGCTTGTGGGCTGTTTGCTGAGCTGAGGTAGAGGGACGACATGCTTCAAATTCAAAGAGTGGAAGTGGTGATGATTAAATAAGTTGCTTGTGTTTCCATAATTGGCCCAGGACATTGTTTATTATTTTTTGTTGTTGCAAAGCTTACACACAACATTGTTCTGGTGTTGGTCACAAGAAAAGAAATCACCGGTGTTGATGACCCAATGCAGCATAGCTGCGTAAGCTTATTGGCTGTTTGCTGGTCACTCGTAGCGCGCTCATTCATCGGGACATCTGATAGGCTGTTGAGATTCAGGCAAGGCGTGCACTCAGCCAGCCGGATTATTGTTATCAACAATGGTGTACAGTCAAGATACTGGTATACGGATACCATTTTATCGCCCAGCCCTAGTTGTGATGCAGTAATTGTAAAAGAAGCTAAACAATTGTATATTTCTTTAAACTTACCCTTCCATCTTGGATCTCCTTAAGGTTGGAACGGTCTACAGCGAGAATGCTCTCATTGATAGGTGAGAACATCACATCAGCATAGCTACATTCAGTCTCATTCTTAGACTCATAGGTGCCAGTCAGAGTGTTCCAGAGGTACACGGTTCCATCCAGCCCACATGAGACCAGATGCTGGTCATCATCGCTCCATCTCACCGACTGAACCTGAAAGGTTGAAACAGGGGTTGTGTTAACCATTTAACTTAAATTTTCAATATTAAAAAAAGCAAATAATTGAAAAAATAACAATTCTATTAATAAAAAATTCTATTCATTAACTAACTTGATTTACAATTTCTGACAGAAATGCTAGGTTTCATTTGATTAGGTTTATTTTCTGTCAAAACAAACTTAATGCTAATGCATAACTTGAAAACCCTACTTGAATATCTCAGGTAAACTGCAGGCAAACTATGCGAAACTATATGCCTGCATAATATTTGTATTGTATGCCTGTATATTTTGTTTTGTATAACAGGACTAAATGAGGCCCACATTTCCAAGGGCATGCCTTCTGCACATAGAGCCTATGGGAGATAAATGTTATGAAACACCATTTGTACTTACCTTCTTTGGGTGGCCAACAAGTTCCAGTGAGTTCTGGGTTCTGATGTTGTAGATGTATATAATTTTGTTGCTGGTGGCAGCAAACAGGTTGCCGTCATGGTTAAAAAAACACTGTGGAGACACAGATGTATTGTTTTCCCCACTAATTCTATGCACTGCTTCAGTATAAAAAACTAATTTCAATTGTTACAGACAATCAATGAAGCTGGAAAAAAATATAAGTGCGTATTCTTCCCTATTCGAGCGCCAACAGTAGGAATTGTGCACTAATCTCAGTCACTCTGTCCAGATTAATAGTGTTAATTGTCCAAGCTAGTGGACTGTGTCTGTTAAGATAAACCACACATTATCTTCTAAGGCACTGTAATGCAATTAACATTCTCTCATCATAGAGAATACCTTCAGAAATGTAAAACTTATTTACAGTGAGATCTTAATAAGTGCAAAATTTCTCCACTGAGTTCTACCATTTATTTTTCATTTAATATGAATAATGATGGAGACCAATCAGTCAAATCAAACAAATCAGTATGAACCCTTACAATACATTATCAAAACTATTTACATTGAATGTCTCAGAATGTAAATTGAAAGCCAGCTTATAATGTAAGCCCTATTCAGCTATAAATGGAGACTTTTGCCCACTGAAATGTTCAAAACCTTTAATGAAGAAATGTATAACACTAAGGTCATGTCAGTGGAGACCCACCTCAGCGCAATTGTGAATGCTGAACTTCTGGACAATGCGCATGCTGTCGTTTAATAGGTTCATGAGGCAGACATCTGTGGAGAAGCCCACCAGGATGGAGTGGCCACCCGGGTGTATTGACACACAGAGTGGCTCTTCATCAAACTCCTTAAACTGCTCGAGAAACCTGCAGAGAAACATGACACATCCATGCAATCACAAATCAGTAGAAGAGACATATAATTTAAATATAAAATGTATTCTGTTAAGAGTAAGTAAAAAATACACTCTGTATGTAATTAGTCATAGTGATTGTGATTTTTTCTTTTTTTCAGATCCTACATGGAATTGTAGTTCCAAATGTGCACAGTGCCATCCTTTGAGCAGGTAGCGACGAGGGGTTTCGATGAACAGACAGACATACCGGTAATGCTCCCTGAGTGAAGTGGATGACACAGGAACTCAAAATAATCCTTCTTATTCTGATAAAATGAAAGCAATGGAGATTTTTTATAGTGCTTTTAACAATAGTGATTGTCTTAAAGCAGAAAAAGAAGTCAGTTCATGTTTAATGGCTTTCTTCTACCATCATATCTACTATCATATACTCTGCTCTGTTACCAGGCTAATCTCGGGTGAGCTGAGGCTTATTTTGTAGAGTTGTCCTCGGTCTGTGCTGACAGCCAGGGTCTCCTCTTCTGGACTAATACACATCGTGGCAATTGCCTGAAGTGGCTGATTTGTGTATGTGTCCTCAGGTATCTGCAGTTTAAAGGAAAACTGGTCTTAATGCTTATGCACATGCTTAGCCTGACAAATGAGTTACAAACAATACTTGTACAGAGTGTCAGAATATCGATCCTGCAGAACTACAAAAACCCACACAGTCCAGGAGCAAGGTACTATATGAAAAAAGCAAATATGCTTTAAAAAATTACTAAGAAATCCAGTAAAAATCCACCTAATTAAATTCTCCATCTGTCTCACATGTGCTAAATGTAAATACTACTCACTCTAATTTCTGCACTCTTTTTGTAACCGTCCTTCCCATCTGAGTTCTCATAGAGACAAACCAATCCGACACCAGCTGAACAGGCAAAACCTTTAGAAAATGATGTGATGGCAGTGACAGATGGCAGCAGGCCAGGAGCTGAGAAGCCCTTTTTATCTGTTTTACTGGCAAAAGAGAGAATGAAGAACAGTGAGGATTGAAATCCAAGAGAAATAATATTCTACACTATACTGTGATTCAGATAAACAGACAAACAGAACAAGCTAGAATGCTGAAGATGTTCTCTGCATCTCTCTCTCTCTCTCGCTACCTGTCAAACGGCATCCCCAGGTTGTGCAGACGGCTGGACTTCACCATCAACAACTTTCCTGTCTCGGTCCCTGAGATGAAACAGTCCCTGGACAGCCAGGTATGGCACAGGATGTTCTCCTTCTCAACCCTGAATGATTTTCCCTGTCTCAGGGAGCCCTTCTGCAACTCAAAGAGCTTTAAGAGTCCCTTCCCACTCACACAGATCTGTTTTTCATCATAAGGGTTAAAGCTTACCTGGGATTAAGAAAAGAGAACACAAAAAAAGGAGAATTTTAGTTTACTTCAGATACACGGCACAGGAATACATACCCTGATGTCATAAATTACAAAGCTAGCAACAAAGAAGCATGAACAGTGACTTTGTTAAATGAAATATGTTATAAAGTAGAGAATTTTATTATCATAGCCAATATACTGTATCAGCCATATAATTAACTCCGATGAAAGGACACTAATCACCATCTATACACCAGCTGAGGCAGAGCCACCCCAGTGGCACAAGGGGAACCAAAACCGAGGTGGTCTTAATGTTTTACTGATCAGTTTATGCATATTTTACATATGGATGTATACTGTATGTAATGCAACCATGGGGGGGCGCAATACAGTGTCTTCTTGTGCCAGTCCCAAGTCTGGATAAATGCAGAGGGTTTAAAGGGCATCCAACGTAAAACATTTGCCAAATCAATGATGCAAATCACAAATATAATTCCCATACCGGATCGGTTGTGGCCCGGGTTAACAACGACGACCACTGGTGCTGTTGACCTACAGGGTGCCGGTGGAGAGTGAGAGAGTGGTGATTGGTGCAGACTTCAATGGACATGTTGGGGAAGGGAACAGAGGTGATGAAAATGTGATGGGC
>JAQQZS010000019.1:22273214-22285664 GCA_030068045.1 Platyallabes tihoni | reverse complement strand
ACTTTTCTGTCTCTCTGGCTCCATCTGCAGGATGAACCAGGAAACTTTTCTAGGGTCAGAAGAGAAAACCGGATATGACGTCATGTTAACAATCCTCCTGGACTAACCTAAAAATGGCCGACCGTAGCGAAGGATTTTAATCTACGCTTGCATTAATGTAAGGACTAACTGTATCACAACAGAATATTTGTTATATAATTTTATTTTTTCTAAAATGTTTTATAAATTTATTGTATGGTTTTATCTGGCTTGATAGTGTTTGTGGGTAAAATCCGCGAGCCGTGGCTGCAGCTGCACCGGATTGAGCCGTTTTCGAAATAAGAGCCCTTTGTTTTGAATGTCAGAATTGTAGCTTTCTTTTCTGGGGTGATATAGATTTTTTTTTGTATAAAGTATTCACATTAAAAATAGATTTATTGAAAATATTTGAATCTCACACGAGGCCTGGTCGGCGGCTAATCCTCGCGCGTTAGCAAAGAAGTTGCCGTTAGCTAGCAACTTTTAAACGGCGGGAACTTTTATTTTTACTGAGAGTCGCCGAGCTGTCAGAGCTGGAGAAGTTCACCAGCTAATTATTTATTATTACATGTCAGTATAAGGGCATAAATCATGTCAGTGTTGTTTATAACCTGGGCTTTAAGACTTGACACGGGGGGATGTTGTGACACATTTTAAATCTTTATAAGAGTCTGTAGAGGTTCATCATCTTAATGAAGTTTAATGTTATAAAACGGTTATGTAATATTTAATGAACACATTAAAGAGTTATAACACATAAATGATAATTTTGCACCTGATAGGGGCTATAAATAAGTGTTTTGACTTGATGTTATATCATACTGAAAACATTTTATTCCACTTTAGTGATTTACATCGTGATTCATTTTGATTCATTCATATGATTCACATGATTCACATTCGAGGAAAAAAATCATACACACATGTGTGACAAATTAAAGTCTGGCAGGAAAACCTAAACTTTGCATTATAACTGCAGTCCTGGTAAAGACAAGTGTACAATAATAATATAATCATCTGTGTATTATTACTGTATTTATTGCTCATTTTATAAGCGTGTTAGAGCCTCCGGTCAACATTCACTCACACACTTAAACACTACGCGCAATTTGGGAACTTCAGTTAGCCTAATCTGCATGTCTTTAGACTGTGGGAGGAAACCGGAGGAAACCCACCAAGCACGGAGAGAACATGCAGAATCCGTGCACACAGACCTCGAGGCGGGACTCGAACCCAGACCCTGGAGGTGCAAGGCGACAGTGCTAACCACTACACCACCGTGCCTCCATTATTAACATCTACTGTGCATTAATGTATTTTTTGTTTAAAGTAAAACATATATGGAAGGTGAGAGACTGTGTGTATATACAGTGTATATATATATATATATATATATAGCCACGATGAATAGTTCTGATGAGTTTTTTTTTTTTTTTTAAATCCAAGGAAATTTGTGCACAAAGCATGTGATAATTGTTACTCGTTCTCGTCTTTTTTTCCCTCCAGAAACACAGAGCCTGAATATTCTCTGGTCTCATTTCTCTTTTGGAGATTTCTCTTGTTGCGTGTCATGGCCCGAATCCCTCACGGTGAGTTCCTTGTGGAGCAGCTGAGAAAGCAGAAGGAGCGAGGTTTCCTGTGTGACTGTACCGTCGTCGTCGGCCAAGCTCGCTACAAAGCTCACCATAACGTCCTGGCAGCCTTCAGCGAGTATTTCTCCACACAGTGCATTGACGCAGGAAAAGAAGACGCCACCATTACTTTGGACCCTGAGTGGGTCGGCACCGCTGTGTTTGAGAAACTGCTGGACTACATGTACACTGGGAACTTAAACCTGGATGGGTGAGGACAAGAGTCTGAGTTTTGGGGGCTTAGAGATTAGAATGAGAGTGTGTGAAGTATTTCGTGTTGAATGATAAGCGTCCTGGGAATGTGTATATAACCTGATATCTAGTCTTGAAACACGCCAGTGATTTTTCTGTAAAGATGTTATATTTCAAATTTTTAGGGCAACATAAGAGAATGTATTCATGTGTTGTTTAAAGAATGTCATATTTATACCACGCTGCAGTTTCATCCTGTTTCCCCCTAAAACTTCCAGATTTTGATTCATATGCATTCACATTCCATACAAACTTAAATAATTCTTTTGATTGTGTAAAGCTGCTTTGAGGCAATGACAATTGCTAAAAGCGCTATACAAATAAAATTGAAATTAAATTGAAATTGAAATTTTGAAATGTAAGGTGTGACAGACATGGAAGATGAGCATGCTGAGGTTACGAACTGGGTGTCTGACCCATGACCAAAAAATTTTAAATCTTTTTCACAAAATGAACATAATTATTACATGTTTTACTCTATACAGATAAGTCAGGCATGAAATTAATATAAAGAAAACTGCCGTCCCGTAAGTTCCACCATTCTGAAGTTTTAGGTCATGCTCGTGAGATTGTGTGTTTCTGTTCTATAACACAAAAATTAAACATCATATAGATTTATCTGATTTTGAGATTGAATTTGAAAACATCAATAGTGAGCCTAAACACCTATGCAGTAGAGTCTCTGATAATCTACTCTGAGGTCATATAAATACTTCTTTTATGTTCATGCAGGGATGAAATTCCAAGCATTCAAAATGCAGCGTCCTTCCTTGGCATACAGGAAGTTCTGGCTCTCTGTTCCTCGAGTGCTGACAGAGAAAGTACTGGCGCTGAGAAGGACATGATCTTCCCAGATCCTCGTTCTCCACTCAGCCCGGATGACTACGAACCATTGGAACCGCTTGAGGAAGTGAAGGAAAGGGAGACGCTATGGAAGTTGGAAGAAAATAAATCAGAAGTGTTTGGTGAAAAAGCTGCTCCAGTTAACGATTCCCACTTATCCAGTGAACACACTCCACAAGGCACAGAGAAGAGGATCAGGAAGCCCAGGACTCGGCTTTACGAAGAGGAGGACGACTTTGCGAGGAAGGAAAGCCCGCTTTCCCCGAGAGGACGAGGCCGGGGAAGGGGCAGGCCGAGAGGGCGGCCTCGGACGAGACCTTTGGATTCTGACAAAGTGGATGCTGTAATGATGGACAAGAGCCCGACTACAGAGAGTGCTGTAGTGAAGAGAGGAACCGGAAGACCGAGAGGACGGCCACGTACGAGACCGTTGCCGTCTGAAGTAGTAGACTTGACCTGCAGTGAAAACACCGCAGTGGTGAATGTTGAAGAAAGGGAAAGTGGAACAGTCCAGTTGGAGCCATCTGAGTCTGTAAATCCACAAGGAGATGAAGATGAGGTAAACACAAACAATGGAGAGGTGGAGAACAAAACTACATCAGAACCTGAGAATACTGCAGAGCTTGTGGTCATGAAACGAGGAAGGGGCCGACCTCGTACCAAGTCTCTGCCGTCTCAGGCTGCCGAAATCCCGAACCCTGATGAGACGTTTGCGCAGATAGCACAGAAAGAAGGAGTGCGTAAGAGGGGCAGGCCGCGCTCCAAACCCCTGCCGTCTGGAATGCCTGAATCTGACAACACAGAAGTAGGAACAGAACAGGATGCTGGACTGGATCAGGAGAACAATCAGCCGAAAGAGTCGTCCTCTGAGTCCCTTGACTGCAAACCGGAATCTCCGGTAAACGCCAAGAAGGTCCGGACGAGCACAAGGAAGCGGAGCCTGAGCCGAAAACTAAGAGAGAGCCAAGCCAGCAAGGATGAAAACGAGAAGGAAGAAGCAGCAGCAGAGGAAGAGGAGGAGGAGGAGGAGGAGGAAGAGGAGGAGGAGGAGTGCAGTGAGGATTGGGGGGAGGAGGAGGATGAGGAGGAGAAGGAAGTCAAGGTGTCTCAAAACAAACTGCGACCCATCTGCAACATCTGCGGGAACCTGTTTTCAGAAATGAGTAGCCTGCGCAGACACATGCGTATACACAAGGGGCTTAAGCCTTACGAGTGCCAGCTGTGCGGACGCTGCTTCAGGCAGGGGAACCAGCTCAAGACACACCTGCGGATTCACACAGGTAAGACTTTTACTCAGTTGAGAATTTTTCAGTATATGTATTTTCAGTTGTACACATCGTTGCTGTTTGCTCTCTCCTGTGCATGCAGGTGAAAAGCCATTCTCTTGCAGCCTTTGTGAAGCGTCGTTTGCACAGAAGTGTCAGTTGGTGTATCACTGCCGTATGCATCACGGAGAGGAAAAGCCTCACAAGTGTGACGTGTGTCCTGCAGCTTTCGCTACATCCAGCAATCTTAAAATCCACATGAGGTGTGTGAATTTGTTACCTCAATTAATTACATTGAAGTAAACCAGGAAATAAGACATTCAGAGCAGGCTATTTTAGGTAAATTATACACCACCAAAGTAAGTGATGATGTGGAGTTACTGTTATTACTTTGATGTTGATTGTTTTCCTATGACAGTACGTTTCCAAGTGTTTTTTGTTCCTTTTGTATCACAGAAATCTGTGCATTATTTTTTGTTTCGTTATTTACTTAATAAGTAAATAAAACCGAGCTTATCATGTTACAGTGGAACCAGTTTCTGTGTAAACTCCGCTGTCCTGAAGGTCCAAAGATCTTTTTATAATTATTTTTTCTTAATGTTTCCATACAAACTTAATGAGAAGTTATATATGACTGGGAGAAGATGAAATCACTGTTCTCATCTGTGAAACATTAAAAACAAACTAAGTGCAGGTAGGACTGTAGGACTGGTCCGATATATCGTTTGGATTTGTCACTGTGTCAAAGTTAATTTACACTAAAATAAGCTTAATAAAAGTCTTAATTTTAATGACCCTTGTGACTGAAATCGCAGCTCTGTGTCAGAAGGAACAGTGAAAGTAAATGTCCTGTTGCTTTCTTGCTTGCCACATATAAATAGGAATTACAGCCAGACCAACCATCTTTACTGCGTCTTGCGTCTTTGGGTCCGTGGCATATGAACCATTAACATTTTGGTTTACTGAGCAGAAGTGCAGAGGTTCAAGCCCTAGCACTGCGAATCTGCTGCTGTCGAGCCCTTAAGCAGGGCCCTTAACGCTCTCCGCTCCAGGGGGCGCTGTAAGGTGTCATCATCTTTCTTACATGTATTTTGTCTAAAATGTTTGTCTATTCGCAGGACACACAGTGGGGAAAAGCCGTACGAATGTGGCGAATGTGGGAAACGTTTCACTCAGGCGAGCACGCTGATGTACCACAAACGCCGACACACGGGGGAGAAACCCTACGTCTGTGACACGTGTGGCATGGCCTTCGCTGTCTCCAGCTCCCTTATCTCACACACCAGGAAACACACAGGTAAGACCAACAAACTTCAAGTCTCACAATTAGTCTTCTCGGCAAAAGAGGAATGTTTTCTCCGCCAGTTTACACTTTTTGTAAATAAATTATTTCCAGGAGTGACTCCTTACATCTGCCTTGACTGTGGGAAACCCTGCTTAACATCTGGGGAGCTCAGGAAGCACATGGATATCCATAATGGTGAATTAGAGCTAGATATTAAATGATATGTTCTGAAGGTGATAATGTGGAAGTATTCAGTGGATTCATTTGCATATTCTTTAATACAGGTTCAAGGCGAGTGATCTGTAATATATGTGGAAATACCCTGTCTGATATTTATAGCCTGAAGAAGCACAGAGCTCTAAAGCACAGCGGTATGTATGGAATTCAATATTATTAATAACAGTGTTCTGGAATGCTTCTAACTTCTGATTCTAGCTAACTTTTTTTTTTTTTTTTTTTTTTACCCCTTTAGCTCCTCCGGATCAGGATGACGAGCCCGCTAAATCTGAGTCTGTCGAGTGTCCAATCAACATCCCGATTGATCATCAGGGTCTGATAGCCCGAGTGCGCTCTGTCCTGTCAGAATCCCCAGAGCCAAGCTTCCCAGATGAAGCCCCTCTCACTTCTGAGGCGTCTATGATCATCCATCAGCCAGATGCCCCAATGATCATCCAGCATTCAGAAGCTTCAGGAACCCAAATGATCTCTGGATCTCCGATGATTATCCAACACGCTGAGTCCTCCGACACTCCGATGATCATCCAGCACTCAGAAGCTGGGGGAACACCAATGATCATCCAGCATTCGGACGCTGGGGGAACACCAATGATCATCCAGCATTCGGACGCTGGAGGAACACCAATGATCATCCAGCACTCAGAAGCCGGAGGAACACCAATGATCATCCAGCATTCGGAAGCCTCAGAGACACCGCTGATCATCCAACATGCCGATTCCTCAGGAGCACAAATGATCTCTGGAACGCCGATGATTATCCAACACGCAAATTCCTCAGAGACCCCTATGATCATCCAGCATTCAGAAGCTACAGGATCACCAATGATCATACAACACGATGAATCTTCAGAAACCCCGATGCTCATTCAGCACGGAGATTCCACTGAGCAAGTGAGTTATGTTGTGGAGCAGTATGAAATTCCTGGTTCCTCAGACATTGAACATGCTCAGATCGTCATCGTACAGACTATCGATTAAGACCGCAGACGTTGAGAGAACATCTGGTCTCCAGGGCATATATGTTGCAGTCCAAAGTACTTTTAGTGTAGTTGTCTTTGTAAAATGGAGACAATCTTAAGTGTATTTCAGAGACTGCTCCAGGAGGAGGTCCATTTTTATGTAGTTTTTTATTTAAACTTTCCAGTATTGAGAGAAAAAAAAAAGATATCCTGATGATCATGTCCACAACGCTTTTCTTCTGCACAGTGTCATTTCAGATTTGTAGGGATTAAACAGATGTTTTGTATGTAAAAGCACCTGATAACCACAACATGGAGGGAACGCTCAAGCTCATATTTTGCTCTT
The DNA here is from genome assembly GCA_030068045.1 of Platyallabes tihoni. Lineage (NCBI taxonomy): Eukaryota > Metazoa > Chordata > Actinopteri > Siluriformes > Clariidae > Platyallabes > Platyallabes tihoni. The sequence continues at coordinate 22,278,828 of JAQQZS010000019.1, read as the reverse complement.
AACATAATATTGTGACATTGCTACTAAATAAAAAAAAAATTGAGAACAAAAACAATACAAATGATGAATTGTCCAGCTTTGTGTTATTTTTCATTATGTAATTTTGTGATTTTTTTTTTTCTGTCGACTCTTTAAAAGAGATTTACATCTTTACAAATTTACAAATTTTAATTTTCTGTGTTTTATTATGAGCAGTTTCAGCCTTATTGCCACTAAACTAAGCTAAACCTCCAGCCACTCAATAAATATAAAATTTTCTGCTGTGATCCTTTCAAACCAGATCTGTTCCGTTTAAAGATTTTTTTAATTAGATTTTGTACATTCTGGTTTTGTGTCATGAGTATGATTTTAGTCCATTTGAGTCATTCCTCTATTATTTACCAATACTTCTGGGAGATATATTTGCTTTCTGATGGGTTTGTCTCTTATCCACTCATATCATTACAGCTGTAGGCTAGCTAGCTAAACATCATCTTGTTTTCCCTCAGATGCCTTTAAAGAAATTAAAGTTATGCTATGCTGCCTGGCCAAGAAAAAGTCTCATGCACTAATATTTTATTGAACCTCCTTTTGCTTTGATTATGGCTGCGGCATGGTTTTGATAAGCTCGTGCAACGTCACAGCATGTACTTCTGTCCAGTGTCACATTAATTTCTCTTCAAGATCTTGTATTGATGATGAGGGGAGAATTGGCCCCCTGCGTAAAGCCTTCTCCAGCACGTCCCAAATGAATCCTGGTGTCGTCATATTGGAATATGGCTGTGCCATCAGGGAAGAAAAACTCCATAGATGGAAAAACCTCGTCATTCCATGCATTTACGTCATCAGCTGAGCCTAGACCTGAGCAACTGATGCAACCCCAGATCATAACACTGCCTCTACAAGTTTGTACAGTAGTCACTAGGCATGATGTGTGCATCACTTCATCTGCCTCTCTTCTTACCATGATGGTGCCCATCACTTTGGAACACGGTAAATCTGAACTCATCAGACAACATGACCTTTTCCATCACTCCACCGTCCAATAATTTACATTTATGTTTAGGGATTTGTTAGACGCTCTTATCCAGAGCAACTTACAAGTGCTTTGAAGTTTCCATCATTGGATAGATGCTTACACTGGATTATTTTATGCTCCCTAGCAAACTTAGGCCTTTTCCCCCGATTAGTCTCACTTTTAAGTGGTTTTCTTGAGGCTACATGGCTGTTTAGTCCCAATCCTGCGAGTTCTCATCACATTTTGTGTGTGGAAATGTGTGTTAATATTCAACATAGCCTTGAGTTCCACTTTTTTATGATTTGATTTCACTAAGCATTTAAGTGATCCTCTGACGTGGTCGTGTAAGAAATGAGAAGCTCCTCAATGCATCACTCTCTCATCGTCTATACCGCTTTATCCTGTATTCAGGGTTGTGGGGGGCTTGGAGCCTATCCCCAGGAGTCCTAGGGCACGAGGTGGGGTACACCCTGGACAGGGTGCCAATCCATCGCAGGACTCGCTGCATCAGTTAGCGTTAAATAACACTAACAAGGTAACATCAGTTCTGAAAAGTTAAGGAATGTGTCACAACTCCTGATGTCGACACTCAAAACAATTCTGATGATAAAGTGGCAAATGGAGCTTTACACTAAAAGTGCAGACATGAAGATTATTGATTTCTATATAGATTTATTTGGAGTGATTATTAAAATTAAGTAAGTGTAATAAAAGAGCAGGAACAAGAAAGGATTTAATAGGATTTCGACTTTACAACGTGTTTGTTTTTGTTTATTTGTTTGTGTTCGAGCAGCTGATGATGTCATGTGACCAGCCTGAAGCTCTTAAGTCTCGGGTCTGAGAGAAATGACGTCAGATGCTGAGCGCGTCAATTGTTTGGGCTCGTGCGTGGCAGCGCTGTTGCTATGGTAACACAGAACCATAGAGAAGTGGCGCGCGATTTTTCTCCTTCACTTTCGCGAGGTTTTTTTTTTTTTTTTTTATCATGTTGACTTTAAATGATGTTTATTCATCGGTCTGTTCGGATCTGCATCTGTCTCTCAACTCTTACATTTCACACGAGCTGAAGGAGGCGGAGCGCCGCGTGAGGTTTGTTCATCGCACCCGCGGTTTTTCTTCCTTTCTGTGGATTAAACACTTTATTCTGCTGTAACAGTTGAATAACCCGAACCCTGTCGCCCTCAGTCATGAAGTTTCTCTCAGTCTGAGGGGAAACAGCCGCCTGGCGGCCGGACGCCGGTTAACGGATGGAGACGCGCGAGCCGTGTGTGCGACACTCCGGGGTGATGGACGTGTGAGAGGTGGGACTTCCGGTGTCTCCTGCGTTCAGTCACAGAAATCCTCAGAAACATCCACAGATCTTTCAGTTCTTACCCGTTTATACTAAACTTACATTTGAAGTGGTTCTGGGTGTTGACAGAGACTCGTGTTAAAACCGTATAAAACTGAATATATGTACACCACAAGTCAAAAGTTTGTACACCCCTTCTAACTCCATGGTCTTTTGTGATTTTGTATTTCTTTCTACACTGTAAAACAATATTGAAGGCGTTTATCTGAAATGAGATGTATATCTACTACTTCTGCTCTGTAAAGGTGCTGGTTGTTAATTTCTGACGCTGGTGACTCTAAACAGCTTTGCTTTCTGACACAGTATCAAACTGTACCAAAAATAATGCAAAAGTGATGCAAGCTGTATACATGTTGGTATACAAACGTATGACTCATCATGGACGCCATCACAAGCCATGCATTTGCTCTCTGATTCATTCATTCATTCATCTTCCTCTTTAAAAATCCCTTTGTCACAGTTGATGCATGGTTCTCATCTCTCATCAGTGGTGCCGTCTCCATAAACATTCTGTAGCACAGTGCGAGACCTTTAACTGTGACAAAGTGAGTTTTCAGGATTTGTGAGCTGGGTTCAAAGTTGGTGCAAATGCATGACTATCAATGGAGACTGTAGAGTCATAGCTTTGTATAGAGGAAAAGACATTGAACCACAAAAGTTTGAACCACCATGCCAATTAATAAAAAAGAAAAAGTTATGCCCACTTTTAAATTACATTTAGTACCGTTCTGGTGTGTTTAAATACAGCCCTCTTATAGTGTGATCACTAACTTTCCATCTTAAATGCATACATTTGCATAAATTATTTTTCACCAAAACTTCTGGCTTTGTGCAAAGCCACAAGACATGCACATTTCAAATAAGAAGGAAGCTTTTATACAGTAAGTTCTGCATCATACTGATGTTGTTCCTTTATAGCCACATAGCATTTTATGTGTCATATTTCATGTACAGTATATGAGAAAATGTTACAGGGTCAAAAAGTGTACTAAGCCAAATGCATTTTAATTAATGGTGCTTCTTTGTTTTTTAATTTGGTGTTTGTTTTTCTCTTCTCATTTTATAAAAACATGTATGACATTTAATTTGTATTTCCCTAATTTATTTAATGTTTCATTCCATCATTGTTTATGTTGCTTTATTTCTTGTCATTCTTAATACTTGATATTACAACACTAAGCTACTAAATACTATATACATGCTCTATAAATAAAGATGATGACGATAACAGTGATGATGACAATGATGATATCGATATTGATTATGACATCTGATTACATGTTCCTGTCATCCCCTTGTTCAGCTTTAGATCTGAGTTACAACAGGATCTCAGATGAAGGAGCATTCCATCTCGCAGATCTCATTCAGGTATTTTACATATCTAAATTAAATATTCATAAAATTTCCATTTAAACTACTGAGAGCTGCACTTGTTTAAACTCTTACAGGAGAACATGGCTCTGCAGAAGCTCGACCTGATGTGCAACAACATTGAAGCTGATGGTGCAGAGCGAATTGCAAAAAGTTTGCATGTTAGTATATTCTATTTTATGTTAAAGAAACTTAATCTTTTTAAACATATTCGTGTTATTACTGGTGAGTGGTGTGTTAAAATGAGGTTAGTGTTCTCACCGCTGTTACATGTTTATTATTTCCCTATAAAACATTGACATTTGCCATCTATTACAGTATGTTTTTTATTCATTAAAGAACAGCAAATTTCACTTTTATATATTTAATGTTGAACTTCAGTGAAATTGGTTCCTGTTCTCACTTGCATTGTTACAGCACAACACAACCCTGAAGAGACTGAGAATGACAGGAAATAAGATCAGAAATAAAGGCGGCATGCACCTCGCCAGCATGTTGCAAAGCAACAGCACATTGGAAGAGCTGGACATGTCGGACTGTGACCTGGTAATGTGGAGAAACACAGAAATATTTTATTTTAAAATAAAATATTTATGCTGTGATAAATATTCAAGAGGTGCCAGATGTCATGATATATACAATATACAGGGCCTCGTTAAAAAGAAATGCAGATTCTAATGTTTTTGTTTGAGCAGCTTTAGCTTTTATTATGATGCAAAATTTGGTGGCCGGTTCATGTGTGAAAATGATTCGTCATGCTCACAGAACCGCTCTGTCACAATCCTGGAATATGTCCATGCCACCAGGGAATTAAAACTCCATAGATGTGATGATGCATGATGGGTGCATCGCTTCATGCGCTTCCCTTCTTACCCTGACACGCCCATCACTCTGTAATAGGACCAGTCTGGACTCATCAGGTCACATGACCTTTTTCCATCACTCCAAAATCCAGTCTTCATGATCCCTAGCAAACTGAAGCCCAATCCTGTGATTCCATCATACTCATTCAGGATGTTTTTCTGACCGCATTTCTTCTCTGAAGGTGATTGTTCAGCTTCAGTCCCCAATAATTTCAGCTTTAATCTCCTTAGTTTTTGTCTTTCCTTGATGCAGGACTATATTGTTGAACCGTTTGACCGTTCTAAAGCACTTTTTGTCCAGGCAGTGTATTCTGTACTTATTGAACATTTTACAAATTGTAGAATCAGTGAAAGAGCTGGCCTGTGAGTATATCTGAGGATTTTACACACTGCACATAACAGAATAGTAATTTGGTGTGGGAAAATGTCACCCAATTCTAATGTAGTCCACTTGACATGTCTAATCTTTTGCTACTTATCTGCATCTTTGTTCATTTTGTTTTCTTGGTTTTTTTTTTTTTTTTGGTTAACTCTACAGGACACACAGAGTCTAATCACATTTGCGATCGCTCTTACCAACAACAGGAGCCTCCTCTCCATCAACATCAGTCGTCCTCTCCTCTTTAGTCTGCAGGTAGCACATTCACACTGCACATTCACACTGCACTTGAGACACGCGACTTGGGCACCAGGTCATAAGTGTGGTGATTTCAGATCTCTCTAATTTACATATTATGACTCAAAATTAAATTGTCAGCTTTACAGATTTTAATACATTTAAACATATAGTCAAGGCTACAGATTAAATTGAATTAAAGTGTAAAATATTTAGATATTGGTGTATGTTTAAGTAACAGATGTTATCTGTAAAACTGAGTTATAACACTTTTGTGCAGATGGTTTGTGTTAAGTAAGACCAGGGGCCTCATGTACAAAGACTTGCGTTGAATTCATACTAAAACATTGCGCACGGACAAAGCTGTAAATGTGCGTACGCAGTGTTTCATACATCAGATTTTTTTTACTGCGTAC
>JAQQZS010000019.1:22250915-22263396 GCA_030068045.1 Platyallabes tihoni | reverse complement strand
TGATCTCAACCGCGATTAAGACGATAGACCAAAATCTCTATCGGTTGACAAATTTCTACCGGTTAACCGTGTATACCTGTATATCGCCCACCCCTACATAAGTGCATATGGTATGTTCAGCTTGTGTATTTCGGAAGGCACTATGAATGCTGAAAGGTATATAAAGGTTTTAGATGACCTCTATTTCAGGGAAGGCCTTGTGTATTTCAGCAGGACAATGCAAAACCACATACTGCAGCTATTACAACAGCATGGCTTCGTAGTAGAAGAGTCGGGGTGCTGAATTGGCCTCCCTGCAGTCCACATCCTTCACCTGTAGAGAACATTTGGAACATCATTAAACAAAAAATATGTCAAAGAGAAGAATTAACTCTTCAGAAGCTGGAAACCTACATCAGGAAAGAACTCCACAAACTCATAACCTCAATGCCCAGACGTCTTCAAACTGTCTTGGAAGGAAGAGGAGATGCTACACCATGATGAACACGCCCGGTCCCAACTTTTTTGAGACCTGTTGTTGGCATCAAATTTGAAATGAGCTCATTTTGTGCATAAAATTAAATGAGTAAGCTCTCAGTTTAAACATGTTATTTTATCTATTTGTCTTTTAGTTTTCATTTTATTTAAATTAAAAAAAAAAAACTTCCCCACTTTTCCTGAAATTCGGGTTGTAAAAACGTTAGCTTGGACTTTGGACTTTTGGTCTGTCTTGTGAATATCTTAGTATAGTGTTTCTCCGATTCTTGTGCTCTGTATGATTTTATTTATTTATTTATTTTCTTGTCAGGTGGTCGATACCAGCTAGAAATTAAAATTCCAGAAACATATCCCTTCAATCCTCCAAAGGTATGTGTGAGAGAGCGAGGGCCAAGCTGATCTGGTTTGGTTAGATTTGATAAGCATTCCTCTGTGTGTGTATATGTGTGTGTATATGTGTGTGTATATGTGTGTGTATATGTGTGTGTATATGTGTGTGTATATGTGTGTGTATGTGTGTGTGTGTGTGTGTATGTGTGTGTGTATGTGTGTGTGTGTGTATGTGTGTGTGTATGTATGTGTGTGTGTATGTATGTGTGTGTATGTATGTGTGTGTGTGTATGTGTGTGTGTGTATGTGTGTGTGTGTGTGTGTGTGTGTGTGTGTGTATGTGTGTGTGTGTGTATGTGTGTGTGTGTGAGGATTAAAGCTCACCTGAGTCCATGGTGTGGATCCACCTGCGCGCGGAACCTGTGAGGAAATTAAAGATAAATAAATAATCACTCAGTTAAAAACAAAACACGTCTTTAAACAACAAAACGCGGTAACGTACGATTGCGAAAGATTTACAGTATTTTGTTTGTTTGTTCTCGAAAGAGCAAGTTAAACCTACCGCTTATCACTCATTAATCTACAGCTCTGATATAAACCGGATTTCCGGTTAGAGAGCGTCGTTAACTCCTGCGCGTGACCTGAGCGCTATATTACAGAGAAAATAATATCTTCATCTTTAAAATAACATCTTTATCTCATATTATCTCATATGATCTCTGTCACAAACCCGCACTGGGGTTATTGGGGGTCACCTGGAGCGCGTGGTTATTGGGGGTCACCTGGAGCGCGTGGTTATTGGGGGTCACCTGGAGCGCGTGGTTATTGGGGGTCTGAGGTCCCGGATGTGACGAGCCAACGTTCTGGTTGTTGCGAGTCACGTGATCGCAACACCAGCATCACGCGCTCAGGTAAATCTATAACAACACTCAGCTTCACCTGAGAGAGAGAGAGAGAGAGAGTGTGTGTGTGTGTGTCTCTAAACCGAAGAATTATTTATTCTGGAGCAAATTATTAAGGAATCATTGTGTATTATATATATATATATATATATATTACAATTCTTTTACTAGATTAATTCCTTTAAACTTTATACTTACTGTTTAGTTTTAAATCCCACTGTATAATTAAATATTTGAGGTTTAGAACAAATGTAAAGATAAAGATGTAAAGACACCCATATGAAAAAATATTTACATTTTATAATAGTCAATCACAATGTGAATGTTATATACATTAAACTAAAATAATCTGCCCTAATACAAATTAAGCAATCACACAATTTATTGTTTGTGCGTGTGTGTTTACTCCTGTCATTATCTCTAAATTAATATTAATATCCAAGGTGAAAAACTTCATATAAATAAAAATCTAAATAATTTTTTACACTTCACTGATCTGCTTGGTAAATATTTTTCATTCCATTATTTGTAGCAAATTCCTTAAAACTTTTTGTGTGAAAAAATAAACTGAGAAATAGATTAAAGAGTGTAAATAAAAAATGCTTATGAAATCTTTGTTTCATTTATTTCTTTTTATTTGTTTTTACTTCTTTATATATTAATAAATAATGTAAAATATACACTAATATATAATGTTGTGTATAAATCATACAGAATGTCATATGTGAGTTTTATTTATGTCAAAATGACAGAGTGGCCGCTCGGAAATAATAAATCGGTTAATTCTTGTGTTTTTTTTATTGTTAATCTCAACGATAAATTATAACAGAATAAATCCTAGTGACATTAAAAAAAGTGTGAGAGTGACACAAAGAAAAACATCAGCACATTAAGGACGGTGAAGAAGAAAAAGAATAAAGAAGTACTCTGTGTTTATAAGGAGAAAGAAATGTCTTTGACTTTAATATTCCACATGCATCAGGCGCTGAGCCGACGTGAGAAAGCCGATAACACTTCGCTCATAAAGCAGCATAGAAACAGCACAGAGGTAATTTCAGAGCTCCATCAGTCCACACAGTAGGAAAAGACAGATACACAGCTTATACACTCTTCATCTGAGGTAGCAACAACATCATCAGCTCAGTCTGTAAGTGTTTCTGTCCGAGGAATTCAACATTCCGTGTGATTGTCGCGAAGAGCCGCGGCGTGGAGCACGAGCACGTCCACTCGCCCGCTCGCGCTCACGGCACGCTTCTCGAGTTATTTCATTTTTATATTAAACCCTGTTCATCTAAACTGAGAACACACAGGTGTGGTCGTTTCCTATGGTGTGACAATAATAAAGAACAATATACTTTTTTCTATCTGAAATGTTTTTAACTTCAGAAATCTGATAAAAATTTCAAAAGAAAACAGAATTTTAGAGAGAGAATGAGAACATTTTACAAAACATTTATGTACATAATTCTTTTTTAAACCGTATATGATGGTGTAAACTCGTTAATATAATCGCTATATATTTCAGCGCACATGCATACATACAGCATCTTACATTCCGACTGTGCATAAACAGCTTAAAGGTGCGGCGAGGAAAATCCAAAAATATGAAATGAAGAGAAGGAGATAACGCTCAGGGGTGTGGAATGTCACTCTGGATTTCTGAACTCCAAGGAATTCTGATATTTTAAACAAAAACAATGGCACGAAATATCCCGGTAACATGATGAAAATAAACATTAACGTACCTATACCTATAAGCGTGTAAATATTTTTTTCATAAAGGTTTGCTCACAATAACATCTAACAAGAAAACATTGTAATAAATACTTTATTTTAATAAACAATAGCACATATTACAACTTCTTTTAAAAAATCTAAAATCTTGTTTGAGTTTTATGTTTTGTTTGTTTTTTCTAACAGTAGTCAGCGCACGAGATCAACGCTGAATATTTAACTGTCAAAATGTTATACACACACACACACACACACACACACACACACACTCAGAGTTCATATACATGCATGAAAATTTGCATACTCATAAACAATGACATAAAAAGTTAATGCTTTTTATCACGAAAAGAAAAAAATGCAGGATAGTATTTTTGTTTGTTTGTTTTTTTGAAGTGCGCTGATGAAAACCTAACGTTCTCGACAAACTGTCCATGTAGAAAGTAAAGGTGGGGAGAAATGATGATGCTGTGTGGGCGGGGTTACGGGGCGGGAGACAGCAGCACTTCGCTGGACGAGGTGGACACCGGGCTGTCGAGAGCCGACGGAGGAACTGCCTCCTTCATCTGCAGTCGGAGCTCCGAGATGATCCTCTCGAGCTTCTCCCGGGCCTCACGCTCACGCCGAAGCTCATCCTGCAGCTCCTCGCGGTCCTCCTCGGCCCGGTCCAGCCTCTGACGGAGCTCCAGCAACTACAGCAAACACACAGGACGGAGACAACGTCACAACACACACACCACTGTCTTCAGCACATCCTGTTAATGAGGAATGCTCCAGCAGAGGGCAGTAATAAGGGGCAGTGATATGTGTGTGAGAGGGGAGAAGTAGTGCGGGGCAATAGTGTGTGTGGGGGGGACCATAGTTGAGGAGGCAGAAGTGTGAAGGGGCAGTAGTGGGTGTAGGGAAAGTTGTGTGGCGTTCGGTATTGAGGGGCTGTAATGGGGGGGGGGCAGTAGTGTGTGGGGGCAGTAATGTTCCTCTGGGACGAGGTTAAAATGTTGAAGGATGTGGAAATAAAGGTGTTTGTATTAAATGTTTTAAAATATCAAACATAAAGTGTGAGAAATGACTGCAATGGTCACCATGACAACAATGGAAAACAACTGCATCATCATCGTCGTCGTCATTTACATTAAGCAGACGCTCTTATCCAGAGCGACTTACATTTGTTTTTTTTTTTATCTGATTACACATCTGAGCAGTTGAGGGTTAAGGGCCTTGCTCAAGGGCCTAACAGTGGCAAGGTGGTTGTGGGGTTCGAACCTGGGATCTTCCGAACCGTAGTCCAATGCCTTAACCACTGAGCTACTCCTGGCCCACATCACAGAGCAACTTCATGATCCAGTTAAAATGGAGGCAGTGAAGGTGCACCGTCTCAGTTACCGTCTCACAGTGAAGGTGCTCCGTTTCAGTTACCGTCACTTCACATGGCGCTGCTGCTGAGACTTGCGCTCTGATTGGTCAGAAGGTGTTGATTAGTTCTCTATACCAGCAGCTCAAACAGTAGTGCAGGTTTATATTAATGCACTCGCTCTGATACGTTATGGTTTCCATAGTAACGACTCATTCACATGGTGAGGTGTCGTGCAGCTCCTTTTGATTTTGGTCTGTGTGTGTGTGTGTATGTGTGTGTGTGTGTGTGTGTGTGTTTTCTGGACGATCAAATCAGTACAGAGATTTTTTATAGTAAATCATGATCAGGGTTAAAGGGGGGCAGTTGAGTTGGGGGTCACATGTTTGTGTTGTACCTGCGCAGCGTAACGGCTCTCCTGCTGTTCCCGGCACCTGCAGCTCTGCTGCTGCTCCATGCTGCACCGGAGCCTCTGCTGCTCCTCCTGCTCCACATCCATCTTCTGAGCATGCTCCGTCTGCAGCTGCGTCTGCACCTCCCCCAGCTCGTCTGCGTCGGCCTTGCGCAGAGCCTGCAGCTCCTGATCCCCAAGGACGAGAAGCAGAGGAGAAGGTCAGGACAACGTTTGGTGCATTACAGCAGAGAGGAGGAGGTGTGTGTGTGTGTGTGTTAATGTGGTGGTGACACACACACACAAACGATGCAGTGCAGATTTAACTGTTTAGTTAATTACAGAATAAAGAATATTTATATTAATGTAACTATAAGAAATCCTCACACATTCTTCAGTATCCTGATGTGTGTGTGTGTGTATGTTCTCCTCCACAGATTTTAATACTTTTCCTTTGCATCATCTCTGAAATAATCAAATTTCAACTCAGCATGTCACGTTATAGACACGTGACGCACGTGAGGCGTACGGACCTTTTCCAGCTGCTGCTGCTTGCGTAGCGTGGACTGAAGCTTCTCCTGCTGAGCGTTGTACATCTGAAGCACCTCCACTACCATGCTGTCCTTGTTCTCCTCCAAAGACTTCTCACATGCCGGCGTTTCTATGGAAACCCTGGGCCGCTCGCCCGGATCTCTGCGCTGTGATTGGCTGGCAGGACGACTTGTTTTTTTGCCCCCTGTGGAAGAAGAGCACAGCAGCGTTTGAGGAGCGAGTTGTGACGCTCACATGATCATGACACTCGGCTCTCAGACAGTGGGGAGGCGACGGACCTGCGGACATTTTACGCTCCTCTTCCTCAGCCACCTCGGACACTTTCCTCGCAGGTTTCAGCGTCTCCGCTCTCGGCACGCCGGCGTCTTTATCAGCAGCACATGCAGAGTCCAGGGTCGCGCCGGAGACACTCAGCTTATCGTGCATGTAAAGATACCAACTGGAAGGAAAACAGGGCGTGTTGAACACCGTGTACACATGTGACACACGCAACACGTTTTTGTACGCTGTCTCAGCGCGTTACGATTTTACAGAAAACATTAACAATATACAAAAACACCATAAACATTATGTCTCATCCTTCCTCTACTATTTATTATCTCTATATTATATTATCTATTTTAATTACAGTAATTTGCTTCATAAATTAAAAATATAATTTATATAAAGTGAGAGAGTGAGTGAATGAGCATGAGAATGAGAGTGAGAGAGTGTATAAGGCGTGAGCGTGTGTTAATACGGTTAGCACACCTTTGCCACATGAGGTCCAGGTGTCTGGGATCCTCCTTTAGGTTCGTGAGGAGACACGAGTCGAACACGTACCCCGGGAATCCCGGCACCGCCGCCTGTGCAAGAGGGAGGGGTATAAGTCTGTGGGCGTGGCTTTGTGTGTGACTGGAAATGCAGTGATAAACTCAGATAAAGCTGACTCCAGGTCAGTGAGTGATTTACCTTTCCATCTGAACCGCTCTCACACACTTTCTCTTTCCCAGAACACAGATTTAACCCCTCCTCCACCCGGGCAGTCTCCTACAGAGAGACAGACAGACACAGAGAGAGAGAGAGAGAGAGAGAGAGAGAGACAGGGGGAGAGAGAGAGAGATCGTATGTCAGTGTGAGGGCAGGATTAACTCTCACTTACAGTTCTAAATGCTTCTTTATGGACGACGGAGTTCTGGGAGGCCCAGCTGTCTCACTCAATGTCTGTCTCACTCTATCTCATCTCTCTCCCTCCTCTTTCTTTCCTTCCCCCTCTCTGCATATCCTTGTCTATCGCTCTGTCTGTCTATATTTATCTCTCCCTCTGTCTATTTCTCTTTATCTCAGTCTCACCTCAGGTTTTTTCTGTCTATTTTTGTCTCTGTCTGTGTCTCTGTGTTTTTTCCTCTCTGTCATTCTGTCTCTGTCTCTTTCTTTTTGTGGATGATTGGCTTCCTGGAGGCCGCGCTGTCTCATGCTAGACATGTCTTACACAAAAAAAAACAACCACTAACAACCCCCCCACCCCCAAACACACACACACACACAGACACACAGTGCAACAGATCCCACAATGAAACATTCCTGTGAATGAGAGGAGCCGGTTTTTTCCTGTAAAACGGTTTTATCTGTCTGTCTGATCTCACAGATACTCAGATTACCATCAGTCACAGACAAACAGGAGCGTTTACTTTTTATATCTCACAGCCGTAACAGGTTTGACATGAAGTCATGCATAAGGGCTCCAGACGACTCTGTCTGAACCTGTCTGTGTCTGGCTCTGCTGGCTCTTTATGTGTGTGTGTGTGTGTGTGTGTGTGTGTGAGAGAGAGAGATACATCACGTGGCCCTTGGCGGCACAAAGGCTCCAGACAATTTACAACATCTGACGCAAGCTGTCCAGTCATTCAGCGAGCACAATGAAAGAGCCACAGCCGAGTTTATCACTGACCTCAGATCTGCTCACGGGGCAGAAGTTTATCTGGAACCCAGAACCCACTCGCACCAACATTAAAGATCTCTGCTGTGTGTTTGTGTGTGTGTTTCAATTTTCTGACCTAACTCTGTCTGAACTGTTGACAAACAAAGAATTAAATTCAGACGCGTCCCTGTTATCACAACAACGGTAAAACCTATTAACATTTAATTACAGTAAATAAATTATAAATTATATTTAAGTAATTTATATTACTTAAATATAATATAATATAAATATTCATATTGGGTCATTCTTAAATCGTATAATATTTACACTCCTGTGCAGCCGGTTACCGTTGTTCACTAACACGGCGTATTTAAGGCACACTGACGTGTTTTTCATTTTGATTCAACAGCAGGACCAGAAGTGCTGTGACACTGGAGACTCCTTCCACTGACCGGTTCTTCTGACCGATCAGGATCAACCTGAAGAAATGTTTAGGACTCGTCTCAAATCTAAAAAAAACCTTTACCGCCATATTGCATAATGGGACAGAACCTGTTCACAGTCGCGACGACTTTATCTCTTAGTAACAGACAAACAGAGCCGATAGAGTCTCTTATCTCTCACAACATTAATAACTCCTCAGACAGAAATAAACGTGTGCGGTCAGTCCTTCTCCAGTCCAAAGGTCAGCAGTGTGAGATTTATCTTTCATTACTCTGAGATTTCAGTCAGAAAAAAAATCTGCTTCAATCGCCTCACTCCCTCAGACGTCTGTGTGTTATGTCTGTTACATGTGTTATGTCTGTTGTGTTTATGTATATGTTATGTCTGTCACACACACACACACACATACACACATACACACACATACACTCTCCTTTCATTAAAGAGGTTGTGTCTTTTCAGAGCAGAGACAGCTTTTCCCAGAACTCCAGCCGGCGGACAGCGTTGTTTAGTCTCCGGATAAGCGTTATATAATGAGTCTGGAATCGACTGGGAACTCTGAAAGCTGATTGGCTGTGAAGGAGGCCGGGGCTGGGGGTCTGCGTTTCTATTGGCTGGAAGTGCAGCTGAATGCAGGGGCCGCGGTGGGGAAACGCAGCAGGCTGGAGACACATGTGACTGTCCTCGTCTCTTTCTCTCTCTGTATGTCTCCAGCTCTTTCCTCTTTTTTTCCACTCTCTCTCTCTCTCTCTCTCTCTCGCCTGCGCTCTCTCACTCTTTCTCGCCCACTCCCCTCCCACTCGTGCTCTGTTTCTCTGCCCTGTTGCCGTGGTTCCCGTTGTTTGTGCAGACTCTCTGAGGAAAGCCAGGCGACCCTGCCCGAACCCTCAGCGTCCTGCAGCTTCCTCCGGAGAGGGGAAACGCCTGCTCGAGCCCACAGCTCAGCTAACACCGCTCCAGTGCACTGTTTACTTCAGTGTTAAAATATTTACAGCTTTCCGCAGGGAAAAGCTGTCCTCAGACACATCTCCATCAAACATCTGCTCTAAAACATGATCGTTACTCATGACAGATTTATACCGAGCCTCATGCTTCACGTAAACACATCTGGGAAACATTCCATGTCCATGTTTTTGGACTTTGTTATTCTATACATTATTCTCTAATATCGAATTCTCTCTCATCAACATGTTTAATATTAGTTTTATTGTAATTACTGAGTAATACTCTGTAGAATCATACAGTAAATGTTTTTTTCCAGTAAGCGCTGTTCTCCTTGCTGCTATATTCCTGAATAAATTCCTGAGAGCGTGACTCTTACCAGATGTGATGTCTTGGTGTCCAGACGAATCCCGCTGAACTTGAGTTTCATGGCCTCCAGAAGCTGCTCCAGTTTCCCCTCCTCTGTCGTCCCGTGGTACCGTCGCCCCAGTTGGAGGTAACACGCCCACTTGGCGGAGTCGAATCCCCAGTGACACGTCCTCTTGTCCGGCTGCCGGTGCGAGTGCATGACGAAGCGTTCAGGACAGAAAAGCTGTCTGCACTGAGAGCAGCGGATGCACGGCGCGCCCGGAGCGGCGTAGAACCGAGGGACGAACAGGCCTTGGCACTTCCCCAGGCACTGATGCTCCACCCAGAACCCTCCGGCTTCCTCGGCTTCTCGCTCCTCTTCCTCGGCCAGCCGGCGGTCCTTATGCGTGCCGGTGGGAAGGTTGTCGCCCGGGTGAAGCAGGGTGTTGCAGAGCCGCTGGGCGTCGGTGAGCGTGATGAGGCCGCAGGAAGGCGCGCCGGCGGGGAGAACGCCCAGCACTTTGAGGACGTGCAGCTGGGAAGCGTTGCAGCGCGAGCAGTAGACGTAGAGCTGATCGCACACGGAGTTGATCTGCTGAAGGGAGAAATCTCGCAGCACCGTGTTGAGCACCTGAGGCAAGCAGAGGCGCAGCTCTCCTCCCACTGAGAAGCAGGAAATGGATTCGCCCTCCAGTGTGCACAACACGAGCTCTGTGGAGCTGTCAGGAGGCACCAGTAAGGGTCCGACTGCCACGCTGGCCTGGCTGAGAGACGGAGCCAGCTTCTCCTGGCTGTACTGACCTGAAAAAGCGGCAGGGCCTCCTAAAGAACACTGGCTGCTCAGAGTAAACTGGGCCAGAGTGTGTCTCAGAGCCGGGCTCAGGTCCAGAGCGCTGTCTCGTCCGTCTTGTCCCTTTGAGACGTGTTGATAGTTAAGAAACTCTGAGTCTTTCTCTATATGTTCAGTCTTTATAACAGGAGTCCTTGATGACGACTCTGAGGCCTTTTTGCATGACAAATTAAGCGCCGCCATTACGCGCTTCTTTATGGGTGCTGCTTCAATTTGCCTCTCTCGCATCAGCCTCTTCACCGGCACTCTGAGCAGAGTCTGGTCCTTCTCGGGATGGTTGTTCTGCACCATGGCCATCTTGCCAAGACTGTGTGTGACAGCAAGCGTTCTTCAGGCACTCCAAAAGAACCAACACTTACTCAGGAGTGTATTTGTTACAGAGGTGTTATAGAACCATTGTGGTGACTTGACACGTGCTTGATTTCTTGGAAATCTGTAAATAAATGAAGAACAAATTGTAAAAAAAAAAAAAAAAAAACTTTAATAAAAATTCACTCAGTTTTTATTGCTCCACAAAACAACGACAGGGTGCCAACACTTAAGTGACATCAACACTCTGCCACTACGGTGAGGATCATCACTGGTGCAGTAACTGCAGAATTTCTTAAACTTGTGACCTATGACCTTTACCCTGACACATGCACAGACAGACCCCCACACTTGGGGGAGGAGAGTAAAACCTACTGCCCTTTTGCCCTCAAACTTTACGACTACCCCCTCCACCAGAGTGTCTGTAATAACAGAAAGGTGGATCATAAAGGGTGATTAGCCTCACTCTGCAGTCAGAAAGCTTCGCTAATCTGGATGTTTTATTTGAATTCTGATTCGTCAGGAGCTGTTGATTAATTTCCTATAACAGCAGCACTGACTGTTGCTGTGGTGCACATGGAATAAAACACTTAAAGGAAAATACACAGATGATCTCATTGTTTCTGTCCGATTTAATTATTTTTATTTGTATTTAATGTGATGCACGAAAGCTGCGAGTTTCATCATACAGCTGCGTTTGGATGTGAAATTGATGCAACATGATTCTCTGCAAACATTTATGTTTTAATCAGCAGACTTAAGATCTCCAAAAGGAAATGATCTCTTAATCTCTTACGAGTTGTCACTGTTAAAATTTAACGATGATCACTAACTCCATCGTTCCAGGAATGGTGATAATAAAGCACGACACGTGGTCCTGATGTGATGTTGTTTTCGTTCCCAGTGATTTAGACAAGTGTGACTGAGGATTAAAGTCTGTGTGATGTCTGGGGGAACTGGAGTTAAAATTAAAATGAAAGAACCTGTCTTTTTTTATTATTAGTATTAGTATTAGTATTAGTATTATTTTGAGCTCTTCCTTAAATTTCACCTTTATGTGTCTTTAATTATATTCCCTTAAAATTTTTTCAATGTTTTGTGTGAGATCAGAATCAGGTGAAATCGAGAAATCAAGGTGTGCTGTACTGTAAGTGCGTAGTACAGTATTCTACACGTCCCAGGAGTGTCTCAGTCAACAAGCAATTTATAGTACAAATATACTCAAACAAATTGTTTTGAAGATTAAGGACAAACCAAGACACAATATAATGCATTATGGTAATAAAGCGGAGTACAGTGAAACATAATGAGCATTAAAGTGCCTTGTATATACTTACAATATTATTTAAAAAGTATTAAAACATTTCACATTTCAGCTCAGAAGTGGAATAACAAGCGTATATAAGAAGACCAGCGTCAGAGCGGAAGTCGGTGTGACGACCAGATTTGGAACAAGGGGGGGCACGGAAAACACACTGCCGTGTCATGTCTGTAATCTCACACACACCATAAAGGTCAGTGTGTGTGTGTGTGTGTGTGTTTTAGACATTTCTTACGTGTGTGTTTCCCTCAGCGTGTCTACAAACCTTCTGAAAATGAGTCACACAGAGACACAGAGCTGGAAGTGACAGACAGACAGAGGCAGAGGCAGAGGCAGAGGCCACCCCCGGCCTCCTCCACCCCCGGCCTCCTCCACCCAGTGGAGCTTACTCACACTCACACACTCACACACTCACTGAGTCTCACTCCCTCACACACTCACTTTCTATCACAAGCTCTCAACTCACACACACACACACTCTCAACCACTCACACTGAGTCTCTCTCTCAACTCACACACACACTTTCTTATACGCACTAAAGACTAAAGACCCCCCACACACACACACACACACACACAGACACCTTTCTCGCGCCCCCTCCCCCCGCGCGCGCTGCCGCTCTGTGGTAA
>JAQQZS010000019.1:22173894-22184473 GCA_030068045.1 Platyallabes tihoni | reverse complement strand
TAAAGCGACAATTTCTTTACCCGCCCCAACCCGACCCGCGGGGTCCGCGGGTTAAAAGACGACCCGCGCATCACTAACACACACACACACATCCTCCAGCTCAAATTAATTTGTGTGATTTAGATTGATCATACAAAGTGTACTGTACATTCCGATGCGTGACCTAGTTCAAATAATCATTCAGGAAATACCTGTAAATTTGCAAAATAAGCAATAAGCTGTTGCAATTTTTGAAAGAACATATCAGTAGAACCTGTCAGTGTGTATTTAGTCTTCTCTACCTTAAGAAAATATAATAAATCTTTAATCCACTGATAGATAGTGGGACACTTAATGGACTTTTGTTTAAAAAAATATATTTTGAGTTCATTGTGTCCTGTTTCTCTAGATAAGATATTTTTCCATTTCCACACTTAAAAAAAAAGTTTATTAAAATTCACAATTCATTCACTCATCATCTACATCGCTTTATCCTGTGTACAGGGTCGCGGGGGGGCCCTGAAGCCTATCCCAAGAGACTTGGGGCATGAGGTGGGGTACACTCTGGATGGGATGCCAAGCTATCTCAGGCCACACACATACACTTTCACATTCACACTCTCATTCACACACTATGAGCAATTTGGAAACAGCAATTAGTCTAATCTGCATGTCTGGAGTATGGGAGGGAACCAGAGTACCCGGAGGAGACCCTCAAGCACTGGGAGACCATGCAAACTCCATGCACACAGACCCAAGGTGGGAGTTGAACATGGACCCTGGAGGTGCAAGGCCACAGTGCTAACCACTACGACACAGTGCCAATTCAGTGTTTTAAAAATATGAAAGCTGGATTCGAAAAGAGTTCCTTAAGTTAGGGTCTAACCCTAACCCTAACACCAAGTTTCCTAACTCATTCATCTTCTACACCGCTTTATCCTGTATTCAGGGTCGCGGGGGGCCTGGAGCCTATCCCAGGAGGCTTTCAGGCACGAGGCAGGGTACACCCTGGCTGTACATTAAAAATATAAAAATCGATTCCAAAGTGTTAAATGCTACATAAAAGTTAATTTAATAGATATTAATACATTATAATTTAAGAGTTTTATATCTGTAAAACCTTTGATATATTTCAAAGATCTCCTCTCCTATAACTAATTAGAGGTTACCCGTGGCTCCGGCCGCGTACATGAGGTTTATCCGCAGCTCCGCCTGCATGCAGATCTTGATGCCTGAGAATGGATTGTGGAGTCAACTCGCTGCTGCTCCTCACACTGCTCCAATGTTTCGAGAGCCCTTACTTCTGCTTGTCGTATGCACGGCTGATCCGGGTTTTTAGTAGCTCTGATCTCGGCCTCATGTACCCGTTTTCACTACAGACGACACTGTCTACTGTTACATGTATTGAGAATGCTGTGTTGGTGGCGCTACCTACCATCACAGGTGGCGAGATACTTCTGTGACATGCCAATTGTATAACGTAAAAGCTGATAATTGCAAGTGACACCGGCCACACCTGCTGTCCGAAACAAACAAATAAAATGTCAGCACTGTCAGGAAGGAATTTTTGGGTGTTTATGTATTTTTTATTATTAAATTTTTCCCACAAGTATTGTATCTTTTAACATTAAGATCCAATTAACATTAAGATTTTATTAATAGGATTACAACTTTACTTTTTTTAGGTGAAAAGCAAGGATGAATTTTTCGTAATAACTTAGAGGAAGGCAGATTTTATTCAAATTGTTGTTGTTAGTCTTTTGGCTGCTCCCAGCAAGGGGTCGCCACAGCGGACCATACAGTCCGCACAACAAGCTTGGCACAAATTTTACACTGGATGCCCTTCCTGATGCAACCCTCCCATTTTACCCAGGCTTGGGACCGGAACTGCATCCAGTGGCTGGGGTTTGGGCACTGGCTGGGAATCGAACCCAGAACCCAGAAATTTCTGTAATGAATTTTGAAATAATTATATGGCAGTTACAAAAAAAACACTTGGTTATTAAAAAAAAATACGTTTTCAATAAAATAAATATAAATTAAATGCATCCTTTAATGTCTGACGGTGATCTTCTGTAATGCGCTGAAAAGGTTGTTATTTGTACAAAACATTTTACACCTGAGATGTTGTTCCAAAACAGGGTTTAATAACCCACACGTCATTGATCAGCAATATATTTCAAGTTTCCACGTTTTTTTCCAACTAAAACTGTTTTGTTTCAATTCTCAAGAATGACTGGTAGCTAAGATTATCTCATACTTTATTTACTGTTACTTAGCTAACATCTATTGCTACATTATTTAATCTTATTAAGATTACACACTTCATTTCTTTTCAATTCAGTGTTATTTAGCTAAGATTAACCACAATTTTTTTTACAGTTAGCTGTAGCTAAGTTTAACTGCCACCTCACCTGACTTTAGACATAAGATTAAACATTCTAGCTTTATTTTAAATTATTTAGTTAATATACCTTACTTCATGTTAGCACGGTAAGATCAATTGTTAACTTAGTTAATGTTACATACTACAGCTACAATTAACCACAATCTTACTTCATGTTAGCTATTTACTTATAGGTAAAATTAAATAGCTAAGATTAAACATTACATTAGCTAACATAGCCTCTTTGTAGCATCACTGTTATTAGTTAGCTGACAAATGCTAGCCAAAATTCCAGATGAGGTAGCTGACTGGTGCAATGACATGTTAGTACAGGTTTACTGCGGTTACTGAGTCGCACTTTTAAATGAGGATAGTTTAGATTAAAGTTAGAGTAAATCTATATATATATTTTTGGTTTAATATTTTAAACATTATTGTTAAGTGCATTAATTATAATACATCAGTATTTGTCCATCTTTTTACTGTTTATTTCTTTTCTTTTTTTCTGACAGAGCAGAGAGTACTGCATGTCAATTAATTTTTAAAGTCTATTAATATATGTTAAAAATTGTCAAATGCTTTAAATACTAAAATGATTTTCTTAAAAATGTCAGATAAATACATTTAAATTTATGTTTAAATGTCTGTGAATAAGTAGGTAAATGAATGAAAGAATGAACAAAGTGACATGTAACTGACATATGTCATTCGATACACCGATTTATTAAAAAACAGCAAAGTTCTAATGTTTTATGTTACATGGGAACAAACTGTGAATATATCAGTGTATAATCTTACTCACTCAGAACCCCACATCCTGCATCCCAAATTCTGGACATCAACCATTTCAGCATTTTGAATATTTATTTCTACCAAATTCATACAGAAATTAAATACCAGAAAAGAAAAATCTAAAGAAAAATCCTTGAAACACTTTATTGCTAATAATCCTAGCTTTGTCCTAACATGACTGAGTGTTAGGTTTATTTCTCATTTACATCATCATTGTTTCCTTTCAGGCTTTCCTTCAAATATAAATATGACAAGTGCTTTTCCCCTAAAAATCCAAACCAGCAAAAGGAAAAATGTCACCATACAAAAAAGTATCAGTACATCATTTTGCTATAATTCAGCAGTGAATTTATAAAGGAAGAAAAAGCGTCAAACAGTACCGGGATAAAATGAGAAATAGGATAAAGTGATATTACATAAAGCACTGATATTAAACATCTCTGACATTCTAATATAGATTTCAGCACTTTCAGACCAACGAGCTAATCCAAAATACAGCTATAGAAAAAAATCCTTTTGCAAAAAATCAGTAATAATACTGTCGCTTCCAAATACAATGACAAACCAGAAGTGTTCTGTACAAACCGAGAAATAAATTCGATCAGAATAACAAATGTCAAACGTGTCTGATGTGGAGTTTCACTCACTCACTCACACACACACACACACACACACACACACACACAGGGTTTCTATGTTAAATAATTATTCTATAACGACCCAGGGTTCAAAATTTTAACCTAAAATAAACAAATAATTTTGCTCTGCATTCAAATCATAAAAGTCAGTAGACTGAAAGTGTAACGTACCACACACGCATTAGACGAGATCAGACCTTAGACCTAGTTCTGGGTTTTCAACAATTAAAAAAAAATAATTTTTATTTTTTGGAAGCATTGAAGAATTTATCATGAAGTATTTAAACATTAATAGTCTAAAAATAAGAAGTAAATTATTGTAAAATTTACAGTGTAGAAATGACACTAGCCTGTAATTCTGTAAAAAAAAAAAAAAACTAATAATTTCATTTACAAATATTATATTTATGTTATTTGTGAATAAAAATCCAGCTCCATGCTATATGTAAATTTTATATTTATTTCATTAAAGATTTTTTTTCGGGTAGGTTTTGCCTCAAAGATGTGATGCCAGTAAACATATAGTAATTTTAATGGATGAAGGTTTACACAATTATTATATATTTATGTTTCAAATAATTACGCAAATTTTTTACATTTTTAAACATTTCACAAAGGTTCCGGAAAGCCACCCATGATGACAATAGCAGAAGAGAAGCTAATTTGCACCAAACACTTGTATGTAATAAGAATTCACAAACAACAAAATTTCGAAAGAAAATGTCCATCATTTTATATATCTGTATTGTAATTATTTTGTACTGTTACATTCAAATTTGTGCCTTATTTCTTGTAAACATAAAAAGCTAACAGGGTAAAAAATATAAAAATAAGTCAAATACATCTTTAAAGGAATTTTTTAGTATATATTCTTTGTAAATTATTAGTTGCCATATCAGCATTAAGTATGTTTGCTGAAATCGCATTAAATAAATTATGGAACATTAATTATTATCATGAAACATGGAAAATTGCGTGGAGTCGGATTTGTAAACATAAATAATTGATAAAATATAACATTTTACTGTAATTTCATTTACAGAATTATATGCCAGTGTAAATTTATTATACTGCTAATTAACTTTTATTCTTTACTTGTGTGCCAAATTTAAAAGACAATTAGATAAAAAGCATCTTTAATAAAGAATAAATCACTTCTTTTTTAATTAAATGTAAATGAAGGTGACACCAAAGAAGAATTTTTTTAACTAATTAAATCAATGATGAGTGACGAAAGTTATTCATTCAATAAAGAATTAAGACAAATGTAAGAGGAAAAAGTGAAACATGAACTTGTACGAGCAGTAAAAAACAAGGCGACGCAATTTATCCTCAAATCACAGCTTTGTTTGTGAGAAGGTAAAACTGAAGTTGAAATCCCACATGTGAAGGTATAGACATGCAGAAACACACACACACACACATTTATGATTTATTTATGGACTATAACATATTTTATAGGTGTAACATTTTGTTCTAGAGCGTCCGTAAACTGACCTGAAAATAAAAGTCGCCTCTAATCTGTTTATTTCACGCTGTTACAGACGTAAACACACATACCGACATTTTTTCTTTTCCATTTTCTTCTCTTTGTTTCACCTCTTGACAGATTTCACATCCAGGTCACGGCACCAACAACTCAATAATTCATTAATAAAACAGTCTCATGCCTTAATGTCCTTGTTTTAACTTTGCCATAAACTAATAATGTTTACTTGTTATTTTTTTGGCACTGATGTTCACCCTCTGCGTTATTAAACAGCATCGTCTGATCCCAAAATCAACTGTATGTTTTTTTTGTTTTTCTTTTACAGTAACTGTTTGATTCCAAATGGAATTTTGAGATTCTGCAGAAATGTAACAGAATCCACGTTTCATGTATGTTGTTAAAACAGTCATATAAAATCTTGAATATTTAATCTTTCTTTAATATTTTAACTTTATCTTAAATATTTGAAAGAAAAATAACTGTAAAAAAATTCAATAAAATGCTTAATTTAAAAAAAGCATGTTCTGACACATCTGTGTTACGAGTCTTAAACTTTCAAGTGTGTATTAGATTTTTTTTTCTGACAATTCAAACTTAAACTAGTGAATTCTTTTAAACTAGCAACAATTTACACCGCATGAAATAATTAAAAAAATCAAATAGTTTTGAATTGAGATTCCTAAGCCTTGTCTGAATTATAGTTAATATTTTATCAATAATTATGCGATATCACAACTGAATATAAACTTGCGATCTAACGGCTGGAGAAATGAGGTAGGTTTAGAGGAAGCTCAATGCACCAAACTCATCTCTTTGTTGTCACGCAATCTGAGAAATAAACAGAAATCACGTCTGTGTCACGTGACTCGTTTTATTAAAGGATCATTAAAAAGCCTCGCACACGCGTCACACCACTTGTTCATGTTTGAGCTGAAACCCGTTCGTCCACAAATCAAAACCTTGTGGTCTTTATTGCACCAAAGCAACAACATCCGAAGAGCGAAACTCCGTCCCTCAGACTCGGCGTGGAATCATGAGAAACAGAGCTTTAATTTCATGAGTAATTTCCCCAAAATCCTGCTGTAAGGTACTGTATAAATCATCCAAATGATCAGATTTGTCTTAATTATCATGTGATGCTTTTCATATTGATGGATAATGAAGACACACACACACACACAAATACATCATGAACAAATAAACGATACATAAACCTGTATACAGTTACAGTGTGATGAAATGCTATAACGTAAAGTGATAAAATCATGAAAGGTGCACACACACACACACACACAAACAAACACACACACACCTCTCCACTGAATTGTTTTGTCCAACCAACATCAATAAGGTATTGTGTTGAAAGTTTCTAAACAATTACAATATTAATTATGTTCTTGATTTTTGTCTGTCTCTGACATCAGTGCCGTCCGTCTCTGCTCTCGTCCAAAAGGAGGCGAGTAGCGATAAAAACGAGACGAGAACCCCGCAGGTAAGAGCCGCAAGGAATTCTGGGTACAGAAGGAGGTTGTTCTTCTCTCGGCGGTCGGAGCTTCGTGTGGTCTTGAGATGAACTTTGGCTCTCTGGAGCGGCTCCCGGCCTTTATTTTATTTCATTTTATTTATTTATTTTCTAAAAGTATTTGCTCCCCAAAGCGGCCGTGCGGATCCACATACTGTGGGCTCGTGTCGTTCTCTCTCGTTTCATCACTTTAGAAAAACAGAAAACATCCACAGAGACAAGGTGAAGGGGTGGGGGGGGAGGTGAGGGGGGTTGTGTGGTGGGGCTCATAGGGGGTGGGGCGCAGGGGCGAGGTTTACCAGTTCATCATGGAGTTTCTGTTCAGGGTCATGAAGAAAACTTGGCTACTGCCTCCTGATCGGACCGAGGCAAAGAAGACCTGCAGGAAACAAAAGTTGGATCATCAGACGAGTCTCACAGTCACTCGGGACTTTTTAAGAGTCTCTGCATTTGACTTAATACTGAAATCACACGCTTTAATCATGTGACCTGGAGAAGATATGGAGAAAAACCAAGGCCTGTTCCTGCATCATTGCTCTATAGATCTTCGGGACTGCTCACCTTGTCGTTTCTCTCAGACAGGAACTTCAGTCGCTGAGCTCGCTTGTGCATGAAAACTCCGTCGAGGTGTCCCGTCTCCACGGAACGGATCTCGATGGCTTTCTCTCCCCATCCCATAATCTGGTTGGAGTGGATGTAGGCTGCAGGAGAAACAGGAAGGAAGCAGGACACAGAACATGGGACAGGAGAGCGATGACTCTCAGGGCAATTAGAACAACATGGGATTGTGAGAAAACCCCCCCGCTCCTCGACGACTTCTGACGGCCAACAGCAACCAGAAACCGACCCGAAACCGGTACCGAGCGGAACAACCCGCTTGTTCGTGACACCCAACACCACCAGGAGGTCATTATTGCAGCAGTTTCTGAAGCAAAAACTTCGTCAGCCTCCAAATATGCTGTGATCATGGTGCCATGTTTATTAATCTCTATGTCTAGTAAGAAAAATACTATATTCTATATAAAAATAAAAACATTTATAAAATACTTTAGTAATTAAAATATGCCAGTAATGATGAATAATTCCCGCTGGACGTCTCTAAGCAGGCAGATCAGAAGAGATTTAGAGTATAAATATCAGAAACATGAGTTGTGTTCTCTGTATTTATCGTTTGGAATTTTAATTTGGGTTCATTCATAAATCTCTCTGAAGCAGTGAGATGCCAGCTGCTCGGTCTGAACACAGAATAAACCCCAACACTAACATTCTTCCAAGACAAAGACGAGAACGAACAAAAGCTAAAAGGTTAATCGTACAGATCCAGCACACACACCTGCACCGTGTGTACCGACATCATCGGGGATAAATAAAGACATTCTTAAAATCAGCATCTTTCATTTATCTGATGGGATTTTCTAATGGATCCTTCACACACACACACACACACACACACACAGGGCTCTGAGGATCCATTCATCATGCTGTAGGTCTAAAAGATGCGGTCGAGGTTTATGTACAGGAAGAAACTCAGAGACACTTTACAGATAATTTACATTAAAAAATGAGACGATAAACAAATTAAAACTCATCATTAATAAACAGTGAATGTTAGTTAAAGAACACAAATAATATCAACAAGACATAAAAACAAAACATCATGGATGACAAATACACTGATACACACTGCACCAGACCTGGGAAGTGTTAAGGGGCACAGGAGGGGCAAAGCAGGGGCAGGTGGAGGGGCATCAGGGGGACAAGGGGGCATTAAGTCTAAACTGAGTGTGAAGGAAAAGAGAGAAGCGTCTGAGTGACTGAAGCCGGTTTTCCTCTGTGTGATTTGATCAGCGGTGTGTGTTCACATCATTCCCCATCCACTCTGTCCTGAATTCTTCTGTGTGTGTGTGTGTGTGTGTGTGTCTGTCAGATTATACCATAAAGATCCTCTAACCTCGGCCTCATCCTGAACTCAGCGCTGCGGGACAGAGCGGTGGATCACTCGCCACTCAGATTTAATTAGATTTGATCAGCAAATATTTCGTGTCTTGTTTGTTTCAAGCAGCTTCGAATCTTAAAATGATTGAGTTATTACTCCAACTACTAGAAGAACCTTATAAACATTGAAAAGTTGCGTAACTTGTGTTGTGTAAATGTCATGTCTTTTTCATGTCTGTAATTCAGGAAATTTTATTTATATCGCGCTTTTCAAAAAACACGTGTCACAAATCACTGCAGAAAATCAATCATGAACATAATAAAAGACAATAAACCTACAATGAAATAGTAATACTAATCCAAAAATACTTAAAAGGATGATAATAAAAAACTAAAAATGAACAATTAACTAAGATTAAAATGGTGTTTTTTTCCCTGAGACTCTGATCACAGGTTTCTCTCTCTGACTCTGTAGTCTTGCGTCTCTGCTCCGGAGGAATCACATTAAATTACACTTTTTAACACCGCTGATGTCACAGTGTAAAACCGGCTTAACGTTAAAGAGATGTGTGTTTGTGTGTGTGTGTGTGAGAGAGAGAGAGAGAAACTGAAAGAAAGACTCCAAAACACCCAGTGGCACCAGATGAACTGAAGCTGGAGTTTAAAGGTTTAAATCGTTTCTTCTAGAAGCGAACATGTTAGGCCACGCCCACAACGCCACATCGGTAGAGAGTCGAGCTGCAGCTGCGAGGTCAGCGTGATCTTTGGCGCGTTAATCACTTAAATATTATTTCAATAAAGAAACCAATAGAACTATGCAGTGTGTGAGTGTGTGTGTGTGTGTATGTGTATGTACGGTATCTGCTCTGCCTTTTGCGACTCTCCAGCTGCAGCTGTTCATAACGATGAGCAATAAAAAAGCAGCTGTTTCATTTAATTACGAAGAACAAAGGTAATGAAGTCGATCCCTGAGTGAGTGTGTTCTGGTGCAACTGGCTGCCGGGGGTCTGGGGCAGGTTCCCACAGCACCCGGGCCTCAGGGTTCTGAAAGGAGACGGGATCATTTTGGTGTGCCAATGAAATAAACAACCACGACCTACCAACAGAGGTGGGCATCTCTCCCCACTGTAGCACCACGTCTTTAGTGATTCTGCCGTATGTGTTCACATAGACTCCCTCATCTTCATAACACAGAAGCATCTCCATCCCGTCGGTCTTGGGGAGCACCACAATGGCGTGAGGGGTGACACTGCCCTGAATCTGAGGGAGGAACACGGGGAAGGGGAAGGGGACGGGGAGGGGGAGGGGTTTGGGACCGTCAGCCTCGGGTCACAAGCACGAGCACAAAATAAGCTGCAGGAGACGTTTTTTTTTGTTTTTTTTTTTGCGCCTCACTCGGCAGGGTGTGAGAAACTGCTGCAACAATAAAGTCTCCCAATAACAACTGACCTGTTCACACACACACACACACACACTCACTCACACACTCACTCACACACATAGAGGCGCCAAAACTTTCTGCTTGCTCTGGTTCACGTGATCACGTGATGTTTGTTGGTCAAAGGTCGTAGATCGGGGAAACGTTTTACTCTGAGCAACGTTACACAAACGCACAACTACACACAACGTTACAACATACAGTACACATCAAAAAGAAGTATGAAGTATTATCTCCAAAAGTATTGGCACCCTTCACGAGAACAAATCCATCCAAAATCTCTTGGGACAATGTGGGACATTTTTAAATGTCTGGTTTAAAATTATTTCAATTTCAATTTCAATTTTATTTGTATAGCGCTTTTAGCAATTGTCATTGCCTCAAAGCAGCTTTACACAAT
>JAQQZS010000019.1:21974612-21989082 GCA_030068045.1 Platyallabes tihoni | reverse complement strand
TTCGAGTGATGTGTGGGTGTGTGTGTGTGTAATGCTGTGCAGAAGTCTGAGCGCAGTCGGGACTAACACACACACACACACACACACACATTGTGTTTGATTTTATTTCAATGCAGATTTAAACTCCCAGGAGGAGTGTAATCTCATCTCTAACACACACACACACACACACACACACACACACACATTGTCTCTGAGTGAATTTCTACAATGCTGTTTATGAACAGATGAAGGAGACTTTCTCCAAAAGCAGTGTGTCATGTCTGATGCGCTCGAACTTGCGGGCGCTGAAAGGTTCTGACCCGAGCCACTCCGAGGGAAAGGACGATCCCTGCTCGCAGGTCACACAACAACTCCACTTCCTCATCGAGAAGGTAACAACCTCCTCCTCCTCCTCCTCCTCCTCCATCAGGGGAAACAACCATGACCTCATGTACAGATGATATTTTACATTTCATTTATAAAAGACCTAAACACACACACACACACACAGAGTTGAGTCTGAGATGATGTGTGAATGAGCATATGGTGTTAAATATCCATGTCGTGTCCCCACAGTCGATGTCTAATCGCTACCAGGATGAGATCAACTCCGCAGTAAAAGGTAGGAGATAAACTCAGCGCCACGCGGCCGCGGCATCAGACTGCAGTGTCGAGGTCACGGCTCAGCTCAACTGGCTTTTTCTACTGCAGTGAGTTGATATGAAGTGAACAATGTCTCACTTTTCCAGATGAAGTGTCCCGAGTTCTTCCCACGCTGGTGGTGCAGGACCAGGACGCTCTCCCACGGCCCAAGATCGCCGGCCACGTCACGGGCAGTTACACACCAGACTCGGACAAGGATGTGGGAGGTACGTCTCACACACACATGGTATACAGCTCTTATAAACACTGAGACTGACATGTGGAAAAGTCGTATTCCAGGCAAAAGGTTTGTGTGTATAAAGATTTTGGTTATAATAATAATAATAATAATAATAAAATGATGATGAATCTGCTTGATCAGATTATTAAAATCTAATGAAGTCCAACCTTCTGATCATCATCTGAGCAGCTGCACTGCTTTGTAGATTGTTAGACTGACTGGATCCAAAGTCCAAAGATCCAAACTTTTATTGCACCCCTTCAGTCCAGGAAGTCGCTTATTTTTATAAACAGTCCTCACTGGTGTGTCTGTAAATCATCTGTGTGCAGATTATTAAAGCATTGCTTTTCTGTCTAGATAAAGTATTGACAGATCAGTAAGCTCCGCTCTCACAAAACATACAGTTTGAATTTTGTTGCTCGTTTGCAACATGAGACCGGTTTTTGAAATGTGCATCTCTTTTCGTCTTTGCTGCCAAACTTTGAAACAATGGTGCTTTTCTAGCCAAGCCAACCCCATAATCCCTCTCTCTGGCCCTGCGCTCTAGGTGCCTCCAACAGGAAGGTGTACGGCCAAAAAATCCAGTCCTGGGAATCCGAGAAAGGCCTGGCCTTCCTCCAGAACGTGGAACTGAGCGACGGAGAGCTGGTGGTGCCACAGGCCGGTCTCTACTACATCTACTCTCAGACGTATTTCAAGCACACGCTCATAGAGGAAGAGGAGGAAGATGAGGACCACGAGGAAGACGAGGGCGCGGCCAGGGGAAAGCCCATGCTGCAGTACGTATATAAGAAAGTGGGTTCTTATCCGGTGCCCATCCTGCTGATGAAGAACGCCAGGACGACCTGCTGGTCCCGGGACGCTGAGTTCGGACTCTACTCCATCTACCAGGCGGGACTTTTCCAGCTCGGCGGCGGAGACCGGCTGTTTGTGACCGTCAGTAACGTGAGCATCATCGAGATGGACGAGAAGTCCAGCTTTTTTGGTGCTTTCTTGGTCAGTTAAGTCCAATGGGCTACAGGACCAGGAGGTTCTTTAACTCTTAATGCTTCCTGAGTGTCAGGCGAGCGTCAGACTGTTTTTTTATTGTTTTTGTTTCTCTCACCGAGCTCTCTATGGAACGCTGCCAGGGATCAGATTGCCTGTATATGTGCGACGTCACCTCACTCGCTTTGATGAGATCTCTGACATCTGGGTGAATTTGCTGAAAGACAAAATAAAAACACGCAGGAGTCGGAGCAGAAGCTGAATTCCGTCTGCTCGGGACGCAGGAACAGAAGAACGCTCAGCAGGTCGATGGACACTTTCCCATCCTGCAGAACGGCAGATGGAGCGCGAGCGTCCCGCGCTGAGAACAACTTTACAGCGTAACCTTGAAGGAGGAGACGGTATTTTATATCACGCTGAGAAAAGCGTCTGTTTCTGCTCGGACGGCGACGTATCGAAGATTTGTGATGCCGTTTAGTGTCTGTAAGACCGATAAGTTCAGAAGCAGAACAAAGACACGTGAGGAAGCTTCTGGAAAGCAACAGCTCGGATTTCTTCTTTACCTTCCTGACACGTCCATCACACCAGGTTCATTCATGTAGAGCTTTTAACAATGGACATGGACACAGCGGCTTTACAGGAGTGTATAAGTTCTGCATCATCACTGCTTAGATGTTTGTGTATTTATAAGTAAATCTAAAGAAAATGGTGACACTTGAGTGTGTGTGTGTGTGTGTGAGAGAGAGAGAGAGCTTCTCCAAATCAGAAAGTGTAAAAGTTTAAACTGAGAAATCAACTTGTGTAAATTTATTAATAGTTTTGTACAACAGAATTTACCAAAGTGACACTGAATAAAGTCTCATCTCAGCTCTGGAGTTTGTTCGAGTGTTTTGTGTGTGTGTGAGAGAAAGCGTCGAACATGAATCTGATTATAATCCATAAATCAGTTGTTTTTAATCGATCCTGTAGTTGCACAACTTCACTGTTTTGTTGCACAAGAAGGAAACCTGTGGAGGTGCAGAGTCGAGATTGTTTCACATTTCACTCCGAACACTTAATGATAGAATATCAGATGACTGCATGTGTGTGCTTCTCATACAGGGACTTCTCCCCATGAGTCACTCGCCTTCAGGGCCGTGTTTATCGCAGTGGACTGAGCATGCTCAGTCGTTCGCTCCGCTCCAGCACACCGTAAGAGGAGACGGAACGACGAGGAAAAGGAACTGAGGTCATGAGGTAACCATCAGGGTCATTCTTTTGGGGCTCGGCTCCCTCGCGTGCCTACAGCCACAAACCAGATGTGCCACATGTGTGTGTAGCCTGATTTATAATACGGGACAAGGAGCAGCATAAAGTGTGTGTGTGTTCTGTGAAGTGGGTTCTTTTGTTATAGACAACACCTTGCATGCAAGATGAAACACACCTATAATGTGTAGAAATGAATAAAACCTTTATGTAAAGACTGATTCAGCTGAAAGTTTGGGTTATGTGTGAAGTGCTGTGCAGAATTCCTCACCTGAGTAAACAACTGATGATGTGTCACATCTCACCTGAATTCTGAAAGAAGATGAATGAATGACTGGCTTTGATTCTCTGCTGTCCCTCTACTGCCCACTTGTGGTAGTAAAAGTGAACAACATCCAACCCTCAGTAAATAAACAGGTTTGAGCTATTTTTCATTCATTTGATTAAGGGAACAAAATAATAATAACAACAACAACAATAATAATAAAAACACAACGCAGGTTTTGTTTTTTTGTGGAAATATGTTACATTTATATTACAGGTATTTAAATGCCCAAAAGGAAAAAAACAAAACAGTTTTAGACAGCATGGACTAGCACAAACAGGACCGCAACATAATTTAGACAGAAACCGAACATACTGCATCTCAGTGAATTTGCATCTGTAGAAATCCTGATGAAGCCCTACATGGCCTGGAATCTATGTTAAGTGATGCCCAATAAATACTGCAAATGTTGTTAATGTAACTTAAAAAATATCATAAAATGTACTTTTAAATTGGGGTTCGTAAGTCGGTGTACAAAAAAGCTTATAAATACAACCAGTCTCTACTGACGTAGCAGGTACCATTTCATCCGACAGGTCTCGTCTTCTAGCCTACCAACTGAAAATCATCGACAAATCCACATAAACATGACCCTCAACAACGAGGTCAGGCATCTCTTTGCTAAAGTTCATGCCGTATAGATCACTTGTACTGAAACGGGGGGAGAAAAGAAAAAAAAAAAAAGACAACAGAATTCCATCAACTTACAGTAACATGACTCTCGAGTCACAATAGTGTGTAAGACAATAAAATAAAGTATTAAAAAAGAAAAAGGTTACAAGTGATTTATAGGCACAGGCTTCAGCAATGACTAAATCAACAACATGAACTGGAACAGAATCACAGTAGCTGCCTTATTGACGACTCCGTGGGCTCGTCTCCGGGATGCGGGCGAGCCGGGCTGGAATAAGGAATAAGGGGTCACATGACGACGTGAGCGCTGTGCACGGCTCAACAGTCAAACCTCATGTCCAACGCCTCGTCCTCGTGAGGCCCGGTCGCCAGGAACGAGGCCATGGGCGAACCTGCCGCCGAGGTGACGTTTAGCGTGCCGGGAGCCCCGCCTCCGCCGGCGTTCTTCATGGCGATGCTGGTGAGGTTGATGCCCAGCGTGAGCCTGGTCTGCTCCAGGGCTTTCTCCGGCACCGCGAATGCTTCCAGTTTCTTCTCGCCGTTGGCCATGTAGGAGTTCTGGCAGCCGCGGCATATGCAATCCAGACAGGCCTTGCGGTTGGAGTAACAGGGGCAGCGCTGACCCCGACATGTAAGAACACTTGGGTTTTGGGTGGCCCTGCCACATTTACAGCCCTTCTTCTCCTGTGGTTTCTTGTACACCACCTTCGTCGGGCTTCCTGGCACCAGAGGGTTACTCACCAGCCGCTCTTTCGTCTTGTCTTTCGTTTTCGGAGCGCTCTGTTTGGACTTTGCGTACGCCTTTTTAGGTCCGTGCTGCTCAAGACTCTTTTTGACTGGTTTACTGGGCACTATCAGAGCTTTGCCCACTTTGGGGAGTCCTCCACCGTTTGGCACGGCGGCCATGTTGGGCGTGGTGAGCGTCAGAGCTTTAGGTTCACACTTAATAGGCATGGGCACCGAGGCTCCGAGAGCCGGCCCCCTGATGATGGTGGAGATGGGCAGGGGCTGGATCTTCTCGCTGTCGCTTTCGGAACGCGAACGCTTGCGGTTTGAACGTGGAACTCTGGGAGTGACGGCAGAACAGGAAATTCCAGAGGATGGCTGTGGGTTGTGATGAGGATGTTGCGGAGCCAACACCCCCGCGGAGTCGAGGGGAAGCGAGGGAAGCGGTCGGGAGGCATCGGCCGATGCGGCGGAACATCCAAACGGTCCGTTTATGTTTGCTGCCGCCCCGAGGCTCGGCTGGAGAATAGCAGAACACTCTACCTGAGAGACAGAATCAGGCTCCAGAGTCCTAAGCACCTCCTCCACACTCAGTAAGAGAGTCCCGCCTGCGTGTTTTATATCTTCCCCAAATTCACACATCTCCATGCTGGAGGCACAGAGCTCCTCGCCGGCCGCCGCGACGGCCTCGCACACTGGAATCTCGCTGCTGAAGTTCTCCTGCTTCACCACGTCGCCGCCCACCTCCACGGTCACGCTGGCGTGAGGGGAGGGCAAGCCGGCCGTCAGCTCGTCCATGTTGCTCAGCCCGTTACAGTCCTGAAGGCCGTTCACTCCCAGCGGGCTCGGAGGCTGCTGCTTGATCTCAGACGAGCACGGGGATTGGTGCTCCTCAGGAGGCGTGTCTGAGCTCGAGGGGGCGGGAGAGTGCTGCGGCGGGTTCAGGGAGAAACCCTCGTCTCCGGGCCTGTCCGACGAGAGACCCTCGTTCAGCAGAGCTGTGATGTCATCGCTGGAAATGTGCTTGGCGAGAGGAGAACCTGCGATGTACTCGCACAACTTCCTGTAGCAATCCACCAGGATGCACAGCTGCCTGTTCTCCTCGAACTGCTCGTAGTCTTTACACCAGCTGCACGACGGCTTCATCATCATCTTCTTCCCTTTGCACGCTTTGCAGACGTAGTGCTGGCATGAGGAGTTGGTCGGAGCGATCGGATCCTGGAGCAAATTCCCTGCAGGAAAAATAAAAAAGGTAAATTACACAGAGGCTGGGGTCTAATCTCATTAGAACAGCATGCACCGACTGCGGATAGGACGATAGATGGCGCTGTGGGGCATCATGGGCACAACAAATCTACACAACGTGCAGCTCAATCGAGTTTATTTACATTACAGACACATCAACAAACAGAGCACACATCAGACCGGAAATAACAGCAGGGTGTCTGATCTACACACGCGCGCGGAATGATGACGTTAAAGCTAAAGAGAAGCAGAGAAGGAGGGAAAGAGATCAGTACACCTGGGGACAGGTGAGAGACAGACAGACACAAACACACAGAGTGAGACAGGTGTGCAGTGATCAGTGTGCAGAGGCGTGCAGCGCGGTATGAGGAGTGTGTGTGTGTGTGTGTGTGTGTGTGAGAGAGACCAGACCGGATGTGGACGTACCGCACACCAGGCAGGACAGAGACTGTCTGAAGAACGGCAGCAGGGTGTAGAGCTCGGACAGGGCCTGCGGGTCCCGGGGGTCGCAGCGCAGCACCGAGCGGCACGCGGACACGTACAGAGCCGTGGCGTTTACCGGGTTCATGTCCGCACAGGGGGGAGGGGAGGGGGGCTCAGGAGGAGGAGGAGGAGGAGGGGGAACACACACACACACACACACACACTGATCTAACGCTGCTGATGAGCTCTAAATGAGTTAGTGACCGCGCAGTGCACGAGCGCGTGGGTGATGCAGCACGCTCAGTCCGAGATTAAAATCCTCGCACGTGCACCGTGACGTCGCAGAAACGTCTCCCCGCCGCGCGCAGCACGTCCGGTACAGCCGCTACGCCGTGCACGCGCGCTCCCGCTTCCATGGCAGGAAATACGCAAAAATAATCATCCCCACCGGAGAGGTGCCGCGCGCGCGCTCCGGTAGCGTCCCGAACACATCCACCCGCGCGGCGGTGCGGAGAGCGCGCGCAGGAAGAACAAGTCTCTGAGAACCGGAGCTCCGGATCCGCCACACACACACACACACACACACACAGAGGGAGAGGGTCTGAGGTGCAGGTTATTCCCCGCGGTGTGTCCGGTGCAGCCCGTGGAGCGGAGGTGTGTGTGTGTGTGTGTGTGTGTGTGTTATTGTTCACGGCGCCGCGGCTGCAAAAACAAACCAGGCCGCGGTTTCTACACACTTCTCCCGAATCGGTTCCGCTCGCGACCCAGCGGCACCACCGATCCGCTCAAGCGGCGCGCGAGAGCCAAATTCATGCGATTTAATCCCACAGAGAGCGAAAAAACCCCGCGGGGGGAAAAAAAAAAAAAAACGAAAATCGGTGATCTGTGCTGGACCGGGCGCGCGAGCTGCGGCTCCGGGGATCAGGAACAAAACAGGCCGCGGCGCGCGCGCTGCTCCCGCCGCCTCACCGGCCACATCCGGTCCGAAACCTAGCGGAAATACTGTTCCGGTACCGCGGCCCGGGGTTCTGAGCAGGAAAACGGGCCCGAGAGCGCGAGACTGGACCGTGTTTGTGTTTGAAAAAGCTGCTGCTGCTGCTGCTAGCGCTAACCGCTTCTCCTCCCTTCTGCCCGCTCAGCGCAGGGAGGGGGCGCTATGCCCGGGTCTCGCGAGAACACCACACAACACCGCAACTTTCGCGAGAACTGGTCCGCTCTCGCGGGAACGAGAGGAACTTTCGCGATGAACCGGTTTCCTGGGTTACAGGAACGAGGATCTGGGCGGGGCGTGGGAACAGTAGTGGGCGTGGTCTATGTGCCGTAAGGCTGCGCTCGCTGTGATCACGTGATACTCAGTCTGCGAAAGCGCAGCCATTTAACACACGCACACACTTTTCCAGTTTCAGCTCTCTACTGACTCATAACGTAATGTGTTTTAACACACACACACACTCGAGTAAGGCCCTTAATCCAGGGTGTGTGCTGTGTCATAACCCATGATCCTGACCTCTGACCCCAACATCCTAACACCCTGAACTCTGTCGTTAGAGAATGTGTGTGTCAGTGGGTAAATACAAACTGGTAGCAGTGTGTGTGTTTGTGTGTGTGTGTTTGTGAGAGAGAGCCTGCAGTCCTGCTTTTTACATACAAGTTCTGTATTAGTTCTCTGAATAAGAGACATAATGTTCACAAGAGTCACTTTATCTGGACTTTAAATGTACTCATTTATTTTATATACATTTATTTATATATAATTTTTTCTATACTGTTGTTTTTTTGTTTGTTTACTCTCTACTGTTATTTTCTTGTGCCTTATTTGTAAGCTTTGGCAACACGAATGTAAATATTTCTCACCCCAATAAAGCACCTTTAAATCTTGAATCCTAAATCCTGCTGCCAACAAGCAACACCGTCCCCATGAAGGTGTGTAACTCGGAGTGTATCAGGGTTCAGGTAGGTGGTACAGAGTGTCAGAGCAACACACACATGAGATTTACAGTTTGAAGCCATTTGGCTGAAACTTTCACAACTGCTTTGAATTTTCCACCATGAGATGGATCCTTCCACTGGTTCATTACATTACTAATTAAAATACCATCAGTCAAACGTTGCGGGGAAAGATTTATTCATTTATTTGAGGTGGGGAGAGGGCGAAGGGGGTTTAATGCAAATTTTTAACCAACAGGAATGTCTTTAGACTGACAAAAACAGTCTAGATGGTTAGGTCGAGGGACGAAGCGAACGGTGCAGGAGGATCGGAGGGAACGTGGTGCAGTGTGAGGTGTGATTAGAGATGAGAGGTAAGTGGGTGCTGGGCCATTTTTAGCTTTGTAGGAGAGCATCAGGGTTTAGAATTTGATGCTGCAGCTACACGA
Source organism: Platyallabes tihoni (assembly GCA_030068045.1). Taxonomy (NCBI): domain Eukaryota; kingdom Metazoa; phylum Chordata; class Actinopteri; order Siluriformes; family Clariidae; genus Platyallabes; species Platyallabes tihoni. The sequence continues at coordinate 21,980,258 of JAQQZS010000019.1, read as the reverse complement.
AGCCAGTGCAGGGAGCGGAGAAGTGGGGGAGTGTGGAAGAACTTGGGAAGGTTGAAGACGAGATGCACAGTTGAATTCTGGATCAGCTGCAGAGGACGAACAGGGGACAGAGACAGACAGGAGTGAGGGGCAGGTATTCAGTATTGAAATAATAAGGGACTGAACAAGCACCTGTGTGGAGAGAACTGGACAAATTCTGGCAGACATCTCATCCTGGATGGCAGCTCACCAGCTGAAGCTCTATCCGAATAAAACCGAACTGCTGTTCATCCCTGGTGACTCACTCCCCGATCAGGACCGTGTGATCTCCCTGGAGAACAATCACGCCTTCATCCACGGCTCGCAATCTCGTGGCAACTCGGAACAATCATGTGTCATTCTCTCCACACATCACTAACCTCACTTGCTCTTGTCGATTTCTTCTTTACAACATCAGAAGACCCATTTCTCTCCACACAGGTCACTCATGTGCTTGTTCAGTCCCTTGTTATTTCAAGACTGGACTACTGCACCTCTCTCCTGGCAGGTCTGCCTCTGTCCACCATTCGTCCTCTGCAGTTGATCCAGAACGCATCTGCACGTCTCATCTTCGACCTCCCCAAGCCCCACGGACGACTCAAGACGTACGTTTCTTCTATCATCTTGGACTAATCAGCCACCCAAAAAAAATTTATCTGTTCCCACCTGTGTCCAACCGGTTAGTAACCCAGTCTAAGTATCTATCCGCTGATGGAAACTTCAAAGTACTTCTTGTGAGTGGCCCTGGGTAAGAGTCTGCTGCATGCTCAAATGTAAATGCAAGAAATCAACAAGAGTGAGTAAGATTAGCAATGTGTGGGGATTGGACAGAAATACCTCAAGAGTACGGGCAGTGACTGATCTGAGTGCCGTGCAGGGAGATCACACACTCGGGTGAAGGTGTTTCAGCTTCACACTGCCTCCGCCTTCTTCCCATAGTGCACCCTGGTGCTGTCTCTTCCTCCGCCTTAAGTGATGCTGTTCTTTATTAAAAGCGCATTACAAAATAATTAAGCTTAACTAAATTGAAATAAAAACAATGACTTAACACACACACACACACACACACACACACACGTTTGGTTCCTGCTGGTTTTTACACATCACACAAAAAAACCCCAGAGAGGAGTAGAGTGTTTATGAATAATCCATTTTATTAAAATGTATTTTGTTTGTACTGAACAACACTGAAACAAAATGTAGATTTCTACATAAAATCTATTCGACTGAAACTCCGAGCAAGGTGTCAGGAGAACAACTTCCTGAAAAAATATGAACTAGGTTTCAACCCTGAACAAGTAAAAACCGACTGAATTGTAATTTTAATGCACAGTTTCTACATTTCACTGAACATGAATTCAGATTGGAACTAAATTAAAAACAGCGTAGATTGGATTTCGATCTGGATGTGAATGATTTTTGCTTCGGGGACAAACGAAAAAATACAGAGGTGAAAAACGCAACCCTCTTAGATTCTGTGGCAAATTTACTGAAATGGAAATACTTTTTTAAATATCTTTATTTAAAGAGAAAAATGTGGAATGAACGCGTGACACGCACAAATGTGTGTGTGCATGATGTGAGAGAGACGTGTAAAACAGTAGTGTGATTTATAGGCACGGTCCTAACCAGACGTCTGACTCTGTAGTGACACGACATCGAGTCCGAATGAAGCGAGACGCGGTCTCAGAGCCGTGACGTCACGTCCCCGTCCTTAACGTGGACACAGGAGCGTGTAAATGTGCTACAGTAGGGACGTGACCCACAGAACGTCTCTCATCCTCACATCTGAAGCCTTCACCAGGGACAGAAACTTGCAAATGAAATGTGATGAAATGTAAAGTGGTGAGTCGTTTAAGTCCTGCAGGAAGGAAACCAGAGCAGTTAGAGTGTAAACACTCTGAATCGGGTAATTTGTGTGTGTGTGTGTGTGTGTGTGTGTGTGTGTGTGTGCGCGCACGCGTGTGTGGAGCTCCGCATGAGAACACTGATCATACACACAAACATACAGTATGTACACGAGCGACTCACACAGCCTCATCTAAACTGTGTCAAAGTACACAAAGGGTTTGATTTAAAAACAAACAAACAAAAAAAAATTATTACGGGGACAAAAAACCTCGATGTTATACGAATATCAAAAACAGAGTAGCTGGACGGCGACGCGACGCTCGGCACTGATGCTCGGAGCGCTCGTCTGCCTCGGGACTCCCGCGAGGGGGGCGGAGAAAAGCAGCTCAGTCTTTTTTTTTGCTTGAAAACGTTGTTGAAGTTGAGTTTTAAAACACGTTGGCGTTGCGTGGCTGAAGATCAGCAGCGCTGGTTGTGATTCTCCAACAGATTTAAAAATCTGCTTCAAAACATCTGCATCCCAAATCCCTGAGGAGGAACAAGACAAGACAGAACTCAGTGCTGAATACAGGAGGAGAGCTGCAGAGTCGCACGTTCAGAGACGAACACATTATCAGCAGTCGGCAGCATGAGATTTACGTCTTTAACTTCTAATCCAGAAGCTGTGCTGATGAACACGTTTATTCATAAAAGCTGCAAATTTTTACCGGCACTAACGTTCTGATTTATTATAAAACTCACCGAATCGTCTTCGATAATCGCCGTAGAGTCGAAAAAGTCCGGTCTGAGCTCGGCTCTCTCGCGTCTGTTTCTCGATGGCGGCTGAGATACAAACAACAAAAGAAACTCATTTCCAAATCTGCACTTAAGTGGAGTTCCTCTGATCTTAGTGAGCGCTTAGTGAGATCTCACCAGATCTATCACCATGGTGTCCTCAAACTCCTCGTTCATGTCCTCCAACTGTCCACGCGATGACATCATCACATCCTCGAAGATGGGCTCGGCGTCGTCCTCCATTAAACCCCGTCTGAAAAAGAAGCACACAGCGAGGTCACGGTCTGGAGGAGAACACCTGGGCCCGGAGCCCCTACAGGGGGCAGTGTGGGTCAGATAGAACCCTGAAAACACACACACACACACACACACACACACAGCTGAAACTCTAACAGCACTCACACTTGCTGCCGTACACCTCCACTCCGAGCCTTCATGTAGTTCATTCCTCCTCTCTCTTTCCGGTTCACCTCCTCCATCTTCTGCTGGTCCAGCCATGACATCTGCATCTGTGGACTGACACACACACACACACATTACCCATAATCCTTTAATAACGAATAAATTATGCATGTGTCCAGGGTGTACCCTGCCTTGTGCCCGAAGCCTCCTGGGATAGGCTCCAGGTCCCCCGCGACCCTGATCATAGGATAAAGCGGTATAGGAAATGAATGAATGAATGTGTTTAGAGCAGGTGTGTACTTGTGGATGTAGTCGGGTTCAGAGCCGGGCTCAGACGAGTCCTGGTCGGGGACGTGCTCCGCCGCTTGCCGTGGATTCTCCCTCAGCACCGTAGAGGTGAGCTGTGGCGTCTGCAGAGCTCCGGGAGTCTGGATGGTGTCGTTACGCATCACCCAAGAGCCATCCACACTCTCGTCTGCTGCTACACACACACACACACACACACACATTTAACTCCACCTACTAAAACTAAGAACATTAATGATCATTAAACGCTTTAACTGCTGTTTAAAACGTAACTAATTACATTTAAATTTCTCACTTATTTATTTACTTGTGCACCACAAGAGGGCGCACTTGCAGTTAAGAGGGCGTATTTTAGCAGCGTCGTTTTTGTTTCTGATTGCTGATGGAGAGATGAGACGGGTATGTTTGACAGTCCTGGGTGTTGTTTTTTTTTTTAATTCTGTTTGTTGAAACTAATCTAATCTCTCAGAACCAATTTGTTGGGATTGTGCTGCAAGAACCTTTTAAATAAACTTCAACTGAGGAAAAAAAAAAATCTTATTATTAACTACTGTTGATTATTAGCATGTTTAACTGTTGGTTAAGAAAAACGTGTAAACTTTTCAACTTTACTGTGACTAAAACTTTAAAGACAAACACCTGACAAATATTACACGATTATATTATATTATATTATATTATATAACCATTAAAATAATAAAAAATGCACACAATACTTGGTTTAAATTAATATTCTATTAATGTAATTAATTTTTTGTAATAAACGGAACAGGCCTTAATAACACCTCACCGTCTGCGCGTTTCTTGTGTAGCGGCGGTCGGCCCCTCTTGCTGCGCACGGTGCTGGCCCGGCTCGTGGTGCTGCCCGTCGTCACAGACATGCGGTCCTCGTCACCTCCCGTCAGCAGAGAGTTCCTGTAGGCGATCAGCGGCAACCACACGTCCTCCCTCCGCTCCATCATGTACTCCGTCATGAACTTCTCCAGGTACGAGTGGCTGCGACAGACAAGAGAGAATGGTTAGAGCGCACACACACACACACCCCTACAACCTCATGAATGCTGTTCAGACTTACACAGTCTTTTTATCCTGCCGGAGGAGTTTAGAAGAGAACTCGCACAACACTTCCAGGAACGCCAGGTTGGGGGGGGGATACTCCGCTCCTTTAGGGTTCGGGAACTTGAACGCAAAATCGATTCCATCCCTAAAAAAAAGCACAGACAGACACACACTTTAGAACACACACACAAATAGCTCTATCTTTAGAGGAATAATGAAAAAGAAACATGTTTTGCTGATGAAGAACAGCTCACTTGTGTAACGTCGCTACGGCCTCTCTGGTTTTGATTTGGTCCAGTCCGAACGTCAGGGCAAACCTCCGAGCCAGCTCTTTAATCCCACTCACATGGGAGGAGGTTCGGTCCAAGTTTGGCCCCTGATCCTGCACGAGCTCATTAAAGAGCTGAGAAAGTACAGAAAGAGACACAACACTGTAATTAGTACAAGACACGCACGCACTGCTGCAAGTTCGACATCGAGTTACCCCAGAGACAGGGCAAAATCATCAGACGGTGGTATTTAACCTGTTAAAGGACTAAACTGAAGTAAACCGTATGACCTCACCTGCTGTAAACTGAGTATGAGAGTCTTAGCACACTGGATCTTATCCGTCTGTCTGGTTTTACTCAGCGTCTCCTTGATGATGTCACCGTAGTCATTATAATACTGAAGAAGACAAGTCAAGATCCATGAATAATTTTAACACCCTGTGTGCATCACACACACACACCCCCCATGTGTAAAGTTACTGTACCTTCATATAGTGTTTAAAGATGTCTGCTGCAGCGGGCATGTCCACGATATCGTAAATGATGAGCTTACTGAAGGCTGCCAGCAGATTCCTCCTCTTGTGTAATGCCTCAATTTTATTTGCTTCATCTTCCTCATCACCCTCTAAAACACACACACGATGTGATAAACAGAGGTGGACAAAGTACATAAATCTCTCCCCGCCTCCCGCTGCCCCGCCTCCCGCTGCCCCGAGCTACACATGCCACGGCTCTTATTGATCCAGACCCTCTGCCTTGCCCTCTTCTGGTTGTAGATCTCGTCACATGGATGGCCCGTGTGGTCTGTCTGGGATGTGTGTGATGTCTGGGGACGGTTCCACTTCACCATGAAGACGGTCCTCTGTTCTGATACAGACAGCTGAGGACTTGTGACTTCAGTCACTCGATAGTTCAGGACTGGAGTTTCCTACAGTCTACCTGAGTCTCCAATAACCAACTGGACTCC
>JAQQZS010000019.1:21932193-21943956 GCA_030068045.1 Platyallabes tihoni | reverse complement strand
CTTCTGTAACCGCCATTGCGCGAGCGGCTGTGTATCTGTGTGTGTCTTTGTGTATTTGTGCATCTTGTGGTCGTGCTCCTCAGTAACGTGAGCAGCCCAACTAATCGATAACGGCGTTAATTGACAACGAATTTCATTACCGATAATTATCGATTTTATCGATTAGTTGTTGCAGCCCTAATAATAACCAATTTTTTTTTTTTTTATTGTTACATTCTTTTTTTTCCAGAATTAAATTAGGGAAAAAACAGGGGATAATAATAATAATAATAATAATAATAACCTAAAATAGTTATTTTTCATTGTTACATTCTTTTTTTCCCCCAATTTTAAATAAATGCAGTGTATTTTCTAAATGATTTAAGGTTAATGCATTGACCTTTTACTGTGTTTATTATGATTATTATTATTATTATTATTATTATTATTATTATTATTATTATTATTAATGCAGATTTGTGAATAATTTGACTGACATGTTTAGTAGTCACTTGGCTGGAAAGTACAGAAATCGCTCCAGAATAAGAGTTCACTTTCCAAGTTCTCCCTCAACTGCCGAACTCACATAACACACATTCACTTTCTGCATTTAATTTTCTCTATTCCCTATTCCACTTTCCCTCTTCATGTTCTGCTTTCATGTTTTCTTAGTCGGTTCCGTGAATCTCTCTTTCTCTCTCCGTCTCTCTGTGTCTCTCTTCTTTCTCCTTTTCTCCTTCCCTGTCCCCACTGGGTTCACTCTTTCATAGCAACAATGGCCACGTGCCCAATTGCAGCCGTCAGCTTGATTTTCGGTCTGGATCTAATTACCCAATTCCGAGAGTCAAAGAAGGACACAACAACTCTGCTGGGTAACATGCGTGTCTCTTTTTCACCGTCTCCATCCTTTCTCTTGGAGCTCATTGGTTGTACGAAGCAGTTAACTGATTCTACTACATTTCGGATGTAACTGACACCAAGAAGTTGCCTGTTTACACGGGATTGCTTTAACACCAGAACTTTGAGCTATAAAACCAATTCCGATCTTGTTAGCAAGACGAATGGCGGAGAGATCGCATGTCGTTTAAGTAACCCGCGTAAATCACTGGTTGGATTTTTTTGGCCACATAAACTCAAGCAGTGGCTGAGTTGTGGTTCTTGTAAAGTATCACACAGCTAATAGATCTTAGTGAGCTATTCCATTCCCATTGGCTGTGTTTTTTGGTTGTTGTACACGAGCCAGCTAATTAATGGAGATTGTATATTAGATTGGGGGAAAATTCTGTCCATAAAGAATGAAAGAGGAGCAAGTCGTGTAACTGTGGAGAAAGAGAAAGGAAAAGGAGACCAGACAAGGGACTTTTTAAAGACAGAGTGTTTTTATCTTCTACTGGTGGGAACCTTATGACTGTACGCAAAGGTCAGGTATGACATGGTGTGACTAAAGTCACAGTCTGAGTGAGAAAAAGTGAGTCGTAATCGGTGTAAAATCCGAACGCCATGTGACTCTATGGTCAAAGAAGAACGCTTGGATGCACGTGGGACGATGGATGAATGGTGTGACCCCCCCTCCACCCACTCTCCTCTGAAATCACAAGTCTGTGAAAGTGGAAATTTCAATTCCTTGCTCAACTTTTGTTTATTCCCCCCCCCCCCTAATCTCACAGGGAGAATCTGGCCAACGACATGTACCTCATCTCTCAGATGGACAGCGATCAGTACGTGCCCATCGTGACCGTAGCTAATCTCGATCAGATCAAGAAGCTCAGCACGGATATCGATCTCATCGCAGACATATTGAAGTGTATGTTGTTTTCTAGTTATTATGGTTGATCGTTTCTCTGATGCTCAGGATTAACCTGGGATTTATAAATTTTTTCTTAATCATTTCACAGCACTTCCTCTTGTGCAAGTGGATAAATGTGGTGAGAAAGTGCGGCCGAATCAGAACCGCTGCATCGTTATCCTCAGAGAGGTGCCTGAAGCCACCCCTGTTGAGGTACACACTGTCGCCTGAGTGCCTGCATGGGGAAAATACTCCGTACTCATGGTGTGTAACGATTGTTTTGTTTTTTAAGGAAGTGGAAGCGCTCTTTAAGAGCGACAAATTGCCCAAGTTTGTCCAGTGTGAGTTCGCCTACAACGACAGCTGGTTCATCACATTCGAATCAGAGGCAGACGCACAGCTGGTACACCTTACTCTTATTTAGTCCCGTCTTTATTCCTGTAATAAACTTTTGTTTATTCTGGTGTGATTGTGTAATAAATGTTTACTTTATCTGTTCAGGCGTATCAGTATCTCAGAGAGGAAGTGAAGATGTTTCAAGGAAAGCCTATAAAGGTAATCCTCACCACAGTTAGTTGTTTCTTTATTAGTGATTTTATTGTCCTTAAAAAGGAAGTAATTATGTCTTTATTGTGATTATAAACCGATTCTAGGCCAGGATCAAGGCCAAATCCATCGCAGTCAACACGTTTGTGCCAAAGAACGGGTACAGGCCCGTGGACCCGTCTTCGAACCTGCAGCAGCGCTATACCTCATACTACATCCCGCCCGCGTTTGGGGCGCAGCAGCCGTTCTCCCCGTTCTACAGACTGGTCACTCATCAGGGCTGGTCCACCACACAGGGGTACTTGGATCCCAGTTTGGTTAGTATAAGACTCTAAACTCCTACACACACACTCACTCACTCACTCTTGCATGTTCGCCTGTTTACACACAATTTTTTCCACAAAAGTTCCACAACATTAAGTGTGATTATGAACGGATCAAACAGAACAAATCATAGGCTGTTAATAATAAACAATCTACATCCTGTTACCACCCTGAAGTTGATTAGTTTTCTATAACAGCACATGCCCAAGTGTTTTATTCGTTACTTATATGTGTTACTGTTGTAGGATTCGTTTTGCCACTGTGGCACTTCATTTATCCCAGATGCGAATGTTAATTAATGAGGCGGCTAATCAATATCGTAATCATTTCTTCTGTCCATTAGGTAACTCCATTTACTAATCCTGCCTTCATTAACGGCTTCGCTGGATCTCCCACTTTTAAATCGGCCACTGCACATTTATCCTCCAGACCGTTCCAGCCGAGGAACCGGTAACGTGCCTTTCCTTCATGATTAAAGTATGTTTTTCTTTTCTTTATCTTCATTGTTAATATTTGTTCGTGTTCTTATTTTCACCCTCATAGGAACCACAATAAGAGCCACATACGACCCCCCGTGCCAGCTGTAGAACGAGGAACTGGATTGTTGGAGAACCCCAGTTCTTTCTCCAACTCCACAGAGCGCATTCCTAACGGGACCCGCGCACCACACGCACATCAGCCGGGGAGCCGGCCGAGATTATCCAGCGCTCCGAGTTACCCTCGCAGGGAGCAGATCGGGAGCGGACGCATGGAGGTGAACGGAGCCGATTACTCGCCCGTCATCGGGAGGGGGAGGTAATACACCACACCGCACGCGCTGCTGCGCAGTCCGTCATCTGATCAATACCTTTGGTTTAGACACTCTAACCATAGCTAATGAACACGTGTGGATGACGCCTTGTCTGATTTTCAGGAGAAATGGCTATGGCTTCAAGAAAAGGCGGGACGAGAAGTTTACAGTAAGTGTATCTCGATGATAAAGATCTGACTGTGTCGCGGTGCGCGGCTCCAGCTGTATTTATTAATTTACGATGTTGGATTTACAGAAAGCGTCCACACAGTCGCCCCCTCCAGCCCAGGAGCGCGCTCCGTCTCCGAGTTTCGAGCTGGGGCTGTCGAGTTTCCCTCCCCTGCCCGGTGCTGCGCGAAACCTCCAACCTGAAGTGAAAACTGAGAACAGCCTGGAGAACCGTCTGTCTGACATCGTTACAGGAGCGGCTAAAGACAAGGTACCGAGTCGTCTCTGTTCACTTCAATACAGGAGTGATATATTTTGGTCAGATCGGTTGTGCATGTGTTCACATCTGCAGTGCAGCTTAAAGCTTTAAAGTCACGTAACTGACTTTAAAGCTTTAATGGGTTCATGAGCTTTAACAGTTCATGAGTTATGTGTATGAGCTCCAGGATCCTCAGACACCCCTGATAAACACCTGAACCGGGTCCTGCTGTCAAGCGTTAGTGTTTCTCTGGTGTGTTTGAACTTGTCTGGCTGGGAATCGCTCACATCGGAACAGAGATCAGAACAGAGAAGTGTTGCGTCTAATCCTCAGGACTGATTATCTAGTTTGTTCAAATTGACCTCCCTGCTGCTTCACGCACTGAAACCTTAATGAGAGACAAAAGGTAATTTACATAAATACTTTATACACAGGCCAATTTAGAGCACTTTTCAAATTAAATAAAAATTATAAAAGACAATAAAGTTGAACGTAATTTGTGAAGATGTAAAAATAATAATAAAACCCAATATTATGAGTTTTAACTGAATCTAATTAGAATTCATAATGAAATTGTGAAACAATAGAGTGTAATGGATATAAAGTACACGAACACCTTAAGTGACTGCTGTGTGTGTGTGTGTGTGTGTGTGTGTGTGTGTGTGTTTATATCTGACCTCCTCTGGGAGCTGACTTTTATACCGCTATAGAGCGGTATAAAAGCTACACGCCGGTTTTCTGTGTTCAGGTTTTACTCCGTTTCACAGTGAATGGAGCGTTCGTGTCGCAGGAGGACGGGTGTAGTGTCCGAACTGTTTCGCCAAGATTTTTGTGATCGGTCATGTGACTAAATTGTTTTAAGGTGAACATCTGGCACAAGGTGAACCAAGAACCTAGGTTGTTTTAATGTTATTGCTGATCTGTGTGTGTGTGTGTGTGCACTCACGCATGAATGTGATTACCTTAGTTGAGTTTTCCATTGGATAATTACTGCAGTGTTCAATATAGTTCAACTGCTCCTAAATGATGAGGAGCTTCTCATTTCTTACATAACCAGATCAAAAGACACATTCTGTTTGCGTGGCAAAGATGTTACATCCTGAATGAATGCACCCTGAATTCAAGATCCAAAGAACTTTATTAATCCCAGAGGGAAATTGTGTTGTCTTAGTTATACAGTTGCTTTGATTAATTTATCAGGAATAAAGGAAAAAATTAGATTAGACAAGAAAAAAAAAAATTTGCACTAAAAATAATTAATATACCGATATTGCAATTGAAATGTAGAGTAAATGAAAAGAAAGAATATTGCACAAATGTACTGGTAATCAGATGTTGTACTTGGAACTTATCTTGAGTTGTGGGAACAGTAGTGTCATAACATGTTATTGAACAGTAACTACTGACAGTTAGTTATATAATTTTATGGCTATTGGGAGAAACGATCTCCTGTGGCGCTCTGTAGAACACCTGGTCATGATCAGTCTATGATGGCTACAGAGCGCATGTTGGGAGCGAATGGGTGATTCAGTAAAATCACATCGTAAAAACACAACACTACGACTCATGGCTATCTGTAGTGAAAGTAAAAGCATTTCAACACGCACAGTGTGATGAGAACTCACAGGATTGGGACTAAACAGCTGTGTAGCCTTAAGAAAACCATTTATCAGTGAGACTAATTGGGCTCTTCAGTTTGCTAAGGTGCATAAAGACTGGACTTTGGAGTGATGAAAAAAGGTCATGTGACCTGATGAGTCCAGAGTGATGGGCGTGTCAGAGTAAGAAGGGAAGCACATGAAGCGATGCTCCCATCATGCATAGTGTCCAATGTGCAAGCCTCTGGAGACAGTGTTATGATCTGGGCTTAATCAGTTACTCAGGTCTAGACTCAGTAACGTTATGTGGAAATAAAATGAAGTCAGCTGACGACTTGAATGTACTGAATCACCAGATTATCACATCTGATGAGTGAGAGACGTCTATGTGGAAGCGCCTTGTTGATGAGGGGCAGCAGCTTGAGTTATTACTCTCTACCTCTGTGGTGAGCAGAAAAGCGTCGCAGGTTGCTAAACGCCTCAATCCATGATGAGCTCTAGCAGCAGAAGGTTCTACTCCTGTCAGCCAAGGACTGGATCTGAGACACACTCTCTATTAATGTGTGTGTGCGCGTGCTTGTGTGTGTAACTGTCCAGATGTTGAGTGTATTGATGCTTTCGGTGCCATAGTAATTTCACAGAGGTTCTTGTGTCTCAGCCTGTGAATAAGGACACAGTGAGCAGCCGTGTGACTTCAGGAACCCACAGAGAACCGACACAGACAGTTGATCCTGCTCCCCAGCCTGCAGTGGAACAGCAGAACCCGCTGTCTCCCGTCTCCAAACTGAGGTACAGTGTGATGCTCATTAGTTCTAGCTGTAATCCGCATCCAGTCTCATAGTAATGAAATAATTACAGGTTAATTAACGGCTTGTAATTAAATCAGAAGATAATCGAATTAATCCTGTTCCTCGGAGTCTTTGATTTATGAGCTTTATCTAGTGGTTTATGATCTCGTTGTTGGTGTTTTAGTTCTGATAAGTAAAACCTGAAAGCAACTTTAGTGTTTTATTATAGTGTAATTTGTACTTTTTCCATTATTTTCCTTTATGTCCGATTTAAACTCGTAGCTCGGTGAAGTCCCAGGAAGCGAAGCCGAAGGAGATGAGCTCGTCTGTGGAGACGCCCCCAGCGTCTGATCCTAAAAGTCCGACTCCAGCCCAGATTACTCCGACTACAGTGAGTGTGACTGTTGTGATAAACACTGTGATTGAACCCTAGGTTTGTCTGTGAGCTTCTTGTCTTCATTTTGGTCTGTACGTGTGCGTGTGTGATCACTCAGGAGCCCCGCAAGCCAAGTTATGCCGAGATCTGTCAGCGGATACGTGAGGCACCGACACAGCAGCCTCCAGTCGAGGCCAAACCCCCCACCACCACACCACCTACCACAGAAGAACCCGCCTCACTCGACCCTGTAGAACCCAGATGCAGAGAAACCCGCCCCGTGCCTACCAAACCCGCACCTCAGCGAGCCCGAGAGGCCTGGAAGTGTCACCCGGGAGCTGGAGACACGGCGACTCAGTCCTGAGGGATCGAACACTCTCTGGGTCGGCTCGGCTCTGTCCCGCCCGGCTGCACACGGACATAGCGAACACTGGAATCAGGGCCTGTAGACGACAGCACTCGGGGTGCATGAGGGTTCTCTTGACTTTTACTCCGTTTCCATTTATCACACTTTTATTTTTCGTTGATGAGCTGTGGGGGTGTTGGAGGGCAGTGGGGTAAATTCTCCTGCACTGTCACACAGATGAAGTTTTTTTTTTTTTTTTGACAGAGGTCAGAGGTTTTGGTTGAAGACTGAAGTAGTGCTGGTAGCAAGTACAGACTGAGAATAGAGTGGATCTGAATTTCCAGATGTTTTCCTTTGATCTTTTTTTTTCTTTTCTACATTAAAAAAGAAATCAGAATGTATATAATTTTGTAACTCCAGTGTACTGGCACTAACACACTGGTCTGATTCTGTTTCTCTTTTTCACACCAGGCCGATCACTCGTACCTGTGACGCCGGTCTGATTCAGTCTGATTTGTGTTTAGTTTTTATGTAATGCGTTGCCACTGGAGTAGAGTTCTGAGCTCTGATTACATTTTTTTTTTAAACCAGCACAAACATGCTGATCCTTTTTTTTTTTTTTAAACATTTGTACCTGTGTGGTAAAATAGCTGGTGTAACTGTTACCTTGTCCCGTGTGCATGCCTTTTTATGTCTGATTTATTTTTCCTTTCTCCATTCTCTTTCTTTTTTTAACACTTTTAATAGTTCCTCCCTTTCCCATGTTGCTTTAGAGGTTTCTGAGACATCCATAAGGACACGTGATCACAACGAGACAGGAAATAAACTGGTTTGGACTCGGCTCATCTCTCCTGATCCTCACGTCCTGTTCTGTAGGTCCGATACACATCAGGACCCGCTGAGGAGAGTCCCCTCTGTATCGTGCTCCGCTCCCTCAGCCTGCCGCAGTCACATGGACCGCGTGTCTCACGTATCCCTCACGTCTCTTCCTGACACGCCTCCCTCAGTCACGTGTTCCGTTTGTTCTCGGATACTGATGGATGTTTTTTGTTGTTTGTTTGTTTGCGTTTTTGGCAGAGAACCCAATCCCGTGTCTTCACCTCCCCGCTGTGTGGAGCTCATCACACTGCTCAGACTTTGTCCTTCTCTTAAACTACAGCTTCCTGTTTAATATCTAATGTTTAGTCTTTAATCCAGTCATTACATCATCATCACCACAGACAGATAAAGGTCTGATCAGGACTTCAGCATGCTCAGAAACAGCATTATAATTTAACTTTGCTCCACAACTTGAAATTTTATTTTAAACTTGAAAAATGTCTCTGCCTTAACTTTTTTAGGAATTGTGTTTGCAGTTAATTTCGGATGTAAAAGGCTGATGGGGTCGAGGGGACGGTCCTCAGCCTGACCTACTGCGTTTCTGTAGCACAACACTCTTAAGTGTGAATTGGGTTTTGTTTTGTTTTTTCTTTTTTAGTTCTTTTGTTTGATTTTTCTCTTCTTTTTTTTTGTAAAATGCTTCTGGTCAGAACTGTAATGTGTGCACTTGGAAATATGTGTTCACTGTACAGATGTAAATAATTGGGGGAAAAAGTTAAAATGGTACCATAAATTGGTTGAGCAAAATATTAAAATAAATGTGGATGATAAACTGGATCTGTTGTCGTGTTCTCTTGTTTTTCTTTTTCTTAATTTATTTATTAAAGACACATTCACCACAAGGTGGCGCAGTATAAGTTTCTATCCTGTATTCGGTGGTAGTAACTCATGGACGAGTTCTAGAGCTTTATTCCTGAGGTGTTGCTAATCTCAGTTTTCAGAAGGAAAAGATTTTAGAGTTGAGTTTGTAGTTAAATTCTCTGCTTCTGAACGTGACTTGTGATGAGCATCGGCGTTATACAGTACAGCGATGTGATTGGAGGAGGCGTGTTCTGAGACGTCACTGTGTGTCACGCCGCTCGTCTGTCGTCACTGTGATGTTACAATCCTAGCTATAGTCCATTACACAGAAACTTACCACACGTACGGACAGCCATCAGTCTGTTACTGTGGCAACACAGTACAGTATACAGCTATAACTAATTTGGGAGCTAGTTTTGTCATTGGAGCATAAAATTAAATATGTCCATGTTGTATCTGAAGGGTGAGTTACTCTGTATTAATTTATTGTTTCTAGACGTGTTGAAAAGCATTGCAGTCATGATCACGCTGCTGTACGGCACGGCTCGGGTTACCTGGGATTACCTGCACCTGTGTTGCTCTTCACTACAACACCACACAAGTTCCTGCAATACTGTTCCGTTATATAATAATAATAATAATAATGAGATTTGTACCCTAACACTCTGGTGTGCAGAATATCACAATAAATTCCAGATGCAGTAAATATATATATATATATATTTTAATGAGCCTAAATTAAATCTCTCATCATTACATGACGTTGCTCCTGTAAAAACCTCAAACCTCAGAATTATAAACTACATGTTGCTGATGTAAGATCATCAAAATGTTCCCTCTTTTAAATTATTAATATTTTGTGTAATTCTGCTTTAAATCTGTATTTATTTCCTTCACTTTGCTCTACAGTTACATTAATTAACTTAAAACTAATGTTTATAAGTGAGCAGGAAGTAGAGTGAGTAATTAAGACTAACTCTCTATTATCTTTATTTATTTCTCTTGTTAATGTTTGTCCGCCATCAAACATTCATCGTTTATTCTTTTAGATTAACTCCTGATAGTGTGTTAACCTCAGGGTCAGTTCAGTAGGTTTCTTTAATGGTTAATTTATTTTGTCACACACACACACACACACACACACACACACAGAGTTATTGCAGTGTATGATTGGGCTGTCTGTCAGGGAGGTACACACCCACACGGGAAGGAAAAAAGTCATCAGTTGAAAGGAAAATATAAAGATAAAAACAAAAGGCTTTATTAAATGTGTCTGAAACACTGTGTGATAATCTGGAGACACAGAGACACAGACGTCCCTCAGCTGACTGGAACCTACAGTAACTGATATTACATTTATTAAAGCTCACTTTTTCTTATGTATAAATCATCAGATCATAATCATCGCAGTCATTCAGTCCTCACTTTGCCTCTTCATATCCCTGGTTTAAAGCAGACGGTGTATTTAGAGTATCTATCATGTAGAGCCGGTGATGTCATTTATAAGTGATCATGTACAGTCCGGGTATTAAGTCCAGGCTCCTGTCAGAATTCGAGCACCGAGCCTGGCCCGGTTTTTGTTCTACACTGGAGACATGAGTTTCAGAATGTTTAACAACACGGCACCTTCTTCAGGTGAGCAAAAGTACTGGAACAGAAAATATTCAGTACTGATCAGTGTTTAGTTGTTCACACGCCAGTCCACACACGATCGTTGTGTTGACCTCCAGCCTGACCTTGTGACCCTGTGACAGTTTACGTCGTGTGCTGTGGCCTCTGTATTTCGGGGACTTTGACTCCGCCCACTGGAGGATGCTACTGACAGTTTTTAGTTTTTCTTGCTGTATCTGTCCTTGGCCGTCCTCTCTCATGTCTCGTGTGTTGGTACACCCGTGGGTTCTTTAATTCTTCACGACAGTCCAGCGTGTTGTACTGGTGATGCACAGTGTGTGTGTGTGTGTGTGTGCGCTCTCTGGTTTTTATGTCGGTTTATCCTTTTAACAACAAATTATTAACAGGTGAATCTCATTCAGAGTTATTAATTAATTAATTAGTCTCTCTGTGCACACCGGAGTCAACACTTGTCAGTCCCGTATTCCAGTATGCTGATGGCCTAAAGACTGCTTAGTCTGTCACAAACACTGATAACAGCCTGAGATAAATATCAGGGAATGAGAACTGACATTCTAATCTATGGTCTGATCTCAAACACAACTGCCAGCTGTAAGGATCCCTCCAGTGACAGAAACTTCAAAGCACTTTTGTAAGTGACTCTGGATAAAGGAGTCTGCCACATGCCTCAGTGTAAATGTGATGTATAAATGTCTTCAGCACAGTTTAGTGTAGGACTAGCGCTGCTGTTCCAATACATTTGGAGGGCCATGTGCAATCTGTTGAATGTCTCGTTCTCTCTCAAGATTCAAAGGTGCTTTATTGGCATGACAAGTATTTACATTCATATTGCTAAAAAATAAGTCAGAAGAAAATAGCAGGGATGGATAGTTAAAATGAAAAAAAAAATTAGTAGTTAAAAGTAACAAATGAAGAGAAAAAAAAAATTAAATTGCAAATATTTGTCCAAACCTGCAGTGACATTGTATCCAAACACACACACACACTTCTGTACGGAGTAGGTTTCTCTTTTGTGGCTCTAACAGCTCACACTCTACTTGGAAGGCCGTCCACAAGATGTTGGAGTGTTTCTGTGTGAATTCGTGTCCATTCATTCTGTAGAGTGTTTCTGAGGTCAGACACCGATGCTGGACGAGAAGGTCTGACTCACAATCTCCGTTCCAGTTCATCACAAAGGTGCTCAATGGGGTTGAGATCAGGGCTCTGTGCTCGGGTCGCTCGAGTTCTTCCACACCGAACTCATCACACCCTAGTCTGTATAGTCCTCGCTTTGTGCACTGGGACGGAGTCATGTTGGATTAGAAAAGGGCCTTCAACAAACAATAGTAAGATGTCTTGGTATGCTGAAGCATTAAGATTGACTTTCACTGGGAAAAAGGGACCGAATTGAAGCAACTGAATTAAAAAAAAAAGTATATTAATTAGAAAAGATAAAGTGAATATTTTGACTGGGATTAGTTCATATTTTCACTTTGTCTGAAATAACAGCGC
>JAQQZS010000019.1:21793957-21806107 GCA_030068045.1 Platyallabes tihoni | reverse complement strand
AACTGACCATTTTGATTCATACACATTCACATTCCATACAAACTTAAATAATTCTTTTGATTGTGTAAAGCTGCTTTATGACAATGACAATTGTTAAAAGCGCTATACAAATAAAATTGAATTGAAAAATTTTATAATGCACGTGGTCAGGACAGTACCAGCTGCACAGCTTCCGATCTACACAGGATGATGTCTTTTGGCACCCTGACTTATGTGCTCCCTGTGACTGTGTGTGCAGCCCTGTGCTGCCATCTGTGTGTATGTGTGTGTGTGTGTTTGTGCGCGTGTATTATATGTGCAGTGACGATAAAGGTGAATCTAATCTAATAATGGGTGCCAGTATTATTGTTATTATTAATTTAAAAAAATCTTTTGTCCAGTTACCTCTTATCTGTAAAAATCACAGTAGTTCCTCCTTGGTATCTCTTCTATTTAATGTATTTAATTTTTATCTAATTACGGCTACATACAGGTTGTGAACGCGCCTCAGCCTCGTGTCAGGAAAGACTCAGAGTGTTAGAGCCTGTTAAAGGGTAAATCTGAGGCAGAACCCTGAGGTGTAATGGTGTTTTTACGGGGCCTTGTTGGCTCCAGCGCAGCACGGCTCCGGGTTTTAAAGCCGTGTTTCCAACTGCAGCGGCTGAAAAAAGCTGAACACGTGTCACTCCAAAGCAGCTTCATCCGCAAAGCAAAGTGGAACAATGCCCGGGGGAGGAAAGAAAAAAAAAAAGACTGCTCACGTTAACACACACGTGTCTTTAATCAAGAACAATCCTGCACACTGATACACACTCTGGAAAGTGACAGGCAATGTGTTTGTCCTTTTACCTTTAAATTTTATTCTGTTTTTTTTCCCCTCTCAGATTTTGAAGACCTTTTTGATGATGATGATATCCAGTGATGAAGATTTGTCTTCCATCCTGTCTGTCACTTTTTTTTTGTACAAAGTCCAGTTTATCATGTTGGATTTATTTTGTTGTAAAATAAACGTTTTGTGGCGGAAAAAAGCAGTAAGACCTGTGACTTTTAAAATTCCAGATGTTGGTACATTCCACTCCACCAGCTGAAATGATCTTGATCTTGTGTGTTCGTGTTGAAATCTGTTTCTAGCTCCGATTGCAGGCTTTAGTAAATTCCGGAACACCTGTAGCTGTGTGTAATTACACCTTCAATCCAGATGTTCCTCTGAAATTTGCTGAAAAATCAGTTTCTGTTGAGATGTGCAACATCTAAAAAAAAAAAAAAATCACAATGTCCATGCATCTGCCATTCTCTCTCTCGCTCACACACACACATACACGTACACACATGACCACTTTAATTAGAACTTATCATCAATAAAGTTTTGTTGCTCTGCTTTAGTAGCTCACAAACTCTTAGCCAATTTGAATTTCATTTGTTCAAGTGTGGAATTTAACAAGATTATAAACAATTTTTTGTCACGTAAGTAATAAACACTGTTTGCATTGTGACAGTGTGATGACCACCAGCACGTCCCTGAATGCTTTATTCCTTCTATACCACAGCAACTGACAAAAAAAAACCCAACCGTGTCATGTTAGTAAAAAACAAACAGAAGCGTAAACTCTTCTGTCCTATAACTGTTTCACAGTGCTGACACTGGAGACTCCTTACACTGATGTTTCACAAACGCATTTCTCATTACCTTTAAAAATCTCACTACATCAACCATTCATTTATTCTGTTTATAATCAGTGGAGCGTCCGCTGTATGTGCCCCTGTGAACGAGCTTTTTCTATGGAAATGATAACGAATCAGAGTGAGCACATTAATATAAACCTGCACTACTGTCCGAGCTGCTGTTACAGAGAATTAATCAACACCATCTGACCAATCAGAATTCAGCAACCAGTAAGAAAAAAATTGCACCAATTTTTTTTTATCATAAATGTTCATAAGACTGAAGAGTGTATGTAATTTAATCATGTATAATAAGACACTATGGAGTGTATGTTGCCTTCATAAACCATTCATACATGACTTAGATATAAATCAGAAATGTAAAAGTTTTGTTAGAAAGTTCATCACGTCATCTTTATGTAAAAAAAAAAAGGGAAAACAAAAGACGAGTCTGAGATGTTGAATGTCGTCATCTGAGTTTATAGCACGTGTTTCGATACATCTACTGAAGTGATGGTGATTTATTTGCATTTAAAATTATTATATCATCATCTTTCACTTATTTACAAAGACACGATATCAGCAGAATTTAGGATTTCTATACTATAATACAAGCACAGACACTTTAAAGTCACCTCACAGGCTTTAGTAAAATACTCCAGTGTTTCTCTATGAAATGTTTATGGAATTCTTATGAAAGTGTAAATGTATAAATGTGCTGTAAAATATAAAGTGTTACTCTCGTGATATAAACAGCTCATTTGTGCTGCATCACTCATTATTGTATGTCTAATATCATCACAGCTGGATTTACTCAGAAATAAAACTTCTCCTGGACCCAAGGTGCAACTTTACACTTTAATAATAATAATAATAATAATAATAATAATTGCATAAAAAAACCTCTGGATTATTTTATTATAAAAAAAACCCAGAACAGAAGTGAGTTGCTCATGATTTCACTGAGCTCGGTTCCAGATCTCCGTCCTGCCACTCAGACTGAAACTAAACTAAAATAGCAATACATTTACAACATGCAACATCCAGATTCCAAACCAAGCTTCTTCTCCTCCTCTCCTCTGCCTGGTCCGTAATCCTGAGATCTGATTGGTCGGCTGGTGAGAGGCGAGGAAACCAATCAGTGCGCCTCCTGCAGTCTGTTTAACCCCACGGGACACCGTGTTTTGTTTTTAATTATCAGGCTGGCATTTAAAACTTGTCTGAACCCAAACCCTGGGCACAAACAGCACCGGAGCATCTGCAGAACCGCTCCAGAACTGCAGGGCCAGGTCTGTAGGTACAGCGGCAGGTAAGACAACGATCTCACTCCTGCATCATCTCCATTCTGCTTAAAAAATAGTTAATTTCTGTCACAACCCCAAAGTTCAGTTTCTAACATTTTTCATTTAAATAAATTATCTTAATTATTAAAACATTTTATTAAAATCAATTATTTGTTATTTGTATGTCATTTTCAACAATAAGTAATTTTAATGCAAGTTTAGATCACGTCAAACATCAACCAAAGGAAAAACAAGGAAAAATACAAAAGAAATTACTAAACTAAAGAAATACACAATTTATTTTGTATATGTTTTAAGACCTAACTAGTAAAATAATGCATCGATGTAAATCATGTCCTGTAACTGCCATGAAAGAGTAGGAAATACAAATACTTACTGCTATTATCCTGAAAATGATTAAATTATAACACCATTTATTCTCACAGCTTTATGTACTCTATAGTTCTATGTATTTATGACAATGTAATTATAAAACATCATGAGACCATGATAAAAGAACTGCCCATATACAACGTTAAATCTTTCATTATATATTTAATAGTCATGATTTTGAAATTTATTTTAGGTTTTGAAGTTTTTTTTTAGCTGTAATTCTTTGATCTGGCAACCCTCTTATTTCATACCCTGTAATTTCATGATTAACATTTTATATTAGAAAAATAAATATTGAATAAATCCTTTCATAAAATAAATTAAAGTGATAAACAAACATTAATTAGTATTTTTGTTCTGTCAAATTAAACTCTAATAGATAAGCCCCATTTTCCTTGTGTTCAGGAGTTAAAAGCTGAAAAATGGCTCATCTGAGGAGATCATCCTTCTCTCGCCTGTGGACAGGATTTGTGTTGACTACAGTGATATTCGCAGGTGAGTTCAGCTTTCTGAACCTGTACGACTGTAGAATTATTGCATGATGAACAGATGACTTGCAGGTAGGAATCAAACCAGATAAGGTGAGAGGATCAAAGACTAACACTCTACATGATTTTGACTATTTTTGACAAGATTCAGTCTCTATAAACACATGCCAGTGTAGGAGACTTTTTTTTGATTCTCATAAATAGATAAGATTGATGAATATGTAATTTTAAAATAATTACATTTTTTGCACAAGCAGTCTAAATCTAAAACTGTCATTTTAATCAGATTAACTCCCTAAAACTTTCAGGTTGTGGAGTTTCGGGTTTCTGGGAAACTCGTAAATAATTAATGAACAGCAGCAGATGAAATGTGATCATTGTGGATGTGCTGTGGATGTTACATGTTCCACAGCTTGTTTGTGGGAAAAAAAGTAGAATTAATGTTTTATAATAATTATGAATAAACTATATTTTTATTCCCAGTCGTTGTGTTTCAGTGCATTCTTCTTGTAGCTCGAGCTCTGTTCTTAGTTTGATTAATTATGACATTAGGAGCAGAAATGAAGGTCAAGGTAGGTAAAGTTCCTCTTGGAAATAAAAGTCAGAAAACACACACTGTATTTTTTTCAGAGATAATGAGAGCCGCCTGAGGCTATCGCAGCGTCTGTTTTTTTTTTTTTGTAGATTTTATAGCTTGTGCTCTGAAAGACCCACTAAACTGCGACCTCCCGCTGATCCACCTAAAAGTGCTGATGTGTTCCATTTGAACATTAATCTCATACAGTGGCACCTGTACATTTACCACCACCTCCTCCCTGAAACCATTAAATCACAGCCAGCTATTACACCTCAGCTTTGCTCAGCAGTTTCCGCTTTACCTTTGCAACATCTGGTTCTTCTCTTGTTCTTCCTCCTTCTCTTTTACAGAGTTGCTCCTGGCTGTTCCACTGACCCGGCTCTCCACTGAACACGGTAACTTCTCAAACTTTTACAGATTTCTGAATGTTCTGTCTATACACGTCTATACAGAAGAGCCTTGTTTTTACACTTCAACTTGCTCTTTCTGATGCATCTACAGAGAAGATCCATGCCCAGCTCTCTTCTAAGAGACTCAGTCGCAATCGAAGGAACATCAGCTGGTACAAACAACACTCCGACTTCTGGAACTGGTACAAGTTTTTCACAGACTCAGGAAACCAGCAAGGAGTGAGTACCACCGCTCACAAGAACACAACCGAGAGAAGAACCCTGTTTTTATCATCAACCTGTTCTTTATCTTACACGTACACTCATTTAGAACAAACCTTATAACAGATAGTTTTGCTTTTGATGAGTTCTAGATAAAACTTTAGCAAACAAAAACCCTTAAATTGTTAAAGGTGCCTTGAGAAACAACAAGTGAAGCTTAGTGCACCAATGGGATTGGATCAAATTTGGTGATCTGTATTATGTTTACTCCTACTCTCGATCTAATAAGATGAAGGTCTCTTTGTTTAGTTGAGAGAAATGTCTAACACCTACCAAAATATAGCAAAATAGTAAAATACTTTATGGAGTTCTACATAGCTTAATATGTGTCCATATTCCTGGTTGGCTCTCAGGTTGCAGATCTGGATCGTTTGTACCTGACGTACCTGCAGAACAAGAACCGTGCCGAATCTCAACGCTCCTACAAGCTCTATCTTCAGCATCTGGGTGAGATCTACAAGTCATGTGCTGAGTCTGATGATCAAAACTGTGTGGCCTCATACCTTAGCAGGCCCAAAGCTAAGGCTGAGCCACAGAGACCAGCACCGGTTAGGTCCTGTGATCCTTTGCGGGACCCACAATGTCTCTATGCTCTGGGATACAGCGCTTATCCGTATGTGGCCTCTGCAAAGTCACCAGCTCCAGCTCCTCCTCCTGCTCCTGCACCAGTTAAAACTCCGGCCTTCATCCGAGCCCCTGTGGTGAAGGACCCAAGTTCTAGCCAGTACTATTATGCCCCCATGGCACAGTCCTTACTGTCTGCTGAGCAGAAAGCCGAGCTGTTGCGTATTTGTGGTGCTGAAGATGTTGAGTGTCTGCAGTACCACTACCGTGGTGCTTATGGTTACAGACCTGCCGGCATCCCAGCTCCATCCTACACTTATCTAGGCTCCTCCTCGCAGAAAGTTCAGAATGCCCCAGCCAGCTTGTACAATCGCTATCCCAGCTGCGACCCCCGCGACGACCCGTATTGTGCTTATGCTGCTCAGAAATCAGAGGTACCGTCTTCTCCAGCTGCGCTCGAGAGGTTCTGCAACCCGTTATATGAAGACAATTGCAACCCATTGACGGCTACCAAGACGGCTCAACCGGAAGATCCCAAAGATGATCCAGCTTCTGTTGCAGGCACGATGCAGGAGCTGCAAAACCCCCAGTATGATCACTATACCATGTTCCGGGATACTGCTGCAGCTTCTTCTGCCATGCACAGGCTCCCATCTGCTCCACGCCAAATTCCATATCACCCCCACCCTCCTACGATGGAGGAGAACACACAATCATTTGGACCTCCTGGAAAGACCAAAGAGGGCTATGATTGCTTTATTGGCTACGACAAAGAGTGCTACCCAGTTGGAATGCAGAATGCCCCCAAAATAGTGCCGGAAAGGCAGGTTCCACATTCAATGGACAACTACGAGCCTCACCTTAATGCAGATGGTATCAGAAAGGGCGTGATTGAACCTGATCCTCACTGCGACCCAGAGTATGACAGAAATTGCCGCCTGCGTCGCTTAGAGCCTGAAGCTGAGGAGCCAGAGAGTTACTCTTTCCGCAAGGACGATCGTGAGCATCAGGAACAGAGTTTCAGAGATGAAACTCTTCCACATGAGGATCAGAGAGAGGAGGTCTACCCTGAGCAGCAGCAGTATGATCGCTACATGAGCGGCCAGGAGGATCCCTACGCCTCCTACGATCAGCCAAATCCAGGTTCCATCAACTTCCAGGACATCCTGAAGGCATATGCAAGCCGCTTCCCAAACCAGGAGTACCATCGTGCGTTCACGGGAGACTACAAGAAGAAGTAATAAGATAATAAGCAGCTTAACAAATGATGATTGAGGAAACGGGACAGTGTGAGGGCTGTGAATGATGTTCACTGATTGAAATATTCACACCAGATGTAAAAATCTTACAAATACAGAGATGCAGATCTTCAGCTAAGTGTGAAAAGTGCAGTAGTGTGGAGTGTATGTATAGGATTTCAGGTTTTTTTTCCTTAGGATCTTAGGAATCTTTTTTATTAGTGTAATTTGGTCTCATGTTAATGATCAGCGTAATTGGTTTAGATGTTTTAGAGAATATTTCTGGTGCATCTTATGATAATGAATCTTTTTTTTTTTTAAACATCACTTGATGTATTGATAAAATGTTATTTGGTCTTTTTTTTCATCTTTCCCTTTTTCTTTAAAAATTAATGATGTCTACCTAGAAAAATATTTAATATTTAATCTTTTCCAAAATGGTGCTTTTTTACTCTCATTAAATAAACTTTTAATGTGTTTATATGAAAGCATTTTTCTTCGAATGTCTTGAATAAAAAACTTAATTTTTAACAATCTTTAACTCGAGATTTGGGCAATAAAAAAATAAATAAAACAATAGCAAATTATTACTAATAGCATAATTTTTTTTTATCTTGTAGTAGTTAGCACTGTGGCATCACATCTCCAGTCGAGGGTGTGTGTGGAGTGTGTGTGGAGTGTGTGTGGAGTTTGTATTTTATCCCTGTGCTTTTTGTGTTTAATATCAGTAGCACAATTCTTGTTGTAATGTAATAAAAATAATATTTTTTAATTTAGTAAATTAATGTATTACTCAAAACAGACAGTTTTACACATTAGTGCATTTCCTCCACATAAAAGAACAGATAAATAGCAAAATAAAAAAGAGTTTCTTCATGCGCCGTCTAAAGTAAAAGATTCAACATTATTTCGTGTTGAGTAAAGCATTTAGGAATTATTTTCTAGCTGTGTGTGGAATCTAAAGGTAAGTCTTAACCTCTAGGCAACCAAGTTTGGGACTTTGGAACCACCAGCAACTTAAAAAAAAAAATTATATTGTTTGTCCGAGGTTTAAAAAAAAAATCTTCCTTGACCGCACTTGTCCTTTCAACACAATCAATACTGTACTGTAGTTTGAGCAGAAAAGGTGACGTCATGGTTCGCACTGTGTCTTCACACATCCAGGGTTGAGGGTTCGATTCCCAACTCGGGTCTGAGTGCGTGGAGTCTGCATGTTCTTCTCGTGCTTGGTGGGTTTCCTGCACAGTCCAAAGCCATGCAGATTAGGCTAACTGGTATTTTCAAAGTGTGTGAATGAGGGCAAGTTTGTACCCTATTCAGGGTGTACCCTGCCTCATGCCCTGAGTCCCTTAGGATAGGCTCCAAGCCCACGTGACCTTGTACAGGATAAACGCTATAGAGAATGAATGAGAGTGTGACAGAGATTTATATTGTGTGTGTTTTGTACAGATTTTTTTGTTTATGCATTAGTGGGATTATTAATAAGTAACAACACGATCCAGGCCACATCTTCAGCCTTTGTACATCACTTTTGCCACTAGATGGAGACTCTACATTGTCAAACTACTCCAGATGAAAAGTAAAACGTTAAAGCAAAGCTTTACATAAACTAAGAACAAGTAATACACTTTACTGCATTATTTATAATAACAACTGATAAGCCTAATATAATGAGTAACACATTCACATAGTCAAACAGCAACAGAGCAAACTAACACATTACACACACTTACCTTGTTAACATAATTAAAAAAGACTTTTATACACAGCAGGAAAGTGAACCTAAGTAACACTGTGACGCTGTAGCACAGAAACACTATTACAGTCAAATAATAATAGTATGTTAGTGACAGTGTAAGTAACACACTAACTCAGTGACATTGTATCACACTAGAGCACTAAGATTACTAAATATTACTAAGAGTAATACAAAAACAGTAACAGTGTAAACACACATGATAACACTGTAACACTTAGACAGTATCATTGTAACAAAAGAACGAATAGGCTAATAATGTAACATTAAAGCTAACAGTGTCTGTATATCTACTCTGTGCTGCATTATACTAGAAATGAGGATAATCATCAGGATTCTACCAGCAACAGGGTGAAAAAAAAAACACTTTAATATCACACTGTCACACTGCTTATGAAAAAATGTGATCCGGTTAGTTTTAGGTTTTGTTTTGTAATTTGCTGTGAGCTGTGGAGAGACTCGATCTCAAATCACAGAACTGCTGATTTTATATTCAAGTCACTTTATTATGACTTTAAATCCACACCAATATATGTTTTAATATAGTGTAAGAAAAAATCTTATACACTATGTTTACACAAAGGAACAATTTCACTAGTACTAAGTTTGTGTGCTTACTTGAGATACTCTTTTCATTTTTAGAGAATCTTTAAAAAAACAACATCGTCATAAAACTTTCCCAACACTGACTTTCTTTTAAATGGCGTTGAATAAAGTCCGAGGACGGAGGCTCTGAGCTTTTTTCTTTTTCACAGTAACATTAAACACGGACTGTCTGCATTCACATTTTCAGCCCTGGTGCGTGTTACAGAAGCTCTGCGGGACTCCACAGCGAGCGTCACAGGAGGGATGAGTCCTCACTCCTCGTCAGCCTCGAACTCGTTTTTACTTTGTGTATAATTTGCGGTAATTCATCTTAAACAGGAGGTGATTTTCACCACAAGTACCATTTAACTAAATAATAATTCAAATTAACCTCCAAGGCTCTTTATGCAGTTTTACACTTACTGTACAGTAAATGTGTAATTTGGGGCTTAATGAATCTTGTGGAATCAAACCCTGATACTGAGCACGTTCAGAGTAACTGTGTAAGTGAAGGTGTTTCAAATAATCAAGTGTAAAACTAACCCCGGTTTCACTGCATGGTTTGATCATTGGTGTGGTCTGAATCCTGTATCAGACTCTGTGTGTGTGTGTGTGTGTGTGTGTGTGTGTGTAGGACTTGAAGATGAAAATCATGAAGATCCTCTAACCACAAAGCCACAGATAATTACAGAACATTACTACATACTGCACAATCAATCAGAGTTAAATGAGTCATGATTACCCAAAACCTTCTAAAGCCAAACTAACAGCACCGTGATGGAGGTGTAAAATAAATACAAAACCTAAACATTAACAAAACAATAACAAAAGAAAATCTCTATTGTTCTTTAAAAGGAATGATGAACCGGATATCGATTAAAATGTTTCTGCTGCTAATCTTTTGTATATTATTTTAATATAAGCTAAAAATAAATAAATAAATAAATAAACAGGTTTTTAAATGTTCTCTAATCTAATCTGTAGAAATGTAACGTTACACCTGAACCCCGTTACACCTTAATCAGCATGATGATCGACTCTAATTAAATGAGAGCTGATTAATGACCGGTAAATGAATCTCTAAAAGCACATTTAAAATCCTTTATCTGGAGTTTCATGGACAGAGTTCATGTGTTTTCATTCTTCTGGTTTTGATTTGATTAGCTTGAATCATTCAAGGATAAAAAACATTTACCTTAAGGCGTGAGCCGGTGAGAAACAGGTGCGGTTGTTACATAAATAACCCGACTATCAAACTGTATCTTTAGGCACTTTGCAGCCGTCACAGTCATACATTTGTTCCCATTTATTGTATTTAATCTACATCCTTTAATGTAAAGACATGTTGGGGGTCAAAACTTCTGCACAGGACTGTGTAAAGGGAAAATAATAATAATAACCAGTGAATATGTAATAAACAACATGAGAACTGTTTTAATAAAGAAAAAAAAACCCTAAACAGGATTATATGTATTTCACATAATTCTATAATTTGTTATTAATAACTTCAGCTCTTGGGACACTTGATGGTCTTTTGGATAATTAAAGATTAGTTCCAACCAACCCTTAAAAAAAACTTTAAAAAGTACTTTATTGTACTTTTCTTCTCCTTATTGATTGCAGCAGCATCATGGAGTCAAGAACCGGGTTTCTGTCGCTCTGCACATCTGCTGGACCACCAGAGAGACCACGGTGTGCTTCACAGTTCCAGGAGCTGCAGGAGAACCGGTCTTGGGTTCAGACCCACTTTTTGGCTTGGCGCGGTCTGGATTGCAGGCAGCATCTTGGCACGGAGTCACATGGGGACCATTGACTTGTCTAAATATCCTGAGAGACTTTGAGAACTTGGTGGAGGTTTTGTAGCTCGATCTCTGATGTGGCGATGTGCACATGAGCAGATCTCTGAAGCTCCTGTAGAACTGACACAGGAAAAACAAATCAGGAAGAACAGGACAGAAATACTGCAACTCTGTACTAAACAGTCAGAACTATTCAGAAACATTTGGAAGGTTAAAAGAGAGAGAGAGAGAGAATCTAAAATTTTCTTTTCTTTTTGTTTCAAAAAGTATCACATCAGCTAGATGATCCTCAGATCAAATAATCATTGTATTCTGATACTTTTTGAAGAAATGCTTAAAATCTATAAGTAAGATTGTGTTGGATATGTTGTTAAGTAGTTTCACATTTTTTGCATAAAGACATGCAAACTTTAGTAATGATGATTGTAAGATCAAAGAAAAAATTACAACAATGAATGAATAAGATTAAAATCAGTGTGGTCGACTGCACTCTCAAGAGAAACAAATGTTTATTGTGTGTGTGTGTGTGTGTTTGAATTGATAATTTGTCTGTTATGAACATTGACTCCAGAAAAAACAATATCTCAATAATGTTATTGTTCACTCCGGTAATTGTAAATATATAAAAATATAATATTTATAAAAATAGAGGCACAAACTTCAGGGAAAACTCATTACAGCTAATCAGGCATTTAAAATTCCAATCAGGATCAAATCTGCAATTTCACAGAAGCTAAAGATCATTCTATTCCTAGAGTATGTTCCTGATGAGCTATTAATGTGTGTGTGTGTGTGTGTGTGTGTGTGTGTGTGTGTGTGTGTGTGTGTGTGTATGACCTTATTGATTATCATATGGAGAGAAATGATCCAGAAAAAGGTTCACTTTGTCCACTTGTACACACATCAGTATGACATTTAACTACTTTACCACAGTTTAAGACTCTTCACTGACACTCAGGTGTTTACTGACAAAACCCTGCAGTTTAGCTACAAAACACCTGTAAATAATTACACCTGGATCATATACTTGATCATTCATGCATAAGAGGAACAAAAGACCTGATGAGTCCAGACTGAGCCTATTCCAGAGTGATGGGCGTGTCAGGGTAAGAAGGGAAGGACATGAAGCGATGCTCCATCATGCATAGTGTCCAC
>JAQQZS010000019.1:21522026-21532183 GCA_030068045.1 Platyallabes tihoni | reverse complement strand
CTGCCGTGCATGCACCCCCCCCCCCCTCTCCCCTCCACACACACACACACACACACACACACACACCATCAGCTCCTGTCTGCTGGAGGAACCGAGTGCAGCCGGTGTGAGCAGCAGCAGGACGCAGGACGCAGCTCTGGAGAGCATCCGCGATGTGAAGGCGAACCGAACCGAACCGTGACGCGGTGTTCTGTGTGTGAGTGAGAGAGAGAGAGAGAGTGTGTGTGAGTGTGTGTGCGGGGTTTTCACCGCATGGACATTAAACAAAAAAGCGAAAGCCAGATGAGAGGAGATGAGCTGAGGTGAGATAAGGTGAGGGTGAGAGGGAGTGCGGAGCGGAGCGGTGCGGAGCGGTGCGGAGCGGAGCGGTGCGGAGCACTCACTCACTCACTCACTCACTCACTGGCATGAAACGCGGAGACTGAGCGCGTCCCGGACGTGCGGGACAACAAGATCCGGACCTGCTGCATTAACGGAATCCCCGTCACACACACACACACACGCACACACACACGCGCACACGCGCGCGCGCCCGTTTCCTTCTCATCTCATTCTCTGGAGAAAGTTTCCTGATGGCCCTCGTCATGGAACCAGTGAGTAAATGGAGCCCCAGTCAGGTGGTGGACTGGATGAAAGGTAAGGAGGACTGGAGATCCGTCTCACAAACATCTGTACAATGACTTCATGCTCATCATTTCTGAGTGTGTATGTGTGATGACGGGAGGAACAGGTGTGTGGTGGTGTCTATAGCGTGGTGAACCAGTCACAGTTCTCCTGTCTTACACTGGTGTGTTCCGTGCGCATCATGTGGATCTGCTTTACACTGAGAGAGACAGACAGAGAGAGAGAGAGAGAGAGAGAGAGAGAGAGGGGGGGGGGGAGCAAACATCATACCAGCAGATAAATAATGCATTCGCAGGTGAAAAGTGAAACATCAGCGTCGGTGGAAACTGCGCAAATACGCAATAGCGCACCGGCGCCGTTCTCGTGAGTGGGCGTGGCCTGTTCGACGTGAGAACAAAATGAGCCCTTTAGACATTCCTCAACATCTCAATAAAGCTTAAAGAACATCACCAGCTCTGGATATCACTCTTGAAGATGGGTCAGTGCTGGGATTAACTGGAAATTCTCCCAGGAAACACTGGGATTCTGTACAGCTCCAGTATGAGCATCTGGATAGTTTAAACACACACACACACACACACACACACAAAAAAAACATTATGCAGGATATTTCACTGACTTTAAACTAATGTGACTAATAACTGGACAATTAAAAAAAAAAGAAGAAGAATCTATTATTCAGGCTCACTGTAATTTTTTTTTTTTATATATATAATTGTAATATCATCTATCATCTGTATTTCACATTCATAGGACTCAGGGGTTTAAAATTCAGCTCAAAGTACCTTAAAAGAA
Organism: Platyallabes tihoni; assembly: GCA_030068045.1. Classification (NCBI taxonomy): domain Eukaryota; kingdom Metazoa; phylum Chordata; class Actinopteri; order Siluriformes; family Clariidae; genus Platyallabes; species Platyallabes tihoni. The sequence continues at coordinate 21,530,764 of JAQQZS010000019.1, read as the reverse complement.
AAACGGAAAATTATATGTAAAAATAATTAAATAATTAAAATGCTTAAAACCATCTAATGAGAATCATCACTTATTCATTAATGTCTAATCTTAAAAAATAGAGACGAGCTCAACATGAATAAATCTAAATATTCATGTAACTCCTAAACACCAAAGCATTTATTCCTGTCCTTATTATAAAAATAAAAATCATCAGGAGGAAAAATATTAAAGGTGTTTTATAAAGCACAGTCTCATAGTTTTCTTTGTTTATTTATTAGCTTAATTAATTAATTTACTTATGTTTTTTTTTCTTGCATCATGCTCTTGTACATGACCAGACCCAGACCGTGGCGTATTGACTTCATGTCTTGTCAGTGTGCGATGCTGCCTGTAACCCTGGAGTCTCGTGTGCTTTTATTTATTTATATATTACGTAATGCGTCTTTAAAAGACGGCTCACATCATCACTGTAAAAGTCTTTTATTTTAAGAAAGTGGTTAAGGGTTAAAAGCGGTTGTGGAGCTGCAGTGGTGGTCAGCGATATATAAAGAAAAAGAAAGAGAGAGAGAGAGGGCAGTCACAGTCCAGTCAGTGCATCTGTGAAAAAGCAGGTGAGAAAGATGGTGACAGTTCAGAGCTAAAGCCTGGAGCAAGACACCCACACTCCTGCTGCGTGCACGTGTGTGTATGCGTGGGTGGACGCTCTCACTTATTTTACTCTAAAGCATTGCATTACAGAGAAGCATCTTTCACTTCAGTTCAGGTCACTCACAGGGACACACACATGTCCCTGTTCCCAGTTCATCTCCAATGTTCCTTGTATCGTCTCTGGATGTCCAGCCGTCCTGAACTGGATGAAGCACAAACTGAAAATGAAAGGTTTTAATTAGAGAGGACTAGGAGTAGAGTTACTGAGCATGCTGGGAATTTCTCTGGAATTGTATTAACTTCCATTTTGTAAAGCTTGAGCTTTCGAACACGGCTAAACCCTGTGAAAGTGAGATGATGGAGCATCTCTCGCTCTCTCTCTCTCTCTCTCTCTCTCTCACTCCATACTATTGATAAACGAAAGCAGTGTATTTAATCCCAGCTCTTTCGTCCCTGTCATCATGTCAAGTGTCAGGAGAAAGGATGACGCTAATGGAAAAGCTCTACAGAGGGAGAGAGAGGGAGAGGGAGAGCGATGTTTGTGTGGTTGTGATGAAGAAGCCATTGTTGGATGATATGGACAAGTTGTGCGTCTGTGACACATAATAGGTTGGAGTGTGTGAGTCAGACAGCCGCTGTGTGCCTGAGAGATCAGTGTGTGTCGTGTTCAGCCTCGAGCCTACACATTACTCTCAGCCAGCGCAGCGTTACTTAACAACGCTGACAGAAAACTGGACCAGCGCTCCAACACCATGTCTTTCAAATGCTACAAATTAAATGTCGGCTCCTGTGGACGATGAACCTTCACCTCCGGAAAAGAACGAATCAAGTAAAAAACTTTTGAAGACGCGATGTTCCTTTTGATTCTTCTCATTTCCTGTTTAGATTTCCATCACTTATTTATTTATTCTTAATTTTGTCAGATGCATTTATGCAAAAGGACATAAATGGCTAGCTACAGTTATAGTACGTTACCAAATCTGAGACACAACCTGTCCTGGATTAGGTTCCAGGTTACTAACCAAATATGGACATGTGGGTGGAGTTAAAAATATAAGGGGTCATTGATTGGTCAAATATAATCATCACATGTCCAAGAACCATTAAATATGCTGTTAAACAAAGAGTCCCTTAAAGGTTTTTCAGATAATTCATTCCTACTCCTACACTCCTGGAGAACCCATGCACCACCATCTTGTTCCTGAGTGATGTCATTTAGGACAATGTGTCTGGAACGTAGCTTCAGAACTTTCTAAGAGTTCAGCTGTATCTGATACCATTCCCTTCAAGTACCATAAAGAACCTGGAACGTACAACTTGAGTAAGAGGTACAACATAATATGAAGTTCAGAATGTTTTAGCGCTCTTTACCACTCTGTGGCTTCAACATTTTCGTGCTCCTCAGTTCTTCAACTCAAAGAAACCTGAAAAGTTTTCAACTGATCAGAGCGTGCAGTTTTTGTGATGATTAAAGGCTCTTAGCTCTTGTAAGAGCTCGACTCGGGGAGCACCACAGACACGTAGACACGAGGCGAGGTCTTCACGAAAATGAGAGTTTTTATCAAAGGGAAAATGAAAGGTGGGACGTAGAATTAAGGGAAAGGGAAATATATGAAATAACGTGAGGAGAGTGTGGACCTGGAGCCATGTCCAGCAGGCATGACGGCATGAAGCTGGTGAGCTGTGGCAGAGGCAGGCTGAAGAGGTGGGCATGAAACGGAGGCAGCATTCGCAAGTTCACTGGCAACGAGTCCCGTTGTAGGCCAAAGGGGCGAATCACAGTCTGGTTGCGGAGGCGGCAGGCCGGAATTTAGGCAGATAAGCCAATTGTTAGCAGCAGCGGTGGTGGCAAATCCGGAATTTGGTGCGAGAGAGCCGTTGTGGCTGTTGGCTGGTGATGGAAAATTGAGACAAAGGGACTCAACCATAAGTATTGATTATGTAATTGTTCTTAACGTTCTTATAGTGGGTTCATCTTGAAAGGAAACACTGTAGAGGATTGTACCTTGAACCTTTATAGGTTCCTTTAGAGGAACAATCCCCAAAAAAACACCTGCATATAAGCAATTAAGCTTTCCAAAGGTTCCATGGCCATCCAATAGTGGTGGTGGCAGACCAGGACTGATGGCATCTTAACCGCGGCTGAATCTCGATAGCTGGCCGACACTAAAGCTGGAAGTGCTGAGGCTGTGATCACAGGTTCGCAAGATCGCAAGCTGCCCAGTGGAAAAGAAAACTTCTCAGTGTTAAAGCCCAAAAGAGCCCACAAACACACCGTGGCACTCACAGCACATTCACCATCTGTAGCCTCTGACCTCTCGGACTTCTCCCTGAACTTCAAACTGCTAATCTTGCCACCTTTTGTCCAGGAACAGAGAGTCCAAGGCCTTCAGACAAGATGTACCACCAGTAATGTCTTATTTGGTTGAATCAGCCCCCTCACAGTCTCATTGATTGAGTGGCTGCAGTGCTGAATGATCCCATTAGTTTCCTTTGTAAAAAGTGACAAATTAAGGTGTATACACCAATTACAGGCAAATCTGTAACAACAAAACTTTTATTTGGGCGGGATTATCTTAGAGAACTACCTTTAACCTTAATCCTGGTTTGTGTTAGAGTTCCTCTAGCAGAGAACCAGAGAACCTCAAAAGATAATACACTTACCGAATGAATGTTTATGTGATGGATGCCTGGCACATCAACATGACCACGGTTTGTTTAATAATTAAGTATTTTTAGCTTGAAAAGGCATTGTGCTGTAGGATTTTAGCTTTTAGGGGTTCTCTTAGAGAGACAAACAAAGAACCTATAAGGGTTCCGTGGACCATGTGGTGATGCATAATTGAGACAAAGGGACTCAACCATAAGTAGTTGATTATGTAATTGTTCTTAACGTTCTTATAGTGGGTTCTTCATGGAAGGAAACACTGTTGAGGATTGTACCTTGAACCTTTACAGGTTGCTTTAGAAGAACAACAACAAAAAAAACTGCATATAAGCAATTAAGGGTTTATAGTTTCCTTAAGGTTAGGTTAGGTTCCTAAGTTCTCCCAAAGCTGTAAAAAATCACATCCTATAAATGAAAGAATTGAAATACAGCATAATAAACTCCTCACGCTCTTTTACTTCAACCCTTAAAGCAGCATGTAAAACGATTACACATGAAGAGTTGGCTCAGAGACGGAGCTTTCAGGCTGTAAGACGCCATTATCTGCGTTCAGCAATTAATAAGCACTCGAACGTGGAGGATGAGGAGAGGAACCGGACGCTGCATGGGGTTTAATGAGGGCAGCGAGAAAGGCGATGCGTTCTAATCACGACGCAGCAGCGATAGAACCCGAGATCAGACACCTCACACTGGGATAAATACACCTGCAGGGGACACACACAAAAAAAGAGACACAGCAGTGAAGAGCAAGCGACAGATGTTTGTAGTGACCCTGAAAAAACAATCTGATGTTTTTCACAGTGAGGGGAAAAGTGATAGATAAAAGCAGAGAAAAGAAGAGGTAAGAAGAGCTTTACCCTAAACAGACCTCCTCTTCCTCCTCCTCTTCCTCCTCCTCCTCTCTGGCGTCGCTCAGGCTGCAAGTCGTGGTTCTGTCACTCGGGTTTTTCAAGGCCTCCTACTCATGCGTGCTTTTGTTCTCACGGCTCTGAAGTGCACCGTGCTGGATCAGGAGGTCTGATTGAAATTCATATGGAGGAGAAGAGGGTGAGGAGAGATGTCTGGATTCGAGAGGAACACAAAAAGGGTTCTGGCACAAAGAACGCAGGGAGGCCTGAGAGATCCGGACTCATGGATTAAAAAAAAATAAATAAAGGCATGGTGGTTTAAATGTTGGATAAAACACAGAGGACAAGGAAGAGGAAGACATTTACTTCTTTTGCACAAAAAGCGTAACACAAAACTGAAGTGGATTTGTTTATCGTTTGATCTCTGTGGCGTTTGACACTGCCATGCAAAAGTATTGACCCCCACACGTTGTAATTTTATGACCTGGAACTGACATTGAATAACACTTATTATCGAGGGACCAGGCACCAGAATACCGAGTGCACCAGTGGCCATGGCACCTGGGGGTCAGTGACCTTGGGCTCTTTGACTGCTGGGCCCCAGGTGCCCTCAGGTCGAAATCTGATCGAACTCCCCTGGGCAGAGGTGGGCAGAGTACACAAATACTGTAAAAGTAGATAGTCTTTGGGGCAAATATTAATCAAGTATAAGTAGAAGTCATCAATTTGCTTGAGTAAAAGTACAGACGTACTCACCTTCGAGTATTAAGCTTACATCAGTCTTTATCATAGTAAATAAAATCTCTTTCTCTCTCTTTTCATCGCTGTCTGCATCCAGCACCCCTTCTGATTTCAAACATGTTAATAGGCGTGTCTCAAAGGAAAGCCAAGTCACGCAATTATGCATAATAGTCAGCAGATGGCGAAATTCCTGCTTCAAATACTACAGACCACCGCGGTTAGATAACACAACGGCAGTAAAAGTACAGATATTTTTAGTGGAGTAAAAGTAAAAGGTATCCTGAAATAAAACTCGACAAACAAATCTGATCCACGGAGGACACACCCCAAAACCCACAGCACCCAAAGGATCTGCTGCCAACGTCTTGGTGCCAGACACCACAGCACACCCTCGGAGGTCATGTGGAGTTACGCCCAGAGAGGGTAGAGCTGCCCCGGTGGCACAAGGGGAACCCCAAAGGTTTTAAGGTTATGGCTGGTCAGTGTATATATTCAGAATTAAATTAGTTCTCGTGACAAAAACAAGTTTTTACACTTTTGATTGTTGAAGTGTGACGCGGCATGAAGAACCGATCCCTTTAGCTGAACCCCAGCACGGAACATCATCAGGTGTAAAAGCTCCTTGGTCTCAGTGCCGTATTCCATCTAACGTTTGTAAAAATTACTGTAGTTACTGTTTCTACTTTGTTTCAATAACTGGTGTGTAAAAGCAGACTTTCTCAGGACAGGAGCTCCGTGTGGTACGAGTACTGGCACCTAAAACTTAAAGCAGAAAAAGATTAGAGATGTGAGCTGAGAGTCAGTGACCAGAGGCTCAGTCGCTCGGGGGGGGGGGGGGGGGGTGAAAACTTATGGCAGCAGTTGTGTAACATTTGTCTTTGACTTCATACTGTATGAGCAAGTGTTCCTTAATCCTGTGGGAGCTGGAAAGGAACATTCGGTGACTCTTTGGCACTGTGGATGTGTGTGTGTGTGTGTGTATGTGTTACTGAAATGACTTGAGAGTCTAATCTGTATTTCAGTTTCTTTTGCTTCATCTCACATACTCTGGAGTCACACCACAGTGCTGATGAGTTCTGGATTCTGATTGGTCAGAAGCTGTTGATTAATTCTCCCTGACAGTAGTGCAGATTAATATTAATGCGTTTGTTCAGGAACGTTGTCGTTTCCATAGTAACAGCTCATTCCCAGTGACGTGTCCAGGCGCCACACTCTGCTGTGGTGAAGTTTTCCTGAATTAAGATTGATATAAAGATTTATGTAATGAGCATTTCTGTGTTTCAGCGAGAGGCGTTTAGATCAAAGCGGGACTTTTGATAACAATAACAGAAGACAGTCCTGAAAATGAAAACTCCCTTTATTTCTCTATATAATCCTGATACACTAATGCACTTATCCCAGAGTTTCACTCGTGCTTGGACACCATCAAGGTAGAAAGTTTTTCTCAGTATGCCGGAGCCATAATTTGAAACGCAGTTCTCCCAGGAACTCCTTAACGGCTTTTCCAAACATGTGGAAGGGTCTGGGAACGCTGTGGTAGGACTGTACCGGGGGCGTGGCAATAACTCCCGGCCGAGTTCCTGAAATGTGCAAATGGTGTTGGTTGAATGAGTGTGCGTACAGTTTACACACACAGATGCGTCTCTTGCGCGTGTTGGGGACGTCAATCTTCAAGGTTCAGGTGTTCCACTCGCTGAATGTTCACACTGGCCTCATTCATCGATGTACGGCCTTCTTTAAAGTGTTTTACTGCGGCTAAGAGTCTTATCATTGAACTTTCTTGAAGTCTTCTGTAAATGTTTTAAACCTTTTAAACAGAAAATTTCATCAGAAGTCCCGGTTTGACTCGAACACGCTAGGGATTTGGGCATGGAGTACCCTCGAGGCCAAAGTCTGGTTGGTTTGTGTAACGTGAACACTCAGTACAGTGCCTGGGTACGGATCAGACTATGGGGTACTCGCTCACGGTCACTGAATCGGATATAAAAGCTACCCGTACCTAAACACAGACGTGAACCGCTGTCTAGTACGTGACGTCATCAACACGTCTGTCTGGTCTGATATCTGTGAACGTGCACAGCATGCGCTGATCTCATCCTCTAAACCCCACGACCAGAGCTGATACAGCGGGAAGGCGGGCGAGAGGCCTCGCTCTTTACATCGTCTCCCAAATATTAATAATATCAGGCGTAGTGTGGAGGTCAGTTCTGTTGTTTTCTTTTTCTTCTTTGTGTTTACTGGTGGCTCGCAAACCAGGAACGTGTAAACTGCCCCCTGCTGTATCGGAGAGTATAAAGACGCAAGTGTACTCGGGTTCGGAACGATAGAACCAATGTGAACGCTGATTTAAAAGTGCTATCGTATGTACAAAGTGTTGATACTGTATGTCCTAACCCACCCATTAGCCCTGTCTTTGTGAGGACACGCTTTGACGTGATTATTAATAAAGTGAGAGATCCGTCTCTGAACCGTGACCTCAGTAATCAAAAACCTTTTATTGTTATTATTTTTTTTAAGTCTTTATTTTCTTGTGAGGGACGAGGTCATGTCTGACGTGTGTATCCTTGTGGAGACCTTTTGGTCCTCATTACGATATAAAACACGGCTCTCACACATACACACAGACAGGATGGTGTAATTATTATCTAATAACTTTTGTACTTTTTGTAAAAGAAATATTAAAACTCCAGGACTCTAAAAGGTCCCTTATTTTGTATCTGATTTACAAAACAGCGTTTATTCGGTATTAATCGGGTTAAACTGTAACATCTGTGCGAAATCACACTCCAGGTCGTCTCCTGCGCTTTACGAGCTGATTAAGATGAAACTCTGGACGGTTTATCAGCGTTAGACATGAAACGTTCAGGCGACGTTCTGCAAACCTAAAACTGAGGAAGGTACTCGTGCCCGAGTGAGTTGAGAAGCGTTAAACGGTTAAAGAGGCAAAGAAGTGGTGAAGAACACCAACACACACACACACACACACACACACACACATATATGTACTAGAATGTATTTTTAATATTCCAAGCGTGACCAGGGTGTGTGCTCAGGCCCGCATGAATGCAGTATCATATTCCAGATATTTCACGTGACATATGGTGTGTGTGTGTGTGTGTGTGTGTGTGTGTGCCAGTTTATTTGTTTTGTCGTTTTCAGCTCTGCTGTTTCCACATAGATATATTTAGAACCGTGGCTGTTTTTACTGATCACAGATCAGCTTTATCACAAAGTGGATAGAAGAACTGAAGCCAAGTGCTTGGCCGCAGAACCGAGTCTTTCTAATTAAAGACTAAAAAAAAACATTTTAAGCATTTTTAAAGAAAGTGAAACTTTTTATTCTTATTCTTTTTACTGTTGAAAGAGAGACACGGATAGAGAACTGAGAGAATGAAGGATCACGCACACATGAAGAACACACACACACACACACACACATGCATGTGGGTATGAGGTTTGGCCCTGAGCGAGTTCTCCCTCTGGTGTGAGTGTGTAAAACAGTGTGTTTATGTGCGTCTGTGGGAGTGAAGTGTGTGAGTCAGCTCTGAGTCCACAGTACAGCCTCAAACACTCTGCAGTATGGACAGAGAGATGTCCAACACACACACACACACACACACACACGTCCAACGACACGACCACATGTAGGACTCTGTGAGTTTAGATTAGAATTAATGTTCACTTTAATATTTAGTGCTTCATATGACCTTCTGTTATCGTTGTGCTTTATATTAAAAAGAGGGAAAAAGTTTGTAGAAACAGTTAAAATTAAATCTAATAATAATCTGCTGATCTTTAATGTAATCAGTGATATTATTATTATTATTATTATTATTTGAGGTTGAAGTCCA
>JAQQZS010000019.1:21460846-21472718 GCA_030068045.1 Platyallabes tihoni | reverse complement strand
CTTGAGCCGACCAATCAGAATTCAGAATTTGTCAGGTTTAAATTAAGTCAGTTCAGATTAAAACACACACACACGCACACACACTTTAGACACACTAGAGGTTTCCTCTTCTTTCCCCTCTCATGATCAGCAGCTCAGGACTTTTCCTTCGTCTGTTTCTTCGTCCCTCTTTCTCACGCTCACTATTTTTCTTTCGTAGGTTATTTACTAAATTAAGACACGTGGGCGTGGCGGGGCCGTTGTGGTTGTGGCTTCGTGTGTGTGTGTGTGTGTGTGTGTGTGTGTGGGTTTTCCAGCTGCTGTTAAGCCGCTCCAGCGCTGCTTTGTGAGGAGATTAGTGCTCTGATGGCTCTTTCACTTCCGCCCCCACAATCCCTTTCTTTTTTTTCTTTCTTTCTTTCCGGAAAATTCCGGGCAGATTGTGCAGGCAGTGAGTTTGCAGAAATGACAGCTAGAACGCAGAACGATAATCAGAAACAGAGACCGAGAGAACGTGAGGACGGTGAAAAGGACGACGCGGCTTCAAGGCTGCTGGTGTGAGGCGGAGCTCGTGTCACGACAAAACACTCCGCCCGAGTGCGCTTCAGGTTCAGCACTCAACACACACAGAGCGAGATCTCAATACGCCGCGTCCACTCGGTCTCGGTTCGTGATTAGCACATTAATCAGAGAGTCATTCATTACCCCTGGATCGTCTCCAGGGATTACGAGGGGTTTCAACTTTTTACGCATCCTACATCATGAGTGCTGTTTCCATGGCGACCTCCACAGTAAATCTGGGTTTTAGGAGGTTTTAGGTCCGATTGTCTGCTTCTGCAGAACGGAGGAATGAGCAGGCGGAAGTGAAGCACGCTGAATTCGGATTTGAACTGAAAAAGCAGGATTGAGGTTTTGAGATCTCATGAAAGATTCAATCAACTGAATTGTTAACCAGAACTCGGATCAGCTGTATACCAGAACTCTATACACTGTAGATGTAAAGGTTGTCCTTCCAGTGAACCCTTAAACGTTCTATGTAGAACCCTGCAGTGCAGCATTTCAAGCAGAACCTTTTTAGTAGACCAGGAACCCATAATTATCCAATGAACCCCTGGAGAAACGTTTTTTTCCTAAGAAGCCAAATGTCCTGAAAGGTTCTAGATATTTAAAAGAACTTCATGACCAATAATGCAGTTACAGTAATACCCAAAACCTGAAAGTAGAACAGTTTATGGAACACTTAAAGAACGCCTGAAGAACCATTTTATTTGTGAATCTTCTATCAGCAGTGTATAATCTTGGATCTCCGTACACTCCTGTAATGGGTTCCTCAAAGGTTCCTTAAGAATTACTTGGAGAATCTGATGGGGTTCTACATGGTACTTCTATAAATATCTTCTGCACTGATTTATGAAATATTTAACTTTTTAGTTCATGCAAAGTATTTCACATGGTTTATTAGAATGAAGTCACATGACCACTACAAGGCACACGATTGGTCAGCTCTAGGATTAACGCCTCTCTTCTTCCTCTCAGATAACTCCATGCTCCGGTATGTAAATGAAGAGAAGCTTCCAGAGGAATACCTGACCGAACGCAGCGCGAAGCGCGACACGGGCAAACGGACGAAGAAGAAAAGCGAGAAGAGCGGTAGCCCCTCCCACTACGGCCTGCTGCCCGCCCTGCAGATGGAGGTCCTGCGGCAGGAGTCCATGTCCACCCCGAGCTCGGAGTCCACCTCGCTGTACCATGTACGTGCTCTCAATCTGGTCCTCTTCTCTACATGATCTCTCTACAGGTCTCGGAAAGAAAACCCTACAGTGTGTTGTTGTTGTTGTTCTTCCACATCGTGATCTGCTTATTTGCTTGCTTGTTTGTTTATGTACCTGCGTACATTCATATTTATTGTTTACACAAACCCAGGAACAAGAGAACATGTTTTTATTCATTACACAGTTACTCACTCATTTACATGCACATACATTATTCTTTCATTTACATTTGCACTCACAATCCTAGTAATGATTGATTAATTAAAAGATAGATAGATAGATAGATAGATAGATAGATAGATAATTTAATTGATAGATTTATTTATAGATAGATAGATTATTGATTGTTAGGTGTACAGGTATTGATTGTTTGATTGATTGTTTTGTTGGTTGGTTGATTGATTAAGTAGTTGATTTAGTGATTGCTTGATTGAACAATTTGTTAATTGCTTAATTGATTTAATGAATGATAGATTGATTGAAAGCATTTCTAAGGGTTCTATTTTTATCGTGGTTTTTATCAATTTATCAACATTAGAGACATTCTAATCAGGTTTATTTAAAATCTCTGTTCGGTTGCACTGCAGCTCTCCGTAGCTTCCACACGTAGCAAAGTGAAAACTATAAATAGGTTTCATCGGCTCGTCAGTTAATTATCTGTGTAATGACGGTTGAAGCTTCTAGTGAAACAGAAACACTGAGACGAGCTAAATGAGCTTCTGTCCAGGATAACTTTAAAAAATGGGATAATAGAAGTAATGAAATATATACATTTAAATTTAAATGTAGTCCTCTCTCTCTCTCCCTCTCTCTCTCTCTTTGTCTGTCCGTCTGTCTGTCTCTGTCTCAGAGCCTCCCGAGCGTGTGCAGAGATTAATTCGCATCCAGGCAGGCCGTCTGTATTTAGCTTTCAGCAGGAGTGTCTCAGCCCTCTCTTAATATCTGCAAACCCTGTGGGAGTACAGAGTGTGTGTGTGTGTGTGTGTGTATGAGAGAGAGAGAGAGAGAGAGACCAGTGATTGGAAATGAGGTGTATGTGATGCTGAGCGAGCAGATGGTACCTGGGCAGGTGTGGGCGGAGCTAACTCACCATGTCACCTGGCATCCTGACTCGTGTGCTCCGATTGGACGAGCTCCATCTTTACTGCATCCCAGATTGGCTGAGGTTTTGTAGATGGCATAGAGATGATTCTGTCCACCATAAGCATCCTGGGTGATTCTCCTCCCGTCTCCGTCTCTATATATAGTGCGTCTGTGTTAATGGAGGCAGGGTGTGGAGGTGACGTCCTGTGTGAGAACCGGCTCTCAGTGCGAACATCCCGCTGCTTCTGTTTACACACACCCTCGACAGGGTAACAGGGTCAAGAATGAGGGGGGTTGGGGGGTAAATGTGTGCTCACATGCTTTTGTAAGTGTTTAGCCATTCATGAGAGAGAAGAGAAAAGAAAGAAAAACAACACAGAAAGTCAAAGTGCGAGAGAGAGTGACAGACAGAGACGGAGAGAGAGACAGACGGAGAGAGACAGACGGAGAGAGAGAGACGGAGAGAGAGAGACGGAGAGAGAGAGAGAGACAGACAGAGACGGAGAGAGAGACTCGTGAGTGGTTTTGGTCACGCTTTTTCGGGCAGGATACTCGACTCCTTTTATTTAATTGATTTTCATTATTTATTTATATTGTATATTGTACTTTCTTCATTTCATATTTCTTTTGATCTTGAAACTGCCTTTTTAAAGACATTTTATTATGTTTTATAGAAAAGTAACAAAAATTATTCCTTTCTCAGTCCACGTTACTCATGACTTATTTGTTTTCTAAACGCTTGTATTTGAAAAATCTGGCAACCCCAGCACGGTAAGCTCACTTGATCTGGGCGATTTGAGTAATCTGAGTGTGGAGCTCAGAGAATCAGCCGCGTGACCCGACTCTGAGCACCAGGACATCGCCTGCGGAACTTTTGTGTCTGATGCACATTTATGTCATCATCATCCTCATCCTCATCATCATCATCATCATCATCATCATCCTCATCCTCAGTGCTGCTCTTATGTTATAAAAACCGAAATAGCAAAACATGCTGAAGCACAACGTGACAGTAAACTGTGCAGCTCTGGAGGTTACATCATCATCACACTGCAGAGTTCATCATGAGCCTGGGTTTATTCTCAGCTTCTCAAATGACAGATTTATCGACTTTTCAGTGGTCGAGGCTGCACTGTAGCTTTAGCGTGAATAAAAAAAAAATCTAAACCGCGTTCTCGGTTCTGGGGCAGAACTCATATTCATCTTCACCGAGCTACTATATATTTATAAAGCATTATTAGAGTGAGGGTCAGCTGGTGTGAGACCGGCGTCCACCGGAGCTTAATGAAAGATATTTCTCTAGATAAGGTTGTGTTATAAAATGTTCCTGTTTTTATAACGCGTTTCTGGAACAGAGTTTGAATTGAAATGAAGTTGTCGAGTTTTTGGCCGTTTCTCGTCCCGTTGGAGTGCAGGATCGATCAGCATATCTGCATTTCTGCTGTGCTGAGCGGAAATGTCCCCGAGTTTGGGCGTTTATTGGCTGTTTTGCAGAATTAAGAGTGTATAGGTGTATATCGATGTGTGTATGTGTAAAAGGGTGAAATCCTAGTTAGTGCATCCTGCAGTCTCTGACTCATTCAGCAGGAAAGTGTTCCCGCTGAATTTCTCCAAGGTTCGAGGTTTCAGTTGTTCCAAGTATTGCATGTTCTTTGTAGGTTCTCCAGTCTCCTGGTTCACCTCTCAGCAAGAATGAGTGTGTGTGTGTGTGGCCGGGGGGGCTGTTTTTCCCACGTAGCACCAATTATCCCTGGGACGGACTCCAGATACGAAACTAATCCCTTGGAATGACTTAGAATAAGCACATACCGTACATGTGAGAATTAGAGGTTTAAAACAAACCTGAGATGATGCCCCGCCCACACATGGTGAACCCAGACTCACTAGAGTACAGAATTCATGAAAACATCCCGAGACAATCATTACAATCATGATACCGATACGTTCGTCATTATTAATCATCATGAAGCATGTAAAAGTCTCCGGGACACATTTCTGGAAGTTCCGTGATGTTAAAATGTAAAACGCGTTCATTTTAAAATGATTCCCTCATCTGTTCTCAATGTTCTATGTCACACAGTCAGCAGCAATACCTTCCGTATTCGGGCTCGGTGCTGCGGCTTGACAGCAGGTTTCTGCTCGCTCCCTGAAGGCAGCTCGGCATTTTATGAACACTGACTCTGGAAAGCAATTCCATTCTCAATTTAGCTTCTTCGCTCTTCAGAGGGAGCCGCGGCGTTCTTCCTGACCCTCGTAACAGAGAGGCGTATGGAATAGGAGTCAGAGAGAGAGAGAGCGAGAGAGAGGAGGGGGATGAGAGGACGAACTGAAAAAGGTGAGGCTGGGTATGCGTCATGGCAGAAAAGCAGAGACGAACAAACATGAACATGAAGATAAAACTGAAGGTGACTTCATGAGCTGCTAAATCATCCTCCAGGTGATCTTTGTTCTTCCCTGGCTAAAGGGCAATTCAAGCGGGTGAAACTTGTTGTGAGATGGTTAGGACATTATGGAAATATATTGTAGGGGTAAAAAATTTTAATTCACTCCAGAGTATGAATCGAGGAACCGAAGAACAAGGTGTGTACTCCAGCAGTCTTTGTGCAAGTCAAGAACCTGCGTCAGGGTTGGCTAGAAATACTCTTCATCTTGGGATCCAGTTCACTGGAGGTTATAGAACCATGAGCTGTTCAGACCGCAGGAAACGTCACTCTTCATAAGGATAAAGTCTTTGGTTGATGTTTATGGTGCTCAAAGTCAGAGGAGCAGAGCTTTATGGTGTTTGAAGACCACTAAAGAGTTCTTTACGTATGCTGGATTTGGTGTCCAGATACTACTGTATATTCCGTTTCCGTGCAGAAAACCAGACCCAGACTTTTCTTCCCATAATTCATTTGTTGTCGTAAGCATAATGACTATGGAACGGCGCTCAGTTTCACGCAGCATGACACAGCATCTTTAATATCTGCTCAGCTTCCTGCAGAGTGCATCAATACATCAATTAGTGTCAAACCAGATTTCATTACACATTAGACTTTAGAACACAGTCATATAAATAAGTACATGGGAGAATTGGTTTCTACCCCATTTGTTCTCTCATTAGCTTTCTTCGTGCTTTAGGGACAATCGCTGACTTTAATCCATCATAACCACATCGTAATTGCTCATGAACTCTTGGGGCTTATGTGTTACTTCCAAGTGATTTGGCGCAAAAGTGCCAGACATATCGACAGACGTCTTTGTTTAGACTTTTATCATTCATCTCTCCGACCCTCCGTCCCTTCGCCCCCCATCCATGTCTTGCTCTCCGGGCAAAGCAATTTTGCAAAGTGCCTTTCTTTTCACACTCGAACACAGAGCCAGACTCGTAACGACTGCCCTCGCTCACCCATCTCATCTCCTCACCCCATTGAGACCTAGTGGACATGATTTCTGTGGCATCTACAGCACGGGGTCAAATCGAGCTCTTCTGAAACCATGTGCAATTCAGTGCCGTGACAGTTTCACATCGTTTCTCCTCTTCTCTGAAATAAAAACCGTCCAAAATCGGTCCATAAACGCTAATTGCCTAATTCGTCTCACGTCCATGTGAACTACGAAGTGCTTCGTTCTGTATTTCCCAGACTGTCTTGCCGTGATATTTGCTCACTGACTGATCTTTATATACTACGGTTAAACTGGTTCACTTGATAGACAGACATCGAACCACCAATCTTGCCGAGAAGTGACCGAAAAGCTCCAATACACACCTGACAAAAATTGCTTGGGTCTACAGGTTGTGTTATAAAATGTTCCTGGCTGAATTACGCCGCGTTTCTGGAACAGAGTTTGAATTGAAATGAAGTTGTCGAGTTTTTGGCCGTTTCTCGTCCCGTTGGAGTGCAGGATTTTGCTCCTACTGTGCATGTGTGGTTAGACCAGGACGTTGGCTGGGACAACGCGGACCTCATGAACGTCCTCCAAGAAGTCCAGATCTCACTCCCTGTGATTTTTTTTTCTCTCTGGGCTGACGCAAAGGAGGAGGTGTACAGGACAAAGCCTCGCACACTGGAGGACATGGAGACATGCATTCAGGAGGTTCTCAGCAATATCTCAAACAACTTCCTTCAGAAGCTTTGGTGTTCCATCCCCGGCCGTTTGAGGAAGCTGGTTGATGCCACCGGTGCCTGCGCTGAAATTTAAAGATTTGCTTTCATTTTCCTGTGTAATAAAGTACATGTACATCCTGTTTCAATGAATTATGGACTATTAGAAATATATGACTTTAGTATTAGTATGACTTTAGCATATGAAGTATTAGAAATATGGACTTTAATTATCAATTAGTTAAAATTAACTTTAACAATTAGTTAATTAACTTTCAATTAGTTACTTTTCACCCTCCATGTAGAATTGGCTAATAGAGTTTACGCTAAGGAATGAACTGGAGGTTATAGAACCATGAGCTGTTCAGATCGCAGGAAAGTTCACTCTTTAGTAGGATAAAGTCTTTGGTTGATGTTTATGGTGCTCAAAGTCAGAGGACCAGAGCTTTATGGTGTTTGAAGACCATTTTACCAACTGAAGAGAATGGAAAAGAGATTTGTCTTCCTGAGGTCCCACTGTGTCTCTGTGATTGCTAAAACAATGAGGACAATTTCTCAAAAATCCAGAAACAATCTGAAGGCTATAATTGTTCTCAGCATGATGTTTCACATTACTAATAATGATCAAAGACTCAAATGTAAATTCATGGTTTCTGTTTTGTTTTTCCAGACATTCCAGGGATCGTCCCTGCTCTCAAAGTCCAAGAAGAAAAACAAAGGTTGGTGTGACGTGTTTATTCGTTATCATGATGTAATGATCAAAGATATCGAGTGTGATGATGTACACACCATACCATATCCATACATTCCAAGATGATACTGTAGATTCAACTAAATCAGCCAGTTTCCAGACCATCCTGAGTTGAAGTGTGTGTTGGAGCAGGCTACCTGCTAAAGTGTTCAGGACCAGGGTTTGGAACGTGTACCACACTTTCCAGTTCTTCACTGACGCGTTTTGCTTAATCTTCGTCTCTGTCTCTTGTATCTGCAGCCACTCCTCTGTCCTCCATCAGCAAGAGGAGAATCTCCTGCAAGGACCTGGGCCGAGGAGACTGCGAAGGCTGGCTCTGGAAGAAGAAGGATGCCAAAAGCTACTTTTCTCAAAAATGGAAGAAGTACTGGTTTGTCCTGAAGGACGCCTGTCTCTACTGGTACATGAACGAGGAGGTGAGTGGTTCTGCTCGCGCGCCGAGCTCCGTGAAACCGCGCAGCGTTAGAATAGGATTCGACAGATCCTGCAGCTGATGGCTGTCTGTTCAAATTGAAATGAACAACATCATGATGGGCTGAAAGCTGATGTACAGAAGTGTTCGAGGCAAGTGTTACAGGTATGAGTGTGTGTGCATTTCAGGGCTTTTATCGTGTCTGGGCTTCCAAACACTTCTGACAGGCAAAACCCCAGGACTAATTCTTACTGTTTATATCTATTGCATCATCCAGCACAATGATGAATGTCACATGTGAGTTATTGCATGCCTTGTTAGCTACAGTAGCTTCATATGTAAAACGCTCCTACTGTAATGACGCATCTCAACCGCCTAGAAGCCATGCATTAAACTTTCCATCATGTAGTAACTTTTAACTCACACCCGACTCTACTGTAATCTGCCCAAATTAATCCAGATGAGTTGATTTTCCTTCAGGATTATAACTGCAGGAGATTAAACAGCAGCTTTTCAATTATACTCCAAGTGTATTCCCTTTGATCCAATCCCATGCATTTATATAAATGATTTAGCTGAAGACAGCTCACTGAACAGGAGACAAGGGTATCAGAGACTTTCCACATGTTGTTCATAGTGTAATTTTAGTTTATCTTCCCCCTCTGATCTGATTAACGGACTGGATGCCTGGACATGGAGTCGTGTGTGTTTATTCTCTGTGCATCAGCTTCAAAATAGACGTGACTTATCAGCTCAGAGTCCATGAAGCGGATATGAAAAACAAAAAGCCCTTCTCATCTTTCTTTTTTTTTTTTTAAAGCAATGGTCTAATCATGAAGCGTTGTCTTCATTCCTTCAGTCAGTCGCTCATCCGGGTCTTTATTCTCCACTGGAACTGGACCGTCACAAATGTATTTATTTATTTATTTCGCGTCAGATATTGAAACACACTGGCTCGGCCGCCAGCAGAGATTTTAATTGCCGCGATCCGAGCCCTTGTGTGTTTGAATTTGGTGGATTTGTGTTAATGCCTCCCTGCTGTAACAAAGCGCCGTGCTACAGTGATAAGCTGCAGATGAAATGCTACCCCCTTTCACTCCTTTTTTTTTGTCTTCTTTTTTTCCCCTCCTACATCCTCAGTCCTGATTAAATACCTGGTCTGGCTGGTCTCATTATCGTAGCCTGGGCTCAAGGCAACTCTGCAGTCAGCAGAGACGAATCGGAAAAGCGCGGCGCGGCTCGCCGCAGTTCCACTGGGACTCCCGGGGCCGAGCCGAGCTGAGCGGTAATTGATGAGGTTTTTGTCCAGGAGCTCTGAACTGTATGGATAGGTTTTTGGAAACACATGCAGGCCAGCAGAGCGCCGCAACCATATCCGTCTTCCGTTTCGTCCTGATAAGTCACTGTCACGGAGCTGAGACTCCTACAGCGTGCTGTTTGTTAGGGAACGGTGGCGAAAAGGGAGAAGGTGCGACTTCTAATGAGGATGAGCGTGTCACATGAGAGATTCTCCCCGAGGTTTCTCCTTGTTATTGTTCACACTCTTTCTCTCACACTCTTCCCCATTAGGATGAGAAAGCTGAAGGGTTCGTCAGCCTCCCGGAGTTTAAAATTGACCGCGCCAGCGAGTGCCGCAAGAAGTAGTAAGTGTTCATGCAAATGTTTGTCAAGTCTCAGGGTGATTTCTTTTCTACTGCACATGCACAGACCGAGGACTGCACCAAATGGCGGAGAGGAGAACTTTAAAGAGAGTTGTAGATGTTTTTATGTCAACTTGTTCACGTCACAGCATCATTGTTTGCTTCCAGTACTGTATGAAGGACCGCTTTAGAATAAATGTGTCCTTTGGTCCGAATAATCGTTTAGTTATAATGACCTCATTTCTGGCTGGAAACAGATTACTGAAGGAAAAACCCAAGAGATAAAGAAAAACCTGCAATATACAGAAATGGAAATTAACACTGCAAAGACGGTTTAAAAAAACCAACATGAACGTGTTCTTGCTGCAGTGTTATTTCTGGCCCCCGTTTGTTTGTTTTTTTGGTGTTGTTTTGCATAAGACATGTAAGCAGAAATAACACACTCGCAGTATTGCTACGTGGGATATTTTATCACGCATACAGTATAATATTGATTATTTGTAAGATGTAATAAAACGATGCCAATATTTTGTCTTACTTTTGTCTTACAAGCTTCTCTTCCAGCTCATGTTTTTATATCAAATCATAATATAATTCACAAATAAATCACACCGGACGCATCGCATTTATATATTTATTAATATTTAATAATCATCCTTCTGATGAGGTTGCATTTGCAGCAGAAACATTATTTCAGCATAACATCATGTTGTTGCATCTTTATCCTGCTCTCCATTCAGGTCGATATCAGGCAAGAAAAAGGTTCAAGAATAAACACATAATTGAAGCTGATTATTTAGACAAGCTCCACCCACCCGCTTGTGCATGACTCTCGCTTAACTATGTGATAATGATGAAGTCTAGACGTAGCTCCGTCTGAGGTGTGCAGTCTCAGTTGTTAAGACCTGACCTCTGGATGTGTGGTAGACACCCTGTGTTTGTGTTTGTTATAAAAAGACAGTACCCGCATGTCTTACTTTGATTTTTCCATGTCCTAGTGCTTTCAAGGCGTGTCACCCCAAAATCAAGAGTTTCTACTTCGCGGCTGACGGAGTGGACGACATGAACAGGTGGCTGAGTCGGCTAAACATGGCGGCGGCCGGCTATGCAGAGAGAGAGAAGATCCGTCAGGAGCAAGGTGAAGGGCGGGAACAAGTGTACCTCATCAGGGGGCGGGGCTTGACCATGTCCGGACACTTTTTCTACTACTTCTTTTATATATATATATATATATATATAATTCTATCCACACGAGCTATGTGTTAAAAATAACTTTGTCCACATGAAAACACTGTTAGGAGCGTCTCTAATGACTACCACCGAAAACAGAGTTTAGAAGGAGTTTTCCAAAAGCTCAGTTTTCAACGACCAAAACTGCGCTTGCATGTAGACGAAAGGTCAAAATGCAGATAAAAATCTCCAGCTACGTGTGGGCACGACCTCGCACGACCTCGCACGACCTCGCACGACCTCACACGCTACTTCGTTTAATCTTTATTTGCCTTAGTGCACTGTTTAAATAAAATGCTGATTTTAATTACTCGGTACAACAGGTAACTTAATGTTAGCCACCCCGCTAGGGATTTTGGCTAGCTTCCTCCTCGACCTCTCGTCCCCCATCTCTCTGCCCCCCCCCTCTCTTTCTGTGTTTTCTGTAAGTCGTTCATTTCCTCTTTCACTTTCTCTACAGAACTGTTCTCATTCCCACTCTTCCCTCACTCAGTGTGATAGATGAGCATTTTAAGGACACACACACACACACACACACACACACACACACGTGTATCGAGTAGTGTAGAAGAAGACTGTGATGGAAAGAAGAATAAAGAATAAAGTAGCTCATTCAGGAGGAGTCTTTTCCTCTATTCTCTCCTCTTCTTTTCTTTTTTCCGTCTCCTCTCTCGTGCATGGTATAATATTATGTCTTCATTAATATTCATGATACGCTCAATAAAATGTGCTGACATTTTGAATACAACATTTTTGTATTGTACAGTATTAATGAAAATTGACAATCAGTCTCTCTCTCTCCCTGTCCCTGTCTCTCTGTCTCTCTCTCCCCCTGTCCCTGTCTCTCTGTCTCTCTCTCCCCCTGTCCCTGTCTCTCTGTCTCTCTCTCCCCCTGTTCCTGTCCCTGTCTCTCTGTCTCT
>JAQQZS010000019.1:21442587-21457060 GCA_030068045.1 Platyallabes tihoni | reverse complement strand
GGCACAGAACACCACAGGACTGCTATTTTAGAAAGTCTAGAGAGACACTGGAATTAAATCTTTATGTTTCCAACTTTTTTTTGCTCTCACTCGCTCACACACACACACACACACACACACACACACACACATATGCTGTGTGTCCTGAGAGAGGCAGGCGAAGAGTGACATTGTTAACTTCATTCGGCAGAGGAAGATTACAAAGCGTTGCCTTTACCCAGACTCTAAATGTGTCCTCTGGGAAAGACACGATCTCCCTCTGTCTCATTTTCTCTCTGTATCTCCGTCTATCCTTTGCTCTGTCTCACTATTCACTCTTTGTGAAAAAGAAGTCAGCATTTACTCCTTTGAGTTAGCTCTCGGTCTGTCGTGTGATTAGACGGCTAGACAGATCAAAAGTGACGCGGTGTGTGAGGACGAGCTTCTCCATGTTAGATCCTTTCATCAGCTTTTACACCACAGAGCCTACGGAAAGTTTTCTTAAAGCTTTTACTGGAGGTTTGTGGAAGGAGTCTCCAGTGTCAGCTCCTTGTGTCAGTCAGGGGTCAAAGCTTCACTGACTTTCCGCAGAATTAAACGTGTGTATACTGTAAATGGATAAAAAGAAGAAAAGAGGAATGAAAGACTTCAACACTAGCTTTGCACAAACTTAAACACAAGCATGACTGTGTCAAATGACGCTACCTAACAAACTAACAGAAAGCATATAAAGATATTCCAACACAACCGTACACAAGTAATGTAAAATAAACAAGGCGACTGGTTCGGGTCACTTACAGTCCAGCTGGAGGGTGTGTGGTGTGGTCCGTTGTAACGTGTGTGTAAACGTGTAATTTAATGTCTTCCTGACAAATAAAGACGCACCCACTAAGTCTCTATTTTGAAAATGATTTAAAAGTGGTCCAACAATATTTTATACTGTAATAATCCACACAAAAGCCTTAACTAACTAACTAACACCCCACCATCCAAACCCCCCTGTAATTCACATTGTGGTGGAATAGTACACACACACACACACACACACACACACACACACACACACACACACATTATTCTGCCATGTCTCTTATTTTAAATTGAAGAAGGAAACAGGTCAGCGCGCCACTGTGCCTCCATTCCTTTTAGTCTATTTAAATCTCGTCTCCAAATGAATCTGGTGCGTACTAATGCCACTTAATAACATCTGCCATGTCCTGAATATCAAGACCAAGAAAAGAACGCCATGTTGTCTCCATATAATGCATCAGCTAACTGATCTCTCCATCTTTCCTAACAGATGACTTGTGCGAGTCCGTACCCGGGGCCCAAGCACGGCCGGCTCTCGTCCACTGAGACCTCACACTCACGCTCGTCTCACGAGGAGTACCGCTCTGATCCTCTGGGTGGAGGCGGTGGCAGCAGCAGCGGTGGTGGCTCTCCGGCACGTAAGTCGGCGAGTCAGCGGCGTTCTTGGCAGGACCTGATCGAGACGCCGCTCACCAGCTCGGGCCTGCACTACCTGCAGACGCTGCCACTAGAGGACGCAGTGTTCGCTGAGCCGGGCAACGGGATGTCCCCCGAGCGTCGCCGCCAGTCCACGCTACCCGCCCAGCGCACGCTCATGCAGGAGCACTACGGACCCTTCGACATGCTCGAGGGTGAGCGTCTGCGGGACCCTGCGGCTGTGGGAGGGAAACCCCGCAGCTTCACACTGCCACGCGACAGCGGCCTGCACGCGCTCCTCTCGCCCTCCGCTAGCATGGCAGAGCAACGGGACCCTCCACACAGACGAGACGGTGGGTGAGATCTGTTTTAGACATGTGTGACGACTGTTACAGTACATTACAAATCATGTGCTGGTACAAAATATGTGATTGTGCAACATAATGTGTGACTGGAGTAGAAGACACAGGAGCTTTTCAGATGCAGTATATGGAGAGGTGGTAGGAAGAATGGATGGATGGACAGAAACCATCTGGAGTATTACAGACAGATAGATAGAATGGCTTGGAGATGGAGGGATGGAGCAGGTAGATAAAGATAAATGAATGGGGACATGGGTGGACTTGATAAATAGAAATAGACATGATAAGATGTGACAACAAGGTGGATGGATGGATGGATGATAAGGTGGATGAAAAAATGTAGACAAATGAGTAAATGGTTGGACAGGTATAGGCAAAAGAATGGATGAACTGATGGATATATGGATGAATGGACAGATGTGTCAGACAAAACACATGGATGAGAGACAAAGACATGGATGAGACAAATAAGTGGGTCAACAGATGAATGGATGGATGGATGTAAAAGGTAGACAAATGCATAAATGCTTGCACAAAGAGATTGATGGGTCAGACAAGAAGGGTGGATAAACTATTGAATGGAAAACTGTACAGCTGACTGGCTGGATTATTGGATAAATGGATGGATGAAAAATGTAGACAAATTAGTAAATGGTTAGACAGAGATAGGGGGATGGATCAGACATATAGGTTGAAGAATGAGTGAACTCATGAATGGATGGATAGATAAATGGTCAGAAACGTGACAGAAAGATGAAAGAAATAAATGAGTAAATGAACAGAATGATTCCTGCCTGGATGGATGGATGGTCCATGGATGGAGGGATGGAGGAATAAAAGGTAGACAAATGGATGTAAATGGTTAGACCTAGAGATAGATTGATGTGTCTGACAAACAGGTAAAATGATGCATGAACAAATTAATGGATAAATGGTCAGACAAGACAGAAAGAAAAATAGAAGGATGGGAAACATGTGGATGAAGAGATGGATGGCTGGATGGATGAATAGATGGATGGATGAGAAAATGAATGGATAAATGACCAGACAAGACAGAGAGACAAAGAGATGGATGAGTCAAATACAGTATGTAGAAGGATGGATGAACTGGTAGATTAATGGCTGTCTGGCTGGATAGCTGGATGGATGGATGAAAAATGTAGACAAATTGGTAAACAGATAGACAGCAATAGGGGGATGGATCAGATGTATAGGTAGGAGAATGCATGAACTCATGTATAATTGGACAGATAGATGAATGACACAATTGAGTGTATGGACA
Organism: Platyallabes tihoni; assembly: GCA_030068045.1. Lineage (NCBI taxonomy): Eukaryota > Metazoa > Chordata > Actinopteri > Siluriformes > Clariidae > Platyallabes > Platyallabes tihoni. Next base: position 21,453,991 of record JAQQZS010000019.1, on the reverse strand, counting down.
GCATGATTCCCGGCTAGATGGATGGATGGTCGGACAAATGGATGTATGAATCTATTGAATGGATCTAAATGGTTAGAGAAAGATAGATGTATCATACAAATATGTAGAAGGATGCATAAACTGATAGATGGATTGATGACTGCAGAGACAAACTAATGCATAAATGGTCAGACAAGGTAGACTAATAAATGGATGGGACAAATACATGCGTCAATGGACAGATGAATGAATAAATAGATGAATGGATGGATGGATGGATTAATGAATAAAAGTACAGTATATACTGTAAGTGGTAGAAATATTACTGTAATATTGTAGTGTGAATGTGAATCCACACCCTGCTGCTGCTTCCTGCAAAAAACCCACAAATCTGAAACGTCCGGACTTGAGGCGAGTCTCGGCAAGTTGCAGATTTAACATCCGGAGCGAAAGCTGTTTGTTGTTCTGTGAACAGTGAACATTTATTATTGATGCCAGCGGACGTGACTGCTTTACAAATGCCCCAGTCCGGGCAAGTCTGAGCTTCTGGAGGAGATGTAAAGGTCTGGCTGTAAGGCAGCTCTTCTGTTTATTAGTCTGTCCTTTATACCGCTGTCCTTTACTGACTTCAGGACATTTTATGGAAACTCGCTGCTAAATGAAGCTCCGCGCTCCGCAGGGATGGAAATTTATTAGATTCTTAGATGCATTGCAGCTCTTTTCTTCAGTGCAGATGAGTTTCTCACAGGCTTATGCAATTTTTTTGTAATTAGCAAATATATATATAAAACTCACTTTAAGCTAAAAAAGGAAACACTTTAATAATAATAAAAAAAAAAGAGTGATTCTAAAATCTTTATTTTTGAGGAACCTGTGAACTCTTAAGTGTATATAGAACCCATGAGGAACGCTTTCTCTACAAAAATAGAACTCCAGAGTTAACATAAGACATTATGTCTCAAAGCAGCTTCCATGTTCTACTCTTGTTTAATTTTATTCTGTGCTAGAGTGAACTGTAAACCACCTGGACAACAAAAAGTCACCATTTCAGAAACGTCTAATTATTGTCCTGCTTCAAGCAAAGACGACAACTTAAGAGATAAAGTTGAAATGGCTGGAATTGGGTTAGAAACACATTATTAAACCCTGGAAGGATTTAATAATAACATCAACTTCACAGAAGAAATGTGGCCAGAAATAAATCATGAGTGGAGATCACTTAAACACTTTAAGTTGTAAGGGAAAAATACAGACAGTAGAAATCAGAGCTATAGTATGTTTAACAGCGAAAGTAAGAACATTCTGCTCTGGGAATGTAGTTACACTGGTGACCAGTAAGAAACTTTTCCATGGTGTGTCATACCATGGTATTTTCCACAGTACAAAGACACTCATCTGCTGAATATAGTACATGTAGCACACTATATTACATGGTTCTATCATTATACGTTCTTTGTGTAACATGGGTGGGTCATGGGTGGGTCATGGGTGGGTCATGTGCCATAGTGTTGTACATGGTTTTATCCTGTACATGTTTATCTACCATAATGTTAATATTTATATAGTAACCTCTGCAGTGCCATTTTACCGGTTATGGTACATTTCCGAAGGTTATTTGGTACCACAGGAGCTAATAAAGTTCATCAGGTGTCTAATATGGCACCATAGAAGTATTATGAACTAATAAATATACAGTGAGTGTAAACATACCATATTAGATACTTGCTTAATTTTGGTAGTCGCTGTGGTACCCAATAAGTTCCATGGGATTCCCCAGAGTATTGTGGTCCACACTATAGCACTAACACGGTACCCACTGTAGTGCCACAGCACCTATTATGGTACTCTGGTGTTGTCTGTGTAATATTATGGTATGTACTAGAGTTAACCATAGTACAATACTCAATACTGTAAGTAAAAAATTATACACACTTAAGTGCAAAAAAGTAGAAGTACTGTTTGTTCCAAAAAGTCTGTTAGCTAAATATTATATACAGTATTAAAAAGATGTGTACATTCACTTCTCACATGAAGAGCACGTTTAAGTTTTAAGAAAGAACAAAAAACAAAAACTGCCCCCCTTTGATAAAAATCCCCTTTCTCACGTTCACTGATTTGATCCCGAACTGCTACGATTTCAACACTGTCAGAAATCATAGAGAGATTATTAGGAAGTTCATCAAAGCACAGTACAGCACGTCACAGAACATGAAGATGGACAGTAGCGGTTTGTTGGTGGTCCTGGACTTGGTAGTTGCTTTGTTCATCTTGGAGGCCAATAATCTGGCAACGTCCTTGTTTAGTGTTGACGTGGAGAGCTTTGAGGTGGCGCTACTGGAGCGCTTGGAGCAAATCTGCTCAAATAGTTAAATAATAAGAAGACTACGTACGATGAGGTTTATTACTGAAGTCTGTAACAGGTTTGTAGCTTCTGTAATCACAGGTATGAACTGGTGACTGTTAACGGGGGAGAAATCAGAGCAGGTCGTGAAGGTACTCCCCTTATTTACTCCCCGTATTATGGCTGCTTGAGGGTGGAGCCTATATCATGACTGACAGGAGGCATGCAAGGAGTCCAGCATGAACCTGCATTGTTTCAGCCACTTCTAGTTCTCAGGAGTACGTTTTCGATTCCATCTGATGTGTAACAATAAGAATCATTACAGTTTATTGACCTTTAACACAGCATGCAGCAAGAGTGGAAAAATAAAATTATTAAGAAATCAAGATGAGATAACAAATTCATTTATAATTGCATCCCTGGAGGTTTCAACTCTTCGCTCAGTGATACGTCTGACGCTGGAATAAAATAAATAAAATAAAAAATAAAAACCAGTCACCCGTTCCTTTTCTGCAAACGTCCTAAAAATATGACCGCATCTTAATTAAGTTTTAATGGCACTGCTCGTTATGAGAAAAAAATGTAATTAGGGCAGAGCGTTCAGGGCCGACGATGGCTTCGGATTCAGGCTCATCAACAGAAGACAGGATTTTTCCCCCCAAATGTGGGCTCGTGTCTGTTCCAGGTTTTAAAGTTGTTATTAAACCCAAGTATGCGGCAGATATAAATTTTCTTTTTCCTTAGTTCCCTTTTCCATCTCTCTCTCTGGCTTGTGGAAGTGGAGGAGCTTTGTGAGCAGGTTGGTGTGTTCTTCTGCTCCATGCTGGACTGAGAGATGCACGAGATACGATGACATCATCATGCAGGATTAGCAGGATCTGAGTCAGACCTCACACTCATGAGGACATGTTTGGAAGTGTATGAGTGATGAGTGTGTTAGACCTCTCCGTCCACACAGAAACACCAGCACAGTAATAGAGTCTCCTAAAGAGTTTTATACACCAGGTGATCCTGGTCGTCTGATTGGACGATTGGTTCTGATGTTCAGTATAACAGCAATGAGACATTGTCACTACGTATGTCTTTGTTCAGTATGAAAAAGTTTGATCTAGCTTATTGTACCAAAACCATTACTACATTTACTCCAGGCTGTCAGTCACTCCTTGTGTTACCATGGCAACATACAGTACAGTGTTTCATCCGGTCATAGCTGCTTTGGGAACTATTTTCATTAACCGAGCAGTAACATTTGCTTACAAACACAAAATAAAATATGTTTTACACACACACACACACACACACACACGTGGTCACAGTGTTATAGTAAACAGTACACGCGTGTAAAAAAAAGTAAAAAGTGACCAGCGTTGGAGCGGACCGTGACCGAGGCTGTGGTGGATCGGTGTGAGGTGGCGCTCGAGTGGAACGGCGGGATTCAGGAGCGATGCAGTTTCTATTCCGTCTCCTCCACACGAAGCGGAATTCAATTATATTGCAAAAAGTAATAACGGAGCAGAACGTAGCAACCTGGGCAGCAGCTGGAATTAACAGCACTCGCGGCGCCAGGCCGTGTGTGTCGCACTGAGGCAGGGTGTCGACGCTTCCACACGTGAGGAATTAACGTGTACTGATCGACTTTGCTGCTGTAATCTTCTTGCCATTCACTAATCCCCATCCTGACGCTTGTTTCTGCTCGTTTTGTCGGCGCCGAACTAAATATAAACACCGCACAGGGTCTCGATGGATAACCCTTTATTCCCTCTCTCTCTCTCTCTCTCTCTCTCCCATGCTGTTTTTCTCGCTCTCTCATGCAGCGGAGGCGGATGGATGTTAGTCATCCTCCATCTCCAGCCTGTTCCACCACCTGCTGAAGAGTTCTTATCGTTTTCATGACACACCGTGCCCCAGACGCCAGAGAGAGACGGCCAACTGAATAACTGCACTCCAGAAACTCCAGAAACTCCTTTTTGTCAGATAGTTTCTGGGATTTAACCCCCAAAGGGGTTAGTGTGAATGCAGCACTGAAACTCCTAACTTCCTCAGATTAGGATTCCTGCTCAGGAGGTCAGAGGGATCAGGCAGTTCTCCTCAACCGCAGGACAGGATATAACAGACGTGGTGCTGAAGTCAAGAAAAGAAGAAGAAAAACTAAGGAAAAAAATATCACAGTAAAATGAACATCAAAATACTTTGAATAATAAACATCAACTAGATTAATAAAAGAAAGATTTAGTCTGTACGTTGGTGTACGTTGGTCAGAACTCAATGATCTTTATGTTTCATACATTGGAGGACCAGAAACCAGTCTCAGAAAAATGTCTGTCTGTCTGTCTGTCTGTCTGTTCAGCCAGATTACAGTTTGTCACGCAGAACTGTCTGGACAGAATTTAATGAAACATTGCCAGTCCTAGGAGTGAAGTTATGAGTAGTTTTGTGAGAGATTAGAAACCGACAGCGACAGTTTTGACAGCGTACTACGTGTGAGTCAAACTGACTTCTACACTACTTAGATATCAGCCTGAAGTTTAACCTGCATCATAAGTGAAATCTAAATGTTAAGTAAAAAAAAGGTGATGTTATGAACAGTTATGTGTCGGATTGAATAATCTACTTTAAAATAATCTACTAATATCTTAGATTATTTTATATATCCTTCTTCATTGCACTCAGTGTACAGTATATAACTCTTTTGTATATACAGTAACCTTTTCTGTTTTCAGTTACATATGCATACAGTATACATACAGTATGTAACCTATTTATTATTTAGTATACAATATCTTCACACGGCATACATCAAAATCATTACACTCTTTGTACATTAATCTTCCTCTGTATATAATACCTTCCAAATGCACCCACTTATTATTCATTTGCTCATTTGCACTCATTATATTACCTTCCTCACTGTATAATGTTTACATATACAAAATTCTTTACCTAAGGAAGGTAATTTCACTGTGCTGTAATGTATATGTGACAAATAAAGGCTTAACTTAGCTTAACTTATACAATACCTTCCTTACTGTACCACCTGTAATCATTTGCTCATTATTTTAATTTAATTTAATTTAATTTATTTTTTTTAATTTTTAATTTGCACCCATTGTAACTAATCTACCTCTCTATATACTATTTATATATGCAAATTATTCTGCACTGTGAAAATGCACTTCTGGTTAGATGCTAACTGTATTTCGTTGCCTTGTACCTCCATGTGCAGTGACAATAAAGTTGAATCCAATCTAATCTAATCTAATCTTAATAAGTTAGACAGAGAGTTCTGCTGTACAGAAAGACACACAGACATGTACGTGGATTTCAACCTCAAATAATATTATTATTATTATTATTATTATTATTATTATCACTGATTACATTAAACATCAGCAGATTATTATTAGACAGAAGTTCACATAATATAGTTAAATTCAGGTTTAATTTATCACGTATACATTACTGCGCAGTAAAATTCTTTATTCTTTGTTTATCCCTATGTTTTGTTAGTAGGCTGGGGTCAGAGCGGAGGGTCAGTCATCATACAGCACCCCTGGAGCAGACAGGGTTAAGGGCCGCGCTCAAGGGCCCAACAGTTGACCGTCCAAACAGTAACTCAGAGCCTTAACACACTGAGCCACCACCATCCCGTAGCTGCATTGCATTCTGGGATTTATTTGCTCTAACATCTCTAAACCTCATTAATGCATAAATCAGTAGTGAGACATGAGTCTCAGTTTAAAACCTAAGACCGACTTTACGTTACACGAAAACCGTCACGTTAGCATCAGCTTTACTAAACACACCACAAATATTTAAGTGAGTTTTCCTTTAATCCATGACCTTACTGTACAGTTCTCATAAGCTCCACCCCCAATCTCATGAATATATGAATAATCATGATATGATTAGGAAATGCTGCCCTCAGGTGGTGACATGTGGAAGTGCGCTTGCCGAACACAGTAACTGGGACCTGATGTCCTGAAGCGTGTTCTCTCATCTCATCTCATCTGATCACATCATGTTCCTTTGGCGTTCTCTGGGAGTGTTACACACACACACACACACACACACACACACACACACACACAAATACTTTCTCTTTCTCTGGCTCTGGGTTCTTTTTCTCCCACACATCCAACCACGCTCTGAGCTTTTCTGGGCGTGTCACGGTGATGGATGAGGCACCTGAAAGCGCTGAGAGGAATGATCACAGCTCCGGCTCGGGTGAAACGACGTGGGAGGAATGTAGTGTTTTTTTTTCTTTTTCTTTTTTTTCTGGCTAAACACTAGATGATGAGTCTGTTAGTCAGCATCAGGTTTGCTTGCTGTGTGTGTGTGTGTGTGTGTGTGTGTGTGTGTGTGTGTGAGTGTGTGTGTGTGTGGGATGTGTGGGTGGACAGAGCCATGATGCAGGAAATGCACAAAGAGAGATGAGTGTCTACAGCTTAGCGTGCAGCTCAGGAGTAATTAATAACGTGGTGTTACAGATGTGTCACAGAGCTCCGTGATTGGTCGTTTGAAATGTCCATCAAATAGAGTCTTCTTGTGACAGTAGCTGGGTTCTGGTTCTTTTTCGAGAAATCAAACGTTGTAGTACGAGCACTTTTGTTCACGTGTGACTCTCTGCTATCATCAGAATTATGAAATATTTTTATTTAATGTCTGTAACGTTTAAACAAGTGCAGTGATCGATTAGTTTATCGCAACTTAACCCTCATTTTGCTTCTGACTGTTACATGTGTGTGTGTGTGTGTGTGTTCACGTGTGTGTGTGTGTGTGTGTGTGTGTGCTTGTTTCTGTGTGTGTGGCGCCCCCTTCAGGCGGGGAGAATGAGCGGGAGCACGAGGGTCAGTGCCACGTCGACTCTCTGGGAGACCTGTACCGGGCGCTCGAACGCGCCAGCGTGTCTCCTTTGGGTGAGCCGCGTCTCTCCACCCGACTCGAGTTCAAGCACTCGTTTGTGCGCCGCTGCAACGACCCGCTGCTCAACGACAAAGTGCATCGCCTGCGCATCCTGCAGAGCACGCTCAAGGTATCGGACACGCTGCTGCGCATGGGTTTCTGTCTGTCTGCGTGTCGATGCGTCCTCGTCTGTCTGAGATGTTGTTTGTCTGTCTGAGCGTCTCCAGTGGGGCTCGGAAGACAGCGGCGCTCGTTAGAGGAGCCATGATTTTGGACAAGTTGCTGATTTGGACACGGTGCTGCTGTCTTGGAGCCTTGTCTCGCCTTTTTTTTTTTTTTTTTTTGTCTAGTACCGTGGCTGCGCTTGGCTGTAGAGCAGAACCGCTGTAGCTGTCGAGTCCGGTCCTGCTGTGTGCTTGTCCTCTGGCCGACTCCTGTTGCATTGTGGGTGCTGTAAGGACGGGTAAGATGCAGCGTGGAGGGGTGGCGAGGCCCACAGTGTCAGAGGACTCTGCTCAAGGCTCGCATGATGTGTGTGTGTGTGTGTGTGTGTGTGTGTGTGTCCTTACCCGCTAGTCTCGCCTGTTGAAGTGCTCTGAATCACTTTAACACGTGAGCCGTGAGTCGTACATCAATTACACCCTAACCTGTATGTTAGCCCTGGAGAGAGAGAGAGAGAGAGAGAGACAGATAAAGAGTGTGTCTGTAACGTCCACCCTTCGCTGCTCTGTTTCTGCGTCCTGATAGGACAGGGAAGGCGAGCTAGCAGTGATTGACAAGCTCCTGGACAAACCCAAGCTTACGTCTGCCAACTTCCAGGAGTGGAAGAGGACGTACGCCGAGCTGTTCCCAGCCGAAGACAAGAAGGACCGTCAGCCCAGTCCCCTGTCGGACCCGAGCCCCGCGTCCACTCCCGAGCCCACGCCTCGCACGCCGTCTCTCTCACACACACACTCCTACATCGAGACTCATGTCTGAGTCACACACACAAACACACACACTTACATACACACACACTTACATACACACACACACACACACATGTTCAGGTTCTAACAGGCCTGTCTCAGGATGCTAAAGTGTTACACAAGCAGGACTGTAGGTATATTTAAAGGAAAACTCCAGCTCTGTGCACAACAAACTCACTCACTCACATCATGCAGGTCTGAGGGCGCGTGCTGAAGATCAGTTTAAAGATTTTTGCATATAAACGAAGCTGTAGAGGCTCGGAGACGAGTGAGTAATCTGTGCGTCTCTGATGGTGGACGGAACCTTCTGGAAAGTGTAAAGTAACAAGAAACACATTTTAACTCCAGTCAATATTTTATTTAATGTCCTGTTCAACTTTATCGTTCTCTTTTATACTTTAGCCGCGTTCGGTATCTTAAAGGTTTATGGATAGAATTCAGCGTCGTCCCTTAGAAGTCAATTCATGATTGTGACGCTTTAGCAGGAAAACTTCTGGCCTGTAGAGCTCTACACATACACACACGATGACGGTATTTCTTTAATTGTGTATTCTAATACACACACACACACACACACACACACACACACACACACAATAACTAAACCAGCACCCTCAGCACTGGATTTGGAAACACCGGTTACTGGTTTTGACTTTCCTGAGACACGAACACTGCAGCAGGCCGGAGCCACGCCCAGATCCGTGGCGTAACAGAAGCACAAGACGGACTGAACAGATTTGGACACTGAAACTGAGACCTGGAACTGTGGGACAAAAGAAAAGTGGACATCACTCTCATAATACAATTTCATTTTTATTTATTTTTTAATCACACGTTAATAAGTTTGCGTGCCGAACTTCACACGAGCTGTTGCATCATCTTAAGAGTCTAAAAACCCAGATCCAGCCATATTCAACGACAGCGTGCTAGTTTTAGAAATCACCGAGCTAATCAAATGGACAGAAGAAATCCTCCTTAGATCAGGGTAAACTTTACATCCGGCAGCGTTAGTTTTAGTATAAGTTTGTTAATGTAAATTAAAATGTCTTAAGCACAGCTCTTCATTTATCACTCTTGTAGTAACGTTGTATGCCAACAGAGTCACAATTTCAGGTTTCATCCATAAACACCAATGAGTTGTACACTGATCAGCCATAACGTCCAACAGCCAACCACACGACACACAGTGACACCCCATCAGACTGGTGACAGAATCACGGGCACCCAGGGTCAACCAAAGGCCAGACCGTCCAGTCTGATCCCACAGAAAACCAAAACAGGCCATGATAGAAATGCACGTGCAGGGAGATGATCTTAACGACTGTTCGAGACCGGAAAATAAAAACGTTTAGAATTTAAGAAAAAAAAAAGATAATTTTAAAGAATTTACTTTCACTCAAATTGAATTTTAATGAAACTGTAGTAAAATTCACAAAAAGAAAGTATAAAATTTCTATAAAAAAAAAATACTGGACTATAGTAAAACTATTTTATTTTATTTGTCACGTACGCAACCACGTGCAGCGCGACATGCAGGTTTTTTACGACTGCAAAGAAAGTATTTATAATAAAAATCAAATGTGATTAATAATTCACGTTTTCACTATGAAATACAATTACGCTAAATATACAATTTACAATCAAATTACACTTTAACCGGAAGAAAAATTGCGCTCAAAATTAAATTTAAATGAAACTATTGTAAAATTCATGAAGAGAGAGTATACATTTTATATTTTTCTAAAAAGTACAGGAATATAGTAAGATTAGGTGATATATTCAAAAATTTTTTTTAGAATTTAAAAGTTTTTAGTTGCAAAAGAAACAGCTGAAATGAAAAAAAAAAAAAAACATTAACACAAAGGTAAAGGTAAATCTGCCTATTAGCGCGAGATTCATTCCAGTTTGAACAAAACCTCGACTCTGCGGTATATTTTAAAGGATTCAGGGCAGATATCCTTTTCTCCCCGACAACATTCAGACAAATCCCTCCTCCTGCATTACGACTAGTTAGCATTCCTGCATTCCTGCAACGACAGTGCGACAAATGAGATGACAGGATTTGGGAAATTCTTTAATAACATGTTTGTGCAAGGGAAGTTAAGCAGTGTTCAATAAAATGACCTAAGTCATAAATGATAAATTATGTCTAGACTACACGCCTGCTAGAGATTGATCGGACTGACAAGACATTCGTTTTGAGAATATTTTTACGGATCGACAGGAGATACGATACCTGATCCATAACAATAATCCAACAAACCCTGTTCTCAGAGAAGCTGCACGGAGAGGTGTAACAGAGCTTTACTGAAAATGATGATTCGAATATTAACAGTTTTATGTCGAAATAATGTTTTAAGTCATTTCTGGTCTCCTCACAGGTGTAGAACATACGTGAAGATTTACGTATATATTCATATAAACCAGGAAGGCGAGGAGACCACACCTGTGTGTAGGCTTCGCTGGCCGAAGCCTGTGATTTAGCCATGCGTGGGCCTTGATGGACGCGTTCATTCTGCGGAGCGGAGCGTCCGAGGTTTTTTTCCGCCTCCAGCTGAAATGAGTGATGACTCTATAAAAATGTAAAGCAGTTCATAAACACCAGGCACGAGGTTTCCTGCGCAGGGACTCGACTCGAGCGATCGTGCCAGTATTACTTCCTATCAAACCTACTGTGACCGTGTATTATAATGAGCCTCGTGAATAATTCATTAGGCATCTACGGCTTCATCCAATCATAGGGCGAGAAAACGTTACTTGATGGATGAAAATATTCAGGAACGTAGGAACTTTTCATCAGGGCTGTTTCGAGTTATAAGCAGTACAATCCACCTTTTAAAAAAAAATTATAATAATTATTGATATTATTAAACATTTTTTTTCATTCATTATTTGCATTCATTAATTTAATAAAGAAACGTTTGAATCAGTTATTAATAAAAAATGTATGATTCACTAGAGTGAGTAAAAATAAACACATCATTATTAATTAATAGCATTTTTCGATTTATAATTCGTAATAAAAATTAATTAATGATATGAATTAATAAAATACAGGGAGTGCAGAATTATTAGGCAAATGAATATTTTGTCCACATCATCCTCTTTATGCATGTTGTCTTACTCCAAGCTGTATGGGCTCGAAAGCCTACTACCAATTAAGCATATTAGGTGATGTGCATCTCTGTAATGAGAAGGGGTGTGGTCTAATGAC
>JAQQZS010000019.1:21428735-21442487 GCA_030068045.1 Platyallabes tihoni | reverse complement strand
AGAACATGGTTGTTGTTCAATAATAAAATTATTCCTCAAAAATACAACTTGCCTAATAATTCTGCACTCCCTGTATTCATTTTATTGTGCGTCAGCAATCCCTATTATCGGCTTCATTTGTAAATATATTTATATACCTTATATTCTTATACTGCATGGCTCAGATCCACTCTAACAGTTTATACTCGTTTATTTATTTATTTATTTTATTTTATTTTATTATTTTTTTCAGATGAGTGCTGACTGAAATCTAATGGACTGGACTTGAAGCAATCAAAGCACTCAGAGGACTTATATTGTGTGATTATTATTATTATTATTATTATTATTATTTATATTTTTTAGACACAGAATGTCCTGATTAGAGTTTAATGTAAGATAAGGTGAGGTGTGTGTATTATAGTGTACATTGCGGTTGTGTGAGAGATTAATAACCCTCATGAAAAGTAATAACTGATGTACTTGCTTTGATCATGTGATTATACTGTATCATATATGAGGTATATCAGCGTTATGACGATGTAGACGATGTTCGACTCAGCACAGTGTTTGCATTTTCATGGAAATGACTGGAATTACTAGACTGGATTTCCTGCCTGTTTTTTTTTTTTTCACAGATTTTTTTTTTTGCATTTATGACATGTTAAGAGTCATAGATAAATAACACTCTTAGACCAAAAAAAAAATATTAACAGCTTAAAACATGGACCAGTCTAGTAAATCTACAATCATGTTTCTGCAAATAATTATCTGTTCTAATTAGGCATGCCATTTGGGGAAATGCCGTTAGTAAATGCCGTGCTGTCTTTAGCTTACTTCCTGGCAGTTTTATTTATTTCATAATTTATTTAGGAAATCAATCTGTTTCACAACTTTTGAGGTCGATGTGGTTAAAGTCAATAAAACTTTGCTCATGAAAGCGTGCTTGTCTTATACTCATGCTTTACCTCGCTCTGGGACTCATTATTAGTGTAAGGAATGAAACTGTGTGTGTGTGTGTGTGTGTGTGTGTGTGTGTACGAAGTGTCATTGTCAGTGCTAGAGAAGTGCTCTTTTTTTTGTTTGTTTCGTTCTTTTCAAAGTAAAAAAAAAAAAAACACAACAATTAAAAGCACATAAATGATCCTATCAACCTTGTGTGAGGTTAAGAAATCCCACCTGCTGCGTTCTGATTGGTTACAAAAATTCGGTCTTGTGTACTATTGGTTAGAAACCCACACTGTCTCTCTGCACACACTGGTTTACTCACACTGTCGAGGTTAAAACATGTCATGAGTTATGAGAATGAGTCATAAGTACGCTTGGGGTTTTGCTCTGGAGGACGACAAGCAGTTAGTCGGCTGTGTGTGTGTGTGTGTGTGTGTGTGTATGTGTGTGTGTGTGTGTTGAGATCCAGAAGAAACAATAAAACCAGACGCCTCGCTTTAGCTGTTGCTAGCGCTGCTTTAAAATCCCTGTGCTGCCAGTGCTGAGTGATAACGTCACGCCCTACGCCTGCACAAAGGTGACATAATTTCTGATCTGCCCGTTCTCATTCGGGTCACATGACCTCTTATCAGCTATATATCTGATCTAGGACTGCATACGAAAGTGACTCAGATCCGATCTGAAAAACATCTGATCAGACAGTCATAAAAATCTGATCTGTGTCACATGAGGGTAAAAATTGTGAACATAGCCTAAAATATTCAGCTGTGTATCAGTTACTCTGAGTCTATGTAAGGAGATTTTTCTTATTAATTAAAATATAAATTTTTAATTGTAAGCATTTGGTGAGGAGAAATTAAACACTTGGAGGCGTGTTGCATCAACTTCCACATGGTAACAGTAACTCCGCTTCATCACACACCTCATTTTCCTGTTACAGCATGACATACTTTTTGTTGGCTTTGTTGTGTGTAGAAAACAATCAGATTCTTTTCCTCAACCATGACAGCCGAGCCGCAGGCTTCACAGCTTCAGCTTAAGCATCATGAAATAGAAAAAAATCCATCTCCCTCCATCCAAAAATGACTTTATTTGATATTCTTGCTTATCTGCCTCTCTCCAAGCTCACATGAAGGTTTTTTTTTTTTGCTTTCTGTATACTTTCTCTCTCTCTCTCTCTCTCTCTCTCTCTTTCTCTCTCTCAGGCCACCTGGTGCTAATCCGCTGTATCCTAGCATACAGACATCGCTAGTGTTGCTCCCCTGTGTTAATTACCACATCCTTGCGCTCTTTCTGTCGAGTTCATGCCTTTCGCTTTTAACGCCACGCATTAATCATTTCATTTATTTTAAGCTCATTACGACAAAGCAAAAAAATGAATCACGCTAAATGACTTGCAAGCTCCAGGGATGCGAGCTCTCACGCTCCGCGCGTCTGTTCAGGCACTTTCTGAAGGCATACCTCTGAATAGCTTTTATTAAGTTCTGCATGCAGGCTGAAATAGTTTTGCTCTGGGAAGACGCTTTTTATTTCATGATTCAGATAAATGACACATGCAAGATGTGCAACATATCACGCTTAACATTTTTCCAGGGAATTTTAATTACTTAGGTCATCACAAAGAGTGGAAAGCGCTCTACACCCAGGCAGTTGTTGAGTTTTGACCCGCGTTTTGCATTTGAGAGCATTAAATCTACTTTCCCTGACTAATTTTCATCCCACACACACTCAGAGACCTTTAATTACCTTAACATACTTTTAAATACCTTGTTCTTAATACTATTTATGCTTCAGACTTTTTTTTTCTTACAGATCTATTCTGTTTTTCTTTTGTCCTGCCATCCTATTATCTGCCTGAGCCCCCATTTCTGGCACAAATCTTCAGTTCTTTCTGCCTTACGTATCTGGATCCCTTGCCAGATCTCCAGTCTGTGTTTAAGACGCTGCATACAGCTGCTTCAGACAGTCCTCAGTGTTCAATCTGTGTCAATGTCATTTTCCGGAAATATGACAACCCCTGAACCCGGTGGACTCTTGTCATTTTCGTTCTGTCATTATGACCTTCCATTGCTGTCATGCTCACAATGCAGTGCCTCAAGCGCCAAGATTATTCGATTCACCGCTCTGAAGGTCAAAATCCGTTCTGCCTGCACGGATCAGTCAGATTTACCCTTTACAAGCCTGCCAAGTATTCACAGACTGAACAATCTTCTGCTTTTATACTCAGGCTGAAGATAGTCTCATAGTTCTCTGGGTGCATATGGGGGTTTGGGGATTTTCATGGGTTCCTAGCTCTCTGTACATTCTTGGAGACTCATCTGAGCACACTGAGCCCCACATAATGGATGGGGCAGCTTACACACCTTCCTCCAGCAGTCATATTCAGGGTTGTACTCCAGAACATCACAAACACACACTTCCTGTCCATCACGCCACTTTCTACCTCCAAACATCAACATGCATCCGCCTGGTGTGATGGTCAGACCGTAACAGAAGCGGTCTTGCAGAAGCGGTTTCAGTCTCGTCCACTGATTTTGTTTGGGGTCGTAGCACTCGATGTCGCAAAAGGGTTCATACATCCCTAGGAAGGCATAGAGTTTTTCATTTATGGCTGCCATTTGATGGCCAAATCTGGCAATAGACATAGGAGAGCGTCTTACCCAGACATCTTTATCAAAGGTGTTAAGAAACAACACTTCCTTACTACTCTCAGAATGGCTGCCATGGATGCCGCCAGAGATATAGATACCTCTGCCAATTGTTGCACAAGCTTGTCCATGGAGAGCATGGGGCAAAGCTACGCTGCTACGCCAGCACCCTGCATTCATGTTGTATTTTTCCACTGAAGACAGGGTGGGCTCTCCTTTCTGGCCTCGTCCTCCTATGGCATAGATTACACCTTCAACCACACAGCAGGAGAACTGTGCCCTTTTTTGTAAGAGCGGCTCCATCTCTTCCCAACGTTCGAACCGAGGGTCATAGCGCCACACTTGGTCAGACAGCGTCATCACTGCTGTCTTCTCATTCTCCTCATCCACCTCTACAACCTCTCCTCCAAGCACAAAGAGGAAATTTCCCACCACACAAACTCCTTGATGCTGGAGCTTCTTCACCATGTTAATGGGCAGCACGTGGAACTTTCTGCTCTCTTGATCGAAGCTCTGAATTTGGGTTTGCGGTCTGTCTGATTCTGAACCTCCTCCCACAAGGAGTACTGTGTTGGTTGTGCCTCTCAAACTTGTATGGACACTCTGGATAAGTGGCTGGAGAGGAACATGCATGTGGTAGTGCAGGGCTTTCTGTACTAAGCTGTGAATAAAAGGAGTGCGTAGGGTTGGGTTGAGGGAACTCAGATGGGTCAGATCTTCTGGTGGCACCAGGCCAAATCGAATGCGACTGAGTAAAGAGTTACTTTCCAAGGCAGGTAAGGAGTTACAAGACAACCAGTCCAGAGCTAGCTGTAGCAGGGCTGTCTCCTTCACCCCTGGTATCTCATCTGATCCCAACACCTCTTGAAAAGAGTCAAAGTTCAGGTCTAGCAGCCCAGATCTGTCCCCATTGGCACCTAGAAGTCCTGCCAGGTTCCTTGCAATAAAATTACTTGTGACAGCACATGCCTCAAAGAGACTGTAACGAGCAGCGACATTGGCAAAAAAGCAGCAGTTATCCAGAGTGAGGCTGTTCGAGATGTACTCAGTGCAGAGATCGAGAGCATGGGTGACCTGCAAGTAGCAGGATGCTTCCAGGGCGTCCTCCAAGGTAGAGGGAGATAGTGAGATCCATGAGGTATAAATGAAGTCCAGGACCAGTTCCAGGCCAGTTGCGGATACAGCTGGAAGCATGACAGTCCGAGCCCTGGACTCCAAAGTGTGTTCCTGGAATAATGACCAAAAGTAGTCACTGGAGCAGGCTAGCAAGGTGCGGTGAGCTGGAAACTCCTTGCCTTCAGCTTCCAGAACGATGTCGCACATTTGTCCATCTTGCCGCAAGCGCTGGTATCGAGAAAGCAGTCCTTCTCCGTGAGACTTGCTGAGCATAAGAAAGTAACTCATTACTAAGGGAGGAGATTAAGAAGGTTAGGAAAAAGTTAAAGTAAAGGCAAGAGAGACAGGTAAATGGGTGAACAGAAAGGAAGTTTGCAGTTGCAAATTGAGCAAGGCATGAGTAAGGTTTGCTCTTCATAAGGGCAGCTTCTGTGATGGCGTAGCTCATTGCTCCTACAGAGATAAACATGCCAAGAGGATGGATCTCTTTTTCAGCCAGCGGACAGCCCCCAAACACTTCAGGATTACAAGTCTGGCAGGGACATACAGCCTTCCTTTGATCCTCCCCCCTGTTTTCATGGAAGAGGAATGCTGGTGATCATAGTATAAACAGAAGGAGGGGTAACAGCAAGGCATTTTGGGACACAGGAAAAGTAGAAAACATCCAAATTTACTCCTTTATTGCAGTGCCCTTTTCCTGCAGTTGTTCAGGGAGTATCAGGGATGAGGCTAATTGTTTGCTACGTTTTCCCCATGTGATATTTTCTCTAAGTAAAAGTCAACACCTCATTTCTGTGCCATTAATGCCTAAACCCCATTCCGCATCATCTGAGTGACAAGAATAGAAACTCGTGGTGGATCAGAGACAGGCAAGGGCTTAGCCAGAGAGAGAGAGAGAGAGAGAGCGGCATGACAAGGGGAGAGATAAAAAGAGTGAGAGTAGAGTGAATGATGGTAAAAGACAAACAGAAAATAAGAAGCGAGGTAAACAAGACATTGACTTTCCTAAATTAAAAGAAGTATGTGGCCAGTCGATGGCCTTGTTTGTTATGGAGATGATATGCCAATCTGAGGTTATGTGTGTGTAGTTCTATTCCAGAGCCCTTATGACCTTATGATTTTATTCTGTCATCATCCCAAAATAGTCCCTGGCACAGACACGCACCACGATGAGGCATCAGAAAATCTAATAAGACGGCTACCGTTGACATTCTCACTCCGTTCTTAGCACAGCCAGCAGTCTGGAGCTTAATCCTCTGGAATCCACAACGCATTCATAATGTTACACATCTGTCTGCTAATTGGTAACACAGGAACTGCAAATTCTATAGAGGAAATAGGTACAAAAGGAGGTATTCTAAGAATAGAATTGATAATTGAATTAGCATTTGGGTTTGCCTTGCAGTAGTGGTTAGAAAACTGATAGATTCACAAAAAAAAACCCTGATGATTTTTATGGGGAACCTGCAAGCAGGTTTTTATATGAATCCATCCATCTGAATTTGTTTTTTACAAAAAAGATTTTTCTGAAAGAAAATTACTGATGCATTTGTCTGTAAACAATGTAACTTGTATAGGATTTACTTGCTTCACATTAAGGAAGTAAAAAGATAATATAGAACCTGT
The DNA here is from genome assembly GCA_030068045.1 of Platyallabes tihoni. Classification (NCBI taxonomy): domain Eukaryota; kingdom Metazoa; phylum Chordata; class Actinopteri; order Siluriformes; family Clariidae; genus Platyallabes; species Platyallabes tihoni. The sequence goes on along the minus strand of JAQQZS010000019.1, from coordinate 21,436,170 downwards.
ACAATAACTTCATCAAAATCATCATTGACAGGATGCTGGGATAAAGCAGAGTTGTGAATTTATGATTTTCAAACATCAGTATTCTACCATAAAATGTAAGGTTACAGAAAAACGTTTGTATTTCAGAAAAAAAGCAGCATATCATACAGTATAAGCAATCACTTTTTAGACAAAAAACAAAATGGAACTGCCAGGTGTTGCATGCGAAAAAGAAGCCGGTGGAGTCAGGTGTGGATTGTTCTGTAGGACGCCCAGTAAAACTTAGTAGCTAATTTCCTTATAGAGCTGCACTAATTGTATCAGACATTAAAGGGTCCTCAAAGCATCATCATACTAACTACTTTATCTTCTTTATCTATCAGTGTTTATTTGCATGTGCCTAAGACTGTTACACGGTATTGTATGTACTGCATTCTCTTTCGGCTGCTCCCGGCACGGGGTCGCCACTGCGGACACTTGGTCCGCACATACAAGCTTTGCACAGGTTTACAACCGGAATTCCGAAAAAGTCTTTTTAAATTTGAATGAAATGAAAAATAAAAGACTTTCAAATCACAAGAGCCAATATTTTATTCACAATAGAACACAGAGAACATTACAAATGTTTAAACTGAGAAACTTTATAATTTTATGCGCAAAATGAGCTCATTTCAAATTTGATGCCTGCTACAGATCTCGGGCATGTTTACTATGGTGTAGCATGACCTCTGCTTTTCAAAACAGCACTATCCGCTCCCTCCGCTTGTGTGAGCTCACAAGCTTTTGAACTGAATGCTGATAACACGCTGGAAGGTCCCCCTCCTCTTTAGCTTGGAGGACACGGCATCCATGATGTCCAACAAAAATGTCCTTTTGATAGCTAATCATGTCACAGACCTGATGTTAGATGTTCTCCCAGCTGAATCTTGAAATGAGCTATTTAGTGGATAAAAGTGTCAAATATATCTGTTTAATCATTGGTTATGTTGTCTATGTTCTATTGTGAATAAATATTGGCTCATGTGATTGGAACGTTTTTTAGTTTTCATTTAATTCAAATTTTGAATAAGGCCCAAGCATCTTTCCCGGAATTCGGGTTGTATTATAGTTACTGATCTTTTGCTGTCACATGACTTCCATGACGTCAGTCAGTATAACCGATAGCAAAAGCACAGGTATTTTCGTTCATAAGTTCTGCACCAAATTTCGGAACCAAAAAAAAAAAAATGATCTACTGATTATTTTCATATGCAGTGTTTCATGGTGGATTTTATAAATTCAAAAGAAAAACAAGCATGTGAAAATGAAGTTAATAAGGATATTAAGGATATTAATTTATCATCACGTGATTACTTCAGATGCTGTACAAATATGTGATTTCTCTTGGATTTGGTGACGATTGCTCATTCAGTGCTTTTGTAAGTGAGACGATGCTATGGAATACAGTGCGCTTTACACTTCATAAAATGATGTGCAGGTAATGTTAACGAATACTGACATTTCAAACTTCTTAATTATGTCTAAATAACTCTTCTGGGGTTCAATCCCAAATAGGTTTAAATGGAAAGCTAGTGCACTATGTGTACGCTACATGTGTGTGTTCCATTTACCAAGTAGTGCCCTTGATCAGGAGTAAGAGAAGGATTTGGGATTCAGCCTTGTGTTTGAATCTAGTTAGCTTTGTAGCTTTCATTAATCGTGAAGCACAACACCGACGGTTCAGAGGTGATTCGGAATGACTTGGAAACGTTTAAGGAGATAACGTTGTTTAAGATGTCATAATGTTATTAGGTGTGAGTTCTGTAACTGGTTGACTGTGCAGATTTTGGGTACATTGGCATTGCTACATTTTTGACATCCAAAAGTGGGCGTGGCCATGGGTGGACGTCAAATGCATTTGATAAGATAAAAACTCTTGTTTAGTTATGTATAAACTGCAAAGTTGTTGTAAAGTCTCTGGCCAGTAGATGTCAAAAAACCTAAAGTTACAGCACTGACACTGAAGACTCATTAATACAAACCTATGATTTGCAACAGCACTTCTGTCAGAGCTGCTGTTCTGGAAAAAGAATCAACACTTCCTGAATCAGAATCCAGAACGCCAGTTGTGTGGAGAAATACAGTGTTGGTTAACACTCTTTTAAAAATATTAAAATATTTATTTTAAAAAAACACCATTTAGAAGACAGGAAACAGTTACTTATATGTGGCATGAGATTTTATTTTTTTTGCCACACGTCTTTATTACAAGTCACACATGATGTCATTATTTTTCTTGTAGCCCTTCTAACTCTGGTCAGAACTCAGAATCTTCAATAAGGACACTTGCGCTGATGTGCTGCTGTTCAACTGGAGAAACACAGAGAGACAAAATCCTTCGCAAATATCACATTTAAGAGCTAATAAAACGGTGAGGATGTGCTGGGAATTCGGTTCTGTTTGCTCAAAGACAACATGTGATTGCTTCACCCTCCTACAGCGTGACACTTAGACATCGTGTTTTTATTGCATGTCAGCCTACATGCTCTCAGAACTAAGCCGGAGAACAATGGCAAGGAAAGGCAAAGAAAATAAATATATATATAGTGGTTGAAAAGAAAGGGCCATGGAGTATGAAAACAAGTTCTCAACATCTCGTATTTGTTCAGAATAAATGAAGTGGGACGACAATTGCCACTATTAACATGAACAACACAGACTAACCATCACGCTACATTATGATTCAGGTGCTATAAAAGGAATTAAATATGCGACTTCACACATGGCAGCAAAGGAGCTTGCGGATCCGTTATGAAATCGGACCGCGGAGAAAACACACACTGAAGAGTTTAAAGAGGAGACATATAAGAGAACAGACGGCTAACTGTGTCACGATTCTGTGTAAAATGTGCAGTTTATGGTTTCTGTCAGGTTCAAATTGTCTGCCTTTATACCTACATAGCGAAATGAAGTGGTCAAGAAGCGCCATCGGGTCAGGGGGTGCGTGGTGGCATGGACGGTGCTGCATCTCTGATGAGCTGACTGGGGATCTGTCCAAAATGCTTGTGAGCTGCCTGGGCCTGGCTTTATGGTTTTATGGATTTGTCTCAGTGGCATCATCTGTTAGTCAATTCGGAGTCATAACAAGCCATTCTTCTTTGTGTTACCTGGGTGAGGGGATAAGTGTACTATAAATGAGTAAGAGTGATGAGTGCGCTCTGGGATTTGGTTCTTTTTGGGACTGATCAGCTGCAGCTCGACATTCTTTGAGTTTTTGGGATTATTCTTGGGTCACAAACTTTATGGCATATTAAAGGTCAAAAATGTTGGAAATTTGATTGATCCTGGTAAGCTATTCTGGACCTTCTTGAGCAGGGCTAGCATTCTTAAAGACCTACAGTAATACTACTGTAGCACTCATCTAAGATGGAGAACTGAAGCAGTCTGAAGTATTCTTGCCCTATATTGTTTGCAGGATCTGAGCTGAGATACAGGATCCTCATCTATAAATGGGCGTTACTGTTCATGAGTTCTGAGGCAAGCACTAAGATTTGATAGCAGATATAAAATAGGTTTAGGTTTGTCTAAGGTCCAATAATAGGGGTGAATGTTCCTGCATCTCGTATATTATTTTGAATATCTGAGCATGGAGATGGAAGAGATTCAGGAGCATATACATGCACCACCTATAACAATAACCTCAGGCTGAGATTTGGTATTAATATGGTCACTATATATGAATCCAGATCATGCTCGGGCCATGGACTTCTCAGTATCAGAGTATCAGGGCTGAGATTTGATACCGAAGCTGCAAACAGATAAATGACTAATGGCTAAGACGCGTCTATAAATTGTAGAACCTGTCAGAGACATTTTCCCGCCACATTTTTTTACAGGATCTTGGACGAGACCAGGCTGAGACTTGATATCAAAGCTGACATTTTAATTACAGATGACTGCTGGCACAGATTTGAGACGACCGTGGCTGTGGTGCTAATTTGCCAAAATAGCCCGAGCCGATCTTGAACCAAAATTTGTGTGCAGCACCTCGCCTTTAGAGATGGATGGGATTTGATCTGAAATTGGTTCTGTGAATTTGGGTGCAATTGGGATAACTGCAGTCTAGTATTTTTTTTTTTTTCGTGGCTGTGATCGACTCTTGAACCTGAAAATGATTACTATGTGGGTTGCAGGGACGGAGTTATTGCTTGCCATCGAAGGATGGCATCTTGTTTTTGGAGATTGTAGTAGAGGATCAGTAATGGAGTAGGTGGAGCTGGTAGAGCTGTCTGTCTCCTTCTTCTTTAACACAAGCAAAGCGGGGTCACCTGTTTAAAAAGAAAAGGTGATGTTTAATTCAATATAACATTATGACTGTTTACTTTACCTCTTAGACACATACATAACCAGGTCTAGCTTCCAGATGGATAGAAAGTGTCATAGGCTCTGTGTGTGTGTGTGTGTGTGTGTGTGTGTGTGTGTGTGTGTGTGGCAATAGGGAATCATGCTGGGGCAGTCACACCACAGACGGACTCTCAATGCCCCGCCAAGCTTGGCTCTGTTACTGATATTAATAGACCCTGATACACACTTATACCCTTTAACCCACAACCACACACACACACACACACACATACACACTGGCATCCTTTATGCAAACTCACACATGCTGAAAAAATGTATGTAAATTACTGACACCCTGTGGCCAGAGGTGATCACAGCAGCGTGCAGTTTGGTAGCATGACGCACTTATAAAATCGCCTGTCCTGTTTTATGACCTTGTGTGTGTGTGTGTGTGTGTGTGTGTGTGTGTGTGTAATCACATTTTTCTCCAGTGATACTTAACAATTGTGCCAGAGATCAAAAAGGTCAGACAAAAATAGATGAGTGTAGATGACCTAAGATGGTCTTTTGCTATGAGATAACTCCTCGAAGGCTACGTACTTCCTGATTCTTTTATGCTTTTGGTACTGTATATTTCATGCTTCGTAGCTTCCTGTAACTTTTTTGCCTTTATTAATGGTACAACAAGAGCGTTTTAATGGTTTTGGAAAACCCTTTTTTTTTTATGTACGGGAACACAGTAGATATTAAACTCCGTTATGTGAAACATTTTTAAACCAGCAATTTAACTCATAAAACTCAAGCGGACGGATTCATGATGTCGACACTGCATTGGTCAATGACCCCCCAAAAAACTGCTTATACAGAAGTCCTGCTGTGTGTGTCAAGGCTTCAGATGTCAAACTGCAATATTTGGGTTATATGTCTGTAACATGTAACTTTTAAACGCTACTGTTACAGGAATGTGGGAATGAACAAAAACCTCAAACTCACACATTATGTACCATATTATTATTATTATTATTATTATTATTATTATTAGTCATAGAAACAATCAAAAAACAATCAGAAAAACATGCGTTAATGTGCATCTGTGCTATTTCTTAGCCAAAGTGATTTATTTAAAAAAAATTTGCTCAGTAATGTTTCTATTGTTGGTTAAAATGAAATAAAATTCAGTTAATCATGTTGCCATATCACTCTATACTGCGCTCTATACTGAGTCCTCTATATTTATTAAAACTTGGTAATGTTGTAAGGGTTTTAAAATGTTTTAAGGGTTAATCACTGTTTGCTCATTTTCTTTACCATTAAAATTTAGAAAGTTTATAAAGTTTTAGATCTGACGCTTGTTGTATTTTCTTTCTGGTAAAAGTTTTTTTTGTTTTTTTGTTTTTTTACAAAATCTTTTGTGTGCCTTGTTATATGTAATGTAAATGTGTGTAATGAAAAATCACACATCAGCAGATTTTAAATTAATGAACTAAAAACGTGACAGAAATCAAGGAGGTCGGAGTTCAGCAGTGGAGTGGAGACGAGCGCATCAGCTGCATCATAATAATAATAATAACGTTAGGGGGCAGAAAGGGAGGGCGGTTTTTTTTTTTTGTTTTGTTTTTTTGTTTGGGGGGCAGAAAGTAATATTGGAGAGTTCATGATACATTTGCCTCATGGCTCATTTGTCTTTTTGTATATAATATATATATATATATATATATATAGGGGATAAAGGAAGATTCTCAGTGATCGCTCGTACTTGTGATGTTAAAATCTGGATCTCCTTCCTAAATTGTGCATTTAACATGTTTTGTCTGTCATCAGTTCATCCTCACACCTTCACTGTTTTTACGTGATTTATCTGCACTTAAGGTTTAAGGTTTTCAGTTTGCAGAAATTAGAAGAGCTCTACCTGAGTGTGTCTAGTCTTTTGTGACCCATCTGAGCTCGCTTTTGACGTTCTGGATCTCGGAAAGGTTAACCGCGGGTCCTGGAAGTTTTACAGCACCGGGAAGATGCTTCTTATCTTCCTGAGGGACGGCCGGTTCGGCTGGTACCTGAGAGCAAGAACCTTCATCACCATCATCATCATCATGACTCTATATTATATATCTGTATGTGTGTTTGGTCTATAGTTATGTGGTGTACTGTATACTGTACTGTACATGTACATGTTTCTGACCTCCTCTCTGTCCTGTGTCTCCTCTTTCTTTATCACAGGAGGTCCCCCTCCCGGGCGCAAAGCTCCCATCGGGATATTGAGGTTGGCCTTTAAGACAGAAAGAGAGAAGAGAAAATGAGTGAGAAAGCCAACGCTGATGTCACGAGAGCCTGACAGAGAGCTGACGTCTGGCGTGTGGACGCTCCTAGTTCAGTCTCATGTAATGAAACTCGCTTTTCCTGGAATGCGTCTGCTCCAGGCGAGAACATTCTTCTTCCTGCTGGTGTTCAGTACGCTCCATAAAGAATAAAGAACAGAAGTGTTTTTAGGAAAATGAGCAGTTGGATGCACAGATAAGACCACAAGGGGTCGAGTGTTTATCTCTCCATCACAGCGAGGTCCTAAAACCGACTCTCTGTTTTATTCTTCCTTGTTTTGCTTGATGAAACAGGAAGTTATTCACTAGTGGATCATCCTCACTTCTAATCTTTTAAACAAACCTATGTGCATTTCTTTATATATAAAAAATATATATACATATATATATATATATATATATATATATACACACATGGTAATTTGCCAGCGATCACTATTTTATTTATTAACCAATGCTCATGTTAGGTTTTATGAATAACTGTAATTTTATTACACCTTGTTGTCCACAATACAAATGAGTTCCTGTTCATACTTACGTTATATCAGCTATCATTCCCTCACCTGCATCTCTTTATTCTCTCTCAAGGTTAATCAGACAAAAAAATGCAGCTTGTCATTTTATTGAAAAATCGCAAAGTATTATTACATTTACAATATCAACAATTACACAGGTTTTATAATCTATCTACATGAATCATACACTGTTCAAATATCTCATGTTTTAAGTACCGCTCTTTCTTAGATGTGATCCTCTGGTGATTCAGTACATTCAGGTGGTCAGCTGACTTCATTTTATTGCCCCATAACGTTACTGAG
>JAQQZS010000019.1:21340599-21352346 GCA_030068045.1 Platyallabes tihoni | reverse complement strand
CTCCTGGGATAGGCTCCAGGCCCCCCGCGACCCTGATCAAGGATAAAGCGGTATAGAAGATGAATGAATGAATTAATGCTTCTTACAGTATCTCCCGATCCATGCTTCATTTTTTGTTAACACATTTTAATTTTTATTAGATAAAAAAGAAACACATTCGCTCAATACAATTTCATGCTCGTTTATGTTTTAGTGTCTTTAACTTTTTTGTATTAAAATTTTTAAATGATCTTAACTGTCATTCAGATGAAAATGGCAAATTTAGATTTCACATGAGAAGACATAAACCTGAAAAAGTGTATTATTCTAAAATGCAAAACTGTTAAGATATCGCAACATGAATTTGACATGGTTACGGACACTACATATTCTTTGCTTTTTATTCTTTATCAAAGAGCGGAATGCTTTAATGTAAGCAAAAATTTTTACACGTCATACTAAGCTTACACCAATTTTAGTCTCAATACTCATAAAGAAATTTGAATAATTTGCTATTTAAATTATTATTGTTTGAAGTGAAACAGTATTACACTGAAAAATGGCCATTTTTGGAGCAAATATAATTTTTTATATCTCACTAAAATGGCTGAAGTTTGGAACTTGAAATTTTTAACACTTCCATGTTGCATAAACTTCAGAAGTAGATTGTTAAGCCGCACACATTTTCTGTATTATACGTACAACATAAAAAAATATATAAAATCAGCAAAAATACTGTGTTTTGGCTGATTATGTCTTGAATAGAATATCTTGGTAAGTTTGTAAGCTGTATAGTTTATTCATACTGAAACTAAGTCGTGACTGAACTCAAGGCCATATAATAAACTGGAAGTGGAACTGGAGCCTCACTGACATCCCAAAACCAGTGCCTGAGTTAATCACTAATGCTGTTGTAGCTCAGTGAACACAAATCCCCACAGAAAGTCTTCTCAGATGATGGAGCGCATTACAAGAGCAAAAGGGATTAATCTGGAGTGAGATGTTTTTAAGATACATGTGGTTCTGGTTGGGGTTGAGGCTGGGGTGCACAAACTTTTGGCTGTAAAGATGCTCAGCAACCTGGAGTAACAGCTTGTTAATCTACTCTAATAAACTGACATACCTCATTACGTTATGTTACGTTAGCTAGCAGTTTTTTTTTTTTTCTTCCCGTAATTAAGATGCATTTTGCCCAGTGAGCTCCTTCTAAAAAACAGAAGGATCGGGATTCACACTTTGCGGTCAATCACTGCTTCCATCTGTGCTCGAGTTCATCCATTGTGCGGCGAGGGAAAATAGAAACATGGGACGTGGTAATTACAGCATTACAGACTTCTTCCAGCGCAGTGAGCGTTTATCACTGCGCTCCACCAAAAAAAAAAAAATCTAATTCTATTACATAGACATCAGCTGTTGAACGGCTCATTCGATAATCCTCCAACAATAACAGAACGACCGACAGAGGAGGTATGATGGGTCGTAATTGCCGGGATTAATATTACATTTATTGGGAGGAAACTCTGGTTGCGTGCAGTCTAATGCGCTACCGAGCACCAGAGTGGTGCTAAAGATGCATGTAATGAGTTTTGTGATGCTCGTGATGTGCAGAAGGAGAAGGATTCCACACTCTTATAAACTGCAGGTTGATTTAGTGGAAGAGGAACTGGAGCAGGGCTTCTCAGAAAATATGAAACAGGTCACACACACACACACACACACACACACACACAAAAAAAAGCCAAAGCGAGAGATCTTCTGAAAGATATTCCGTATAAGGGAAAGAAGAGACAGAGAGAACACGTAGAATAGCAATGAAGAACGGAGATGAGTTCTTGATTAATTCTCTAAATCAGTATGACAGGTTTATAATAAAGTATATAAATGTAAGTTACCACGTATTTAAGTCCTCCAAGGACAAAGGGTCCTCCCCGATCTGAAACAGTTTGTTATGTGAACATTGGAGAATGTGAGAATAGGACAGAGGGTCGTTAGAGAGTAGAGGGGACGAGAGCTGTTACAGGAGGAGGACAATAGAGAGAGATTAGAGGTGTAACGACCAGAAAGAGTAAGCGTCAGAGTAATTGAGGTTTTCTTGGTGGACGTGCGAAGAGGTCCTGATCTTCCCTGGGATAGATGAAAAGGCGGCATGAAAAATAGGAGACAGGTTGTGTCGAAGACCTCCAACTCTGTTGGATTTTCCACCTGCACATAGATGGCTTCTTTTATGTCTCTCTTGAACCATCATCTGTCCAAAATTTGTATATTTTTATCCTCAAACGTGTGTCCTTCGTCCTTCAGGTGAATGTCCCGAGGTCTTGCTCTTTCTGCGTTGATGCATCCTTTGTTTTGTCTCCTCAATGTAGAGCTCTGCATTAAACCGCACATATGTTGTGCTTCCCAGAAATCCTTTTTAGCTTCTCTGACACTCCAGCCACATACGGGATGATGAGATTTTTCAGTTGTGTCTGGGTCTCAGCTCTCTTTGACATCCTTCTTTTTGGATCTGGAAGCTATTTTGTTGAAGGCGCATTTATATTATATTAATATGCGCAGGTCTCGAGCGCTGCCTTCAGGTGCTTGTGTTCTTTCTGTCTTATTTTAGTGGAAGGAGTCTCCAGTGTCGGCCCGTGTAACTGCAAAGGTAATGACCAGGACAGCAAAGTTTACACAATAGATAATAAATTGCAGTTGCAGTGGCATAAGAGGAATAAAACACTAACGGACATGCGGTTTAGAAAAAGATTATCGACTTCAGCCAGTACATTACTCAATACTTTACTATAACAGAACAGAGCATCTTATTCCTTATGTTTCTGGAAAACCAAAGCTTTGACGCGGATGCTGAGTCATCCTCATCTGTTCCCCTCCTCTCTCTCTCTATCCTGAGTACTCTTTCTCAGGTCTCAGCCTGTAATAATTCACTCCATCCTGCGGCCCGTTTCAGAGGTAATAACTCACAGCTTCGGTTTAGAGGCCATAAATCCTAGTACAGTACCATGATTTAACCCTAACCCTAACCCAAGTGTTCTATCTCTATCTCCTGAGTCGAGTGAAATGGAAAGGCCATGTTGTGTAGAAACCGATTTCAGGTCAGCTTAGAGGAGTTATGGGGGAATCTCCGTCATGGTGATGAGTCACCGGTGCCGTGGCAACCCTGAACGTAAGAGCCGTCTGCTACAAGAACAAGAAAGAAAGAAAGAAGAACAGGAAGAAAATACAAATGATAAGAATGTGTGCATGAACGGCTCATTAATTACACACAAACAAAAAAATGTTTATAATGTAAAGTTTTCATGCTAATCTCTTAAAACGTCCATCATCTTGCTCGTAGAAGCTTCTAAAAGTACCCTGACCCAGTTACTTCAGCATCTCAGACGTACGCAGAGTCCCTGAGCACCAACATGAAGCTCTTCCATGGCACAGTGTGTACGAGATCTCTCCTCACATCACGTCAATTATACATGATGGACCGCACTGTGTGCACTGAGCTAAGCTATTAGAGATGTCTGCCGCTGATTTGTGATTTCTATAATGGTGTTATGAATCTTTAGGCTTAGTTATAGTTACAGACAGCGTCTTTCTATAATTCTCTCATACTCACAGTACAGTACGTCTATACGCTTAGGTGTTCATACCAGCGAGCGACAGAAGACCGCTTGTTTCTTACAGTACGGTGGCACAGAGCGTGTGCGACAGCGAGCTGCGATTTCCATGACGAGTGAGAATTTCGCAACCATATGCAACTTTTCTATGGCTATGACATAATGATTACTACGACTAATATAACATACTGTAATGTGTTTAGAGTATAAGCAACAGCATAAAAGCAAGTACAAGAGAAGGCCACCTTCCTGTTACAGGATGTTTGCATGCTGGGTTAAACAGGGCAGAGGAAGAAAAAAAAATAATTCTAACCCTTCTTCTTCTCAAATGAGTGCATCATATACTGTAAGCCTTCACTGTCTCCGGCAGTTGAAGCAAATCAAATCTGACAAGCATGCCCCAGGCAAAGTTTGCGCTGGTATTTTTGGATCAGAATTCTGCCACTGCTGCATAGTGGAAAAAGTGATGGAGGCGTGATCTGTGAAGGATAGATAAGATAAGGATAAAAGTAAGACTTGATGATGCACTGGCTTTTAAATTGCTCGTTGTTCATCATATTAATGAGAAAGCAAGTTTAGAAGTAGTGAAGGTGCTGGAGCTAACCTTCCCAGAATGCAGTGCAGCGGTGTGATGGAGTCGATGGCGGTATTAGCACGAGAGCTTTCGGAAGCCGATCTGTTTGAGGAGGTGTACAGGTGAGGAGCTGAGAGACTCGGACAGAGTAAATTCAAGGAAACCGTTAACTTAGTCAAACTGTAATGGTGAAACAAGTCAAGCTAAAAAATGAATTTTGGATTCTGCATGATGTTCATGATAAATGCTAATATGTGTGTATCGCTCAGAGTGGAATTTCTCTTTAATGAATGTTACGAGTATGTCGATGGGAAAGCGACTTAGAGGCCTGCAACATCCATTTGTTACTGATATTTTAGTCCAAGAATCACCACCTTGTCAGGCTTTTAGTTAATTATTTATGCTTCCCCTTTCCCAGCAGGCACCTCTGTCACTTTAGGTGAAAGGCACAGCGACTTGAACCAGTGAATGTTATGGATAAATTAAGATTCTAAGAAAAACATCTCTCTCTCCCTGTCTCTCTCTCTCTCTCTCTCTCTCTCTCTCTCTCTATCTCTCTCTCTCTGTATAAATCTCTCCTTCCTCTTTCTCTGTCTCTTTAAGGTCATGGCTTGTTCGGGACGTTTGAGATGTTGTCCTCATGGCGACGGACCCGTGAGGACCAGCACGTAAAAGAACGAGTGGCTGCTGTATTCTCAGACTGCATGCTTCCCTTCACAGCGAGCACCGCACTTCACCTGGTCACCTTCGGCATCGGTGCCAGCCCGTTCACAAACATCGAGGCCGTGCGCCTGTTCTGCCGCATCGCCTGCATCTCCATCCTCTTCAACTACCTCTACATCCTCACCTTCTATGGGTCCAACCTGGTTTTTGCAGGTTACCTTGAAAACAACTATCGCCACAGCCTGTTCTGCAGGCGTGTGCCCAAGCCTGATTTACTGCAGCAAAAGCCGGCATGGTACCGCTTCCTGATGTACACGCATTACAACGAGGAAGCGTCTGAACCCGGTGACTTACATGTCTATGAGAACCATCTCCTGGTGGCCTTCATGAGGCGCTACTATTGCGACTGGATCACCAACACTTACGTCAAACCTTTTGTAGTGCTTTTTTATTTAGTCTACATCTCCTTCGCGTTGATGGGCTACTTACAGGTGAGCGAAGGCTCAGATCTCAGTAATGTTGTCGCCACAGAGACCAGCACCATCGCGTACACCCGGGCGCAACAGCGCTACTTTAGCAGCTACAGCCCTGTAATTGGATTCTACATCTATGAATCTATCGAGTACTGGAATAGCAGTGTGCAGGAGGACCTCCTCGAGTACACCAAAGGCTTTGAGAGGATCTCCTGGTTTGAGAGTTATCTAAACTACCTGCATGGTCTGAACATCACGACCAGCCTTTCGCGCAAAAACTTCACCGAGCACCTGCGCTCAGGCTTTCTCCGTCAGGCGCGCTTCCTCCATTTTTCAGACGACATCATATTCGCCAAGCGGGCTGACGGAGAGTTTGATGTAGTGGCTTCCCGTATGTTCCTGGTGGCCAAGACTACAGAGAACAAGCGAGAGGAGATGTCTATTTTGTTGGACACCCTACGCAAGCTCTCGCTGACTTCCAGGGTGAAGTTCATCATTTTCAACCCTTCTTTTGTCTACATGGACCGCTACGCATCGTCAGTGGGTGCGCCAGTGAAGAACTCGTGCATTGCTGCTCTGTTCTTGCTCTTCTTTTCTAGCTTTTTGGCTGCCGACCCATTGGTGAACGCCTGGATAACTGTGACGGTGGCCTCAGTGGAATTTGGTGTGGTGGGATTTATGACCTTGTGGCAGGTGGAGTTGGACTGCGTCTCAGTGCTGTGCCTGATTTATGGGGTTAACTACGCCGTGGACTCGAGCGTGCCTCTAGTGTCAGCTTTCACTCTGGGACGGGAACTGACGCGTACGCGCTGGGTGAAGGTGTCCCTGGAGCGGCATGGGGTTCCTGCCTTGCAGAGTTACATGTGCTATGGTGCAGCGTTGTTGCCTTTAGCGGCCGTTCCGTCCAACCTTACACACACACTATTCAGGTGTTTTTTCCTTACTGCCCTCATAACCGCCTTCCACTGCTTGGCTATTCTTCCAGTCCTCCTGACATTTTTACCTCCCTCCAAGAAAAAAAGGAGGGAAAGGAAAAACATGGCTGAGCACCGGGAAGAGATTGAGTGCGTTGAGATGGCAGACAGTACCCGAGTGGTTGACCAGATTACCACCGTCTGAGGACGAGTCTGAAGTCTGACCGAGAGTAACATCAGGGCTTGGCCTCGCAGAGCAGGAAAGAACGGTCATGTCACGGAGGCAGCCATAACCTGAGCAGATGAACCTGAGCAGGAGAATTTGATCTCTCTGTTGTTGGAACGAGGCTTTGTTGTCATGGTAAAAAAGGTGCTAGAAATGTCTCGCTATTAAGACAAGGCTAGGTTGTCATGGTGAAAGCCCCCGTGAAAGTTGGGCTGCACATCTTCCATCCCTGTGTGGATGGAGAGAGAGAGAAAGAGAGAGAGAGAGAGAAAGAGCAGGTTTTTGTTCACTGAGCTGAATGAGCCAAATTTTTTGGGCCAGCTGCGGATAATTACAGAGCAGCTCCCAGACTAGCGGCTAAATGCTCTCGATAAGGTTTCGCCTTAATGCAGTTCATACATTCTATACAAACCACTGAAACATTACTGTGATATTAAAATATAAAAACCTCCACCACTCACATTTACAGGTGGTCAGAAGGTCCTCGTTGCTAAATCAAAGCAGCCATAGTTGTTTCTTTAAATAGCCATGTCCTTTATTAGCCATATAAATGCAATCTCGGTCTAATTTGTGGTTTCAAGTCTACACTGACAGTCTTGATTTTTTTTTCTCATCCTGTATGTGTCTGTAATAGTAGTTGATCTGTGGTTGGGAGACGGATGCGGATGCTCGCTCGGAGGTCGCGGTGCACTGCATCGCTTCCATGGTAACCCCTCATATCTCTACCGCTGTCACAAATTACTCTTAGATTATACTGTAAAAACATCATTTTATCCCCCTCGAGTATTCCGTCTGCTCCTAATAGCTTCTAATGGGAGTCCAGGGCTGATTAAGTTACGCAGACAGGCAGGTTGTAAATAACCTACAAATGATTTTAAGCCAGAGTTCGTGGAGTGCATAATTGTTTTTCCTCATTCCACAAAAAAAGGTTGAAAATCACACTGTCACACACACACAAGGCCCCTCATTAATATGTATGAGCCAAAATCACACTCTTTGTGTCCTTGCTCTCTCGGTATGAGAGGCACAAAGGAGGGAGGAGGTAAGCACAGAGAGACACACAGAGAAGGAACAAAACAAAGAGAGATAGTTTTTGTTTTTGTCTGTTATAATGATAAGCCTCATTATTATTTTCATGTAAGCTGCTGAATTCTGGATTCTGAGTCAGGAGGTGTTGATTAATGTTCTATAACCTCTAAAATCTCAGGCAAGCAGTCCCGGCTGTAAGACGAATCACAGGTTGACATCAATGTACTCATACTAATATGTTATCGTTGCCGTAGTAACCGCTTGTATACAGGGAATGACTTATATACAGGGGACGCTCTGCAATCAGATTTAAAGCTATAACTTTAGGTTTTTTGGAATCTTCAGGATAGAAGAGTTTACGCTTGTTTGTATTTTTATTTTAATTTTTTTGCAGTACCATGAGCAACAGGATGTTGAGGGAAGGAGCGTTTATAGCTGCTAAAATAGAAGTAGAACACCATCTAAAACATTAAATGTATAAACTTTTACGCCATGTTGTTTTTCTTTTTTAGTTAAATGAATAATGTTACCATTTGCAAATTTCTATGGTATCTAAGGAGTAACAGACGTCAGGATGTGTGGTTAAAGGAAAATAATCAAGTGTCAGAGCGGTAACTGTTTTATTATACCAGCGTGTGCGGAGTGAGGATGATGTTGTAGGAGAGTCGTGAATCGGTGTTTGACATGTCTCCTTTGGCAGCTCACCAACACAGCTGCTCTTTTCTCCTTATTCACAACAACACTGGATCTCATGGTGGAGGAAATCCTAGTGCTTAAAACTGAAACGAATCAAGCTGATGCAGTTTTTACAGCTCTTACAGCTCCTGCTCGCTGTCCTGAGCTCAGCTGTAGTACATTCTAATCTGTACTATCTCATACTTCTCTCACACGAATTTGGTTTTGAGGCTCATTTTAAAGCGTTTCAGGCGCGTCTCAGTCCTGTTCTAGGTCAGAATGTACCATTGCATTACAACCTGGAGTGAACCAAATCTGATTGTATCTCTCAGATTGTACCTCTTTTTTTAACTGTAGAAGTGAGTCGTTTTTTTGTTTAGCAGTCTAACCTTATTTAACCCCTTATTTTATTAATCTACTGTATTTTGCCTCATGTACATAAATCTTACACATGCTTTTCTTTTCAATGTAGCCTCTGATTAGTTGCTGGTTTAAAAAAATATAATACACATCTAATGGAAAATATTGTTTCCATTATTGACGTTCCACCATCTTGATTGAAATGAGAAATCCATATAAACCCTTCTGTAGAAAACCTATTTATTCTTAAATCTCTGAACATGTCTTTGATGGTTTTTATTTTTATTTTTAACTAAAAAGACTGAACTTTAAACACAGAATATACACAAATTTACGTAAAATATCTGACGGTTTTCTATCTATTTGTATAAAATCCAAAACTAATAAAGCCACGCAGAACATTTAAGCATTTTGTAGTGTTTTTTTTTCTTTAGTGAATTTGTGTTTACGTGTACTGTACTGTATATGCATACAGTACGTAAAGCACTCAAGCTCAACATTACTGCACACTGCCCTCATGTGGAGAACAGAAATACCATCCGGACTGATTTTATATGATTATGACATTCATAAAAACTCTCGTAATATAATGCATTGTTCAACACTAACACTAATTTCTTTGTTGACAGAAATGAGATTTTATCCTCTGATCTATCACACTATCCGATCCCTGTAGACACGATGTGCATTATAATGAAGTCACTATATGGGATCTCGTAGAAGGAAACAATCTGTACAACAAACAAATAAACACAGTGTGAAACGTGTCTCCCAGGATGTGTTCACAACTAGACAAAGGACAAAAAGTAACACAGAGGCATAAGGTAGCTCTCAGCATGGAGAATGTCTTCTCTGGGTAAGAAGTATTATAATTTTTATTTTTTTGTGAATACTTTTCCAAATATTATGATCTCACTTCAGTATTATCCCCTGAGACCTGAACTCATTCCACTGTTGTGCACATTGTATTTCCCCCTCATCCTTTTCTGTATCAGCAATTGATACCTACAGTATGAACTTAATGTCTGCAAAAAGAAAATAGAATTATAGACAATGTAGTTTCAATATGAAATTTCATATCCTCATATGAAGTCATTCAGGTCTCGAAGGGGTTAAAGGCTTGTAACTCCTTTTGGGTTTTGGGTTCGACTGAATTTTGTCTTTCAGCTGCTCACATCGAGGAGTCGCCACAGCGTACCATCTGGTCTGCACACAACTTGGCACAAGATTTTTTACACCGGATGTCCTTTCCACTTTTCTAACTGGGCGTGGGATTGGCACTGGCTCGATGGTATGGGGTGAGGGTCCACCGATCAACAACCTACTGTAGTGCCTCACCCGCCTGAGCCACCACTGCCCCCTGAATCAGAGCTATTTTAAAAAAGTAGGAATCCACAGACAGTGAGTTTATTGTACATCAGTGGTTCTTAAACGTGATCCTGGAGAACCTGCTGTCCTTCACACTATAGTGTCTCAGCTCAGATTTATCTAATAAATTTATCTGATTGAATTAAAAATATTTTTTCCTTAACCTGAGACAAATAATCAGTATCGCCAGTCTAGTGGATACAAAATAAACTTAAAATAAAAATAAAATATTAAATTACAATGTCCATTTAACATCACTGACACTGGGTTTCTTTATTTGGGCATACACATAATCCCTGATTTAAAGAATTTGTTCTCTAAGAACTCAATAGAATAAAATAGGAATATAAAAAATATAATAAAATATAATAAAATACAGAAGTGGTTGAAGTGAAATGTGGAACCATGTCCAGTTATGGGCAAGACAATGTGCAAATGTGCGGAACAATGTGCAAAGGTCGCAGTTCAAAGTTCACAGTTCTGTGGTGTGCAAAATGTGCAAGTGTGCCATATGTACTGTAGTGTGTGATGAGCAACGTGTTGTATAGTGCGACTGTGAGAAAGCAGATCAAAGTGTTTAGACACTTAGAATGGATTATCGGCTTCCTAGAACAGATTTTTTTCAAATTTCTCAAGCTACGTCATTTTATTCAATCTGAAATGAATCCACTGGGAAATGTCTGATTCAATCTCCGTGCAAGAGTAAAACTTTAAATTCATATACAGAACATATCTCACTCCTATACACCTCCACAAAATGTATCCAAATGTATCTGAGCTGTGTTTTAATTGTAAGTCAGAAACAGGAACACTAATGCATCTAATCTGGGAATGTATGAAAATTTAAACTTTTTGGTATGAGGTACATGATCTGGTTCAGAAAATACTAGCTAGAAAATTCACTTTGTCTCCTAATATATACCTGCTCATTTGTAAAACATCACAAAATCCTCCTTCTGATTTAAACTGTTTACTAAATTTCATCACTTATCTGGCAAAGAAATGTATACTTGTGGTCATCATCTCGTGTACCAGCTCTGAAGATGTGTTTGGCACAAGTGGCTCATTTTCTCCCTTTGGAAAAACTTTGTTGTTTTTCATGTTCACTCTTTTATATTAACAGATTATTGTTTGTGTTTAAATATTTGCTGCTTTTTAGTTGTTGTTAAAAATATATAATTAATAAAAGAATTTTAAAAAGTTTTTTTTCTGAATTGAAGTGGGCATCATAAAGCAGGGAAAACTCCAAGCCTGTTGCCTTACATAAATATGCAAACTTGTTGAGGGGAAAAGCATGGGAGCCTGTGTGTTTTGTTTGCATTTGTTCCTGCTGAGCTCTACAGCACATAAAATATCAATAAGCATTTGATATGAGGTTTTAGTTAACTTACTGTAATGTGCAAGGCCGGTTAAGTTGGCATCACTTTTTTATTAACTTAGAAAGTGGACCTGCACATGGTAGAGTTTTTCCAGCTTTATGACGTCCACTTCAATTGCACAAGTTGGTAGAGTAGCTCTTCCTCTACGCAAAGGTTCTGCTCAACTTAATCTCCATCACAAGCCATGTGACTTTCTCTCCTTTAAACGTCTTTATCCATCTGTATACATCGGTCTTGTCAATAGTGTCATCTCCGTAAAACATTTTGTAGCGCAGTGGAAGACCAATAGAGGTTGATTTTAACTATGGCACAAACGCATGACTTGTGATGTAGACTATGTTGAGGTGTACCTTAGTATAGAGCAGTGCTTCTCAATTATTTTCTGTCATGCCCCCCTAGGAAGAAGAAAACATCTCGCGCCCCCCGCGCGCGCGACTATAAATAGTATCATTTGTCTATAAAATTGTTATAACTACACCTCTGCATAACACTGTATCCTTATTAA
>JAQQZS010000019.1:21260132-21271396 GCA_030068045.1 Platyallabes tihoni | reverse complement strand
CAAAGCAGCTTCACAAAATGAACAAGATTTTGTTTAGAAAAGAAAATATTTGGAAGTGTGTATGTGTGCGAAAAATGGCCAGCATTGCCTTTTTTGTGGGATTAGGCCTGGAAGGTTTGCATTTGGTCCCTGCAGGTTTGGGTGCTCATGATCCTGTCACCAGTTTACTGGCAACATTTAGGCTGATTGATGTATATTTTTATTTAATGTTTTGGAAGGTCGATAAACCAAGTTAGGTATGGGTTTCTCCAAATGTTGTATATATTTTAAATATCTCGATCATAAAAAAACACAGTGAATTTATTAAGAAACTGCATATCACAAACTCCTCTGTCTTGAAGACTTCCCCATGTCTGATATCAAAAGTTTACCTCTGACTGTGATAAGATCCATCCTGTCCTGATATCGCTCTGAGTGTTCGTGGTTGTGTGTTTGGTTTCAGGTGAAGAACAGGAATAGAAGGTCTGTAGCTAGTCCTGAGGGTTCCATCACACTCCCGGGCTCTATGACAAACGGCCTCACGCCAGAGCAGAAGATACAGGCGTCCCGGCTTCAGTTCACATTCTTCCGAAAGACCTCCCTGTTTGTGGTGAGGAATTCTGAGAGAGTGATGTCCTTTAGTACCATTAATATGACCAAGATGATGATACAGTGTGTGTGTGTGTGTGTGTGTGTGTGTGTGTGTGTGTGTCATTGCAGGACAAATACAGTAATCAGAAGTTAAACAGCCTCGTTCTGGGGATGAGTGTGGCCAACCTGTCCATCAGAGACCTGAGTGATCATGTGCAGATCACTCTAAAGAACACAGATACTACAAAGGTACTCATACACTCTCTCACACACAGCACCATACCAGTTACTGTCATTTATTGTCTTTGTCAGCCATCTGATTTCTTTTTCTCCTCCTACAGGGAAACCGGACTTGTGTTTTTTGGGACTTTAACAAAAATGGTAAGAGACCCTACTATCATGTATGCCATGTTAGGTCACTGAACTGTCCGGAAAAATGGTAGTAAATTGTACACTTGCTTGTAATGTTTGAACGATACATATTAAAGTTACAAAGTGTGTACTCTTAAAAAACATTGTTCAAAGGTTACTGCATTACCTTCCAAAGGTGAATACAAGAGTTATAACGGTACAGGTGTCTTTGGCAGTACCAGATAAACAGTAGATATAATAGTACAGCTGGTATATCAAATCATGTATTAAGTCGCATTTAGGTTGATTTGAGTTCTGCATATTTTCAGATTCCTGGTTCAATGAGGTCCAGTTTGATACCCAGTTTATTACCGTATCATGTGCAGTTGCTGAGATATTGCCAGTGCAATTTTGTTTACAGGGAAATATCTTTCAAAATCCTATTTTTAGAATATTTAAATAAGGATTTTTTGACCTAGTAAGAAAGAGGGAACCTTCTGCCTCTATATGATATCAGGATTTCCCTGCTATCCCTAAAAAATAAATTCATCAGCACCATGTTTTTCTATTACAACTGGAAGTTATGTATCAACAGATTTTTACTGAAATTAATACATTTCCTCTACTGCACTCTATTGGCCTTAGCAGCAAACTAACCTGGGTGACTTAATACCTTGACTTTATATGACGGGTCACATATGGTTGTTCTCTCACCAGACTTGTTTTTTCTTATGTCTTGATCTCAATGACAAAAATGAAAACAGATTGTCATGTTAGCAAGAAACCAAAAACAGCATTAACTCCTCCGTCCTGAAAATGGAGGAAAACCATAAAGTTACAACTTTATCTGTTACAAAAAGCTGACACTGGAGACTCCTTCCAAAAAAAAGTTTTTAAAAATTCATATTCTTGCAGAAAACTTTATCTACAGTATCAATGACTCTGCATATTTTAAATTAGTTCACGTGATGTGTATGTTGTACAATACTGTAACTGTAAATCATTTGTTACTACTGTACACATACAAAACAACTCCGGATCAATCATAATAAAGGAATCATTAGAGCTGTGGTATGATTGTAATTCTAATCACTGCTGTAACGTATTGCAGGTGGAGCAGGAGGTTGGAACACTAGCGGCTGTTTGCTTGTGAACAGCACAGATACCGATACGACATGTAGCTGCAACCACTTGACCAGCTTTGCAGTGCTACTGGTGAGTATCAGTAACTGAAATCTGGTTTTCTTTGTTAAAATGAAGGATGAGATGTTCAAAAGAAATACATATTTCTGTCTAAATATGATTGCATTCTGACGCATAACACACCGTTTGGTATCTTTGTGAAGGACCTCTCCAGGGATCCCAGTATCGATGAAGAGCAGAGCATCATCCTCACCTTCATTAGTTTCATTGGATGTGGGATTTCCTCCATCTTCCTTGCTGTCACACTTCTCACCTACCTGGGCTTTGAGTGAGTCCAACAAACGCTCCATATTCTCCGTATACAAATATAAAACGATGCATGATGTCTTGCTTTCTTTTATTCGTTCATCCTCTTATACTTATTTCCTCAGCAAACTCCGCAGAGACATTCCCTCCAAGATCCTCATCCACCTGTGTTTTGCGCTTTTCCTACTCAACATGACCTTCCTGCTCGACTCATGGCTGGCGCTCTACAAGGACGCCGTCGGCCTCTGCATCTCCACAGCCTTCTTCCTGCACTACTTCCTGCTCGCCTCCTTCACGTGGATGGGTCTGGAGGCTTTGCATCTCTACCTGAGTGTCGTCAAGGTCTTCAGAAACTTTGTATCACATTACATGCTGAAGTTCTCTCTAGCAGGATGGGGTGAGTTCCTCCAGAGAAACAGCTGATGGAGTTGCATTTGGACGGTTTACTAATGGTATGTTTATGCATTTCAGGGATACCATTAATCGTGGTTATCATTGTGATTTCG
This sequence comes from Platyallabes tihoni, assembly GCA_030068045.1. Lineage (NCBI taxonomy): Eukaryota > Metazoa > Chordata > Actinopteri > Siluriformes > Clariidae > Platyallabes > Platyallabes tihoni. The sequence continues at coordinate 21,268,520 of JAQQZS010000019.1, read as the reverse complement.
GTGGACAAAAATAACTACGGCCTTGTTCAGTATGCAAAGAACACCAATGCGACTGCGGACGACTTGTAAGTTGGAGCGTTATGGAAAATAAGTTCAACCCTATGGAGCTTGATGGTATTTCTTTTACAACTATGCTTGTTTTTCTTTTCAGCTGTTGGTTTAAGAGTAACATAGCCTACTACGTGTCAGTTGTGGCCTACTTCTGTGCAATCTTCGTGGTCAACATGATCATGTTTGTGGTGGTCATGGTTCAGCTGAGACGCATCAAACGGCAAAATCCCCATAACAACAAATACCGAAATGGGCTTCAGGATCTCCGTAGCGTTGCCGGTCTGGTCGTCTTACTCGGCCTCACCTGGGGATTTGCTTTTTTTGCTTGGGGTCCTCTCAACTTACCATTTATGTATCTCTTCAGCATCTTCAACTCCTTCCAAGGTGAGAGCCATTAATATCTTGTAACAACTTGTATGAGCTAGCATGTAGGAAGCATGGCTTAATGTGTGTTCTTTCTATGTCCAAAGGTCTTTTCATCTTCGTGTTTCACTGTGTGGTAAAGCAAAATGTCCGGAGACAATGGCGGATCTACCTCTGCTGTGGCAAGTTCCGAATAGACGAAAATTCAGGTACAATTTCCGACATTTACTTGCAAACAGGTTGCATCCCGCTTCTTATCCTTAACCTTAACCTCCAATCCCCCCAACCCCTCAATGCACCAGGAAATTATCATCGTGTGGAGTTCTAAATCATTCCTTGCTTGTGTTTGCAGATTGGAGCCGGGTAGCACAAAACAACAAGAAGACTTCAGTCGCGACAACCCACCTGTCCATATCCTCTAACCAATCAATTCCTTCAAGAACCTCCTCAATGAGCAGTGATAGCTTAGAAGTACCATCAACCTATAGAGGTGAGTTACAAGTGGATATTGTTTAATAAGGTGAGCTTTTAATTAACCAGATATTTATTTAGGTCTCATTTATTGAAAGAGTCTCTGGTGAGCTGGAATTTTTCCTTTAATCTTTTAAAAATGTTTTTTTCTGGACAGTTTAGTTTTTGCAGTTTCTGAGTAACATGACAAGCTTGTGTTATTTTGTCATATTAACTTTAAGAGAGAGAAAAAATTCAACCTGGTGAGAAAAAAATGTGTAGTTGCTATAGTGTAAGTGATGACAGGAATGAACTAATTTAAAGATGATCCATGGAATTAAATGTAATAATCATGTATGAATTATGACTTGATGTCATAAAAAAACAACACAAGTTCAACACAGGTCTCAGAGCTGAATTACCCCTCAGATACAGTATACAGTACCTCAAACTATCTCTGTTTCACTCCTCGTCCAAATGCACCATTTCGGTGTCTATGTACAGTAAGTCCCCTACATACGAACATTTGAGTTAAATAATTTAAAAGATATAAACATGTGTTTGAAGCTAGATCACGTGTCTTGCGTACATTTGTCACGTGCGTGCAGTGTGCATCCTTTACAAGTGGTTGTGGTGTAGTGTACAGTATAAAGTACAGTAGTGCAGTACAAGCCAAGGATGTTCGGAAGCATGCGTAAAAGCAGTGGCGATGAAGCTGGTACTGCTAAGATGCGCCAAGCAATAACCTTGGAGACAAGAGTGAAAATATACAACCTCAGGAATTTTACCTAATTAGTTTTTCCTTCTCTAATTTTATTTATTTTATTGATTTTATTTACAAATAACTGTAGTAATATATTATAACAGTTTTTTTATTTATAAAAAATATACTGATTAATTAGTTGATAATTTTTATTGTTATTTAATATTTTTAAATTTATGATTTCATTTTAATAAATAAAAAAAGTTTACGTATAAAAAAATATATATTCATTATCTTTAAATAAACTTTTTCCAAGTCCCATCCACAGCTTTGTGAAATATTAAGCAGAAATACATAGTGTGTCTGCGCCCTGAGAAATATTTACGAACCTAACCCCCTACCCTGACCCTAACACTAAACATAAACCTAGCCTTAACCCCCTACCCTGACCCAGACCCTAACCTAACCCTAACCGAGAGAATGTAATATACTGTGTTAGTATCCTAGTACGTAGACAATGTTTGTTAGACTTACAAATTGGACTTACAAATGATTTCTCGTAAAGGAACTTGTTCACATGTACTTACAGTATGACTTCTGTACAGGAGTACAGATAAATGAGCTCCTGCTAAGCCACGCTCCACCAGAGAACAGCGACATGTTGAGCAAGAAGCCGGGGAGAGGCGAATTTTAGATGAGGGCAAATTAGAGGAAAAAACTAATCAGTTGGTTTAATCCTCTGGGGACTGAGGCATTTCTGGAGACCTGCAGTGATTCAGCGCCTCTTAAATTTATTTAAATTTCAAATCTTTACCAATGTAGTAGCTAATATATTTCCCTTGATGTAAATATGTCAGATTCATGTGCAACTTTTAAACTTATGTCAAAGTACACAAAGAAAAAAATACAATTTCAAACTCTAGCAGAAAAACGGAGAATAAACAAACGTAGTAGACTGTTTAGAACACAGAACTGAGTTAATGAAAGTCTTGGGTGTGTGCCCATAGCAAAACAATTAAATTATAACACTCAGAAAGACTTTAGAGTTTATTTATTTAGTGACTGGTGTGCCTGACTGTAAGAGCCTCAGTTTCCCTGTTGCATTTTTATTGATAAAGCTGCTCATATCGGCGTGCATGTTCATTTGCCTTTTTATCAAAATGCTGCCTTTTGCATAGTGACTGTGCGCGCCACAAGTTCACGAGAAGATTTGCTAAAAGTCAAATTCACAAGCACATTCCAGCCGTTCACAGACAATGTGCCTTGTGCTATGTTGTTGTTTGTGGTCGGAGTATATAATGAGTGAAATAAGGCTGCTCATATCTGTGCGAGCTTCCATTCGGCCAATAGAAACATTGGAACTTTTTTATTTGTTTGTTTGTTTGTTTGTTTGTACATGCACACCACAGACCCGTCTGAACATCTTAACATAAACAATAATTGGTTTTCGCATAATTAGACCCCTTTAATAAATTATTTTAAAATTAGAACTCATTAAGTAATTGCTGTGGTATCAGAAGGCTGTTACAAGAAAATAATCAGCACTAAATAAATAAATAAATAATCTTCCACTGTAGAGTTAATTACTTTCCTCCATCAGTATAACATTAAAGTTTTTACTTTATTTCTGGTTTCAGATTTTTTATTTTTTTTTATGGTTTCGGAATATTTTTTAAAACAGCACAATTTTTCATTTTCACATTTCAGGCTCACCGGGGGACGACAGCGGATTGGGGTCTTTCGAGGATTCCAACACCCTCTTGCATCGCCGCCCTGTTCGCTGACGTGAGTGACGTATGCTCATAGGATTCCCACGCTTTCTGTGAACAAAGTCACCTTTTTTGCACTACAGTCACTCTGAACAGGGACAAACTGTGAATTCTTGATTGACTCTGGGATTCTGGGAAATCTTCTAGTTTTGTTCCCCAATCCTAAGAGAGCTTCTGGATGGGCTGCGACCCTGAGCAACATGAAATGGTTAATGAAGGATATATCAAATGTCAAACAGAGAAACGGTAGTCTATCCGAAGCTGAGATGCATTTCATATGCTTACAGAGGAACAAAAATTGAGAATGGAGACAGGTTTACAATTAAGCAAATATATTACTCCAATGTTTATGTTCAAGAATTGAAGGGTTTTTTGTTTGTTTGTTTGTTTGTTTGTTTTTTGCCAGAGGCTCTGTTTCAATTATACTTGAAAAAAACTAAACTATATTTAAAAAATCCTCTGTATATAAAGAAAGTGGATATAAGAACAGAAAGCAGTATTACTGTATCCACAACCTATCTATAAAGCTTCATATTTCACATACTGATATTATTTAATGCTTTTATATCATTTTAAAATTGATGAATGTACAAAGACACTGTAGAGGTCTATATTTATAGAAACAAAAGGAAGTCTGTAAACCAGAGACGTTTGTTTTCTCTATAAAATGATTATTTAATCACTTTGACAATTTATTGAAGGTATGTCTCTTAAAAAAATCTCTAAAAGGTTTCTTGTCGATAATTATATTCCCACATGACATCCAGCGATCCCCGGATGTTCTTCGTATATTCCCTGACCCGGACCGAGATGAACCATTCATAAAAAGTAATTTAGAGACTCATGTTTAGCCAGCATTCAAGTTTATCTGATTCTCTCTCTAATCATGGGGTACTGCTGCACTTTAAAACGCTTTGATTATTCATGTTTAACATTATTTATTTAGCAAAATGGAAGAAAGTGTGTACGTTTTGGTCCTGAATTTCCTATTCTTCTAGAAAATGTAATTTTGTTTTACAGGACTGCGCTTTTATTTCTGGGAGAAATGATAAACGATGCAGTTTTTAAACTTGCCTGTTCTTAAACGTTATTTTTGACTTATAAAATTAAACATGACAAAACATGATAAAAATTTCAACATGACATTTTGGGTCACTTTATAGTCACAATAAACATATATATACTACTACTTATTATTATTATTATTATTATTATTATTATTATTCACCCTATGTTGTTTATGGAGATCACCCCCTGGTGGATAAATAAAGCAGGTTTTTTTTTTGCATTTGTCATTGTTGTTGTTGTAGTTACAGAAAATTTAATATAATTTTTGTTGATTAATGGCCTTTTTAAAAAGTTTATTTTTTTTTATGTTTACCTTCAAATAAAAGGTGTTCTTCGACGGCTGTCGATGTCTTACTTCAACTGAAAATAAAGTTCCATTTTTCCATTTTCTATTTTACTAATATTATATTCACTTTGATAAACAAGGACCATGTTGCTTGAAGTGCATTAATAGTCATCATCGAGAAAAATGAACTCCTCTATTATTCTACTCTGTTAATTATACTGACACTGGAGACTCCTTCCAATAACTTGTTTTTTTACTCTCTTAATGTGAAATGTCTTTGATTGTCACAAGCTTATTCTGACATAAACTAATCAGCATGATCGACAAAACTGGCGTTTCAAGTTCAAGTTCATGTGTTCAAGAGGTTCAGGTGTAGATGCTCCAGTAGATGATGTTAAAGGTGAGGTAGGCGAGAGGGAACAGGACCCTGGAGTACGAGTCGATCATGTAGATGTTGCTCATGAGCAAGTGGAGGTGATGACTCAGAGGAGATGATTTTCGTAGACGTGTGCCCAGAACAGGAGGAGCTTCAGGAACGCTGGAGTTCTGCGAGGACACGGGAGGATCCACGCCAAGGTCCGTCAGCTGAGGGAAGGTGCTGAGCTCCATGTCGGCGTCATGGAAACAGCCGTCGAAGGCCATGGCCTGGGAGGTCTCGAATTTGGAGAGCTACAGTACACACAGCATGGAAGCAAAAATTCCTCAGAATGTGATGTTCACACCTGTTTAAAGCTGACGTGCACATTTCTACCAGCAGAGGGCGACATTCAATAGTATTTGAATCTTTCATATTTTTGAAATGCAAAAAAACATTAATTTTACAGATCAAATGTAAATACATCTGATTGTATACCATTCACAAAGCCCCGCCCACTAAATGTTTTGGCTTCTTAATAAAGCTGAATCTTATGCTTTATGAAGCCCCGCCCACTAATTGGTTTAACCATGGAAACAAATGGGATTATAAAGCCACATCCACCAATTCTGTCCACTCAGAAATAAATTGGGTAGATTTTAGCAAAGTGTCAAGTCTAAAGAACACGGAGCTGCAACATTACACTTCTAATGGCTATAAGAGAAGATCTTCACCTTTCCCTTCTTCAACTTCCTCATCTCCTCCACGGTGGTGAAGTAGTTAACAGCAGCGTACTCAATCACAGACAGGAAGACGAACAGGAAGCTGGCCCACAGGTAGATATCTACTGCTTTTACATAGGACACCTGGGGCATGGACGCGGACACGCCCGTGATGATGGTGGACATGGTCAACACGGTGGTGATTCCTGGATCAGAGCAAAAAAAAAAAAAAAAAAGGTCCAGTTCTATAAAATTCTTTATAAATGATCATCAAGAGAATTTGTAATAAATGATGACACCAGAAAACTATTATAAATCCTTAAGCATTAGCAGCTCATTGGAAAAAAGAGACATCGATTTGAATTAGTTTGGCACTGTCGCCTCGCACCTCCAGGTCGAGGGTTCGATTCCTGCCTCAGGTCTGTGTGCATGGAGTTTGCAAAGACATGCAGAGTACAGTAGTCTCATTGCTGTTCCCATATTGCACATGTATAGTGTGTGAATGCACATGTATATGTGTGTGCCCTGCTATAGGGTGTACCACGCCTCGTGCCCTAAATCTCCAGGCCCCCCGTGACCCTGTACACATGATAAAGCAGTGAAGACGATGAAGAGTGAGTGATTGGGTGAATATTTTTAATGTCAGTTGTATGAACAAGAATAAATACATTTGCATGCATCTGTTGTTTCTCCTTTGTAGGTATATGGTAAGTATTAGCAAAATGCACTACTGGACTGTACGTGTGTGTGTGTGTGTGTGTGTGTGCGTGTGCGTGTGTATGTGTGTGTGTGCGCGCAGAAACAAAAACTGCTCTTCTTTTGGTACTTCCGATTTCAGGTAGCCAGCAGTAAGTTCATTGTAAGTCACAAGACGAACAGTGAAATAAATTCCAAGCACAGTTGCACCAGTGTGTGTGTGTGTGTGTGTGTGTGTGTGTGGTACCGAGTGAGACGCGAGCAGGCACGGCTCGTCTGTCGATCCAAAAGGACACCCAGGAGAGCACGACCATTAACATCGTGGGAAAGTAGGTCTGTAGCATGAAGAAGAAAATGTGTCTCCTGAGGATGAAGTTGATGTAGAGTCTGTTGTACCAACCTGAGCGGAAACGGAGACAAAGTCAACTGATACTCAGCACTTTGGTCAAAGGACACATGAGCAATCCGAAAAGGAAGATAAGGAGAAAAACACAAAAGGTACCGGTACTGCTGTAGAAGGCCAGGCCGCTGGAAGGGTTAAACTCTTCTATAAAGAACTGCGAGAGAACAATCTCATCGGTTCTTAGGGAGTCGTTCCCGTTCTTCCAGTACAGCATGAGGTCGTTTTCATTATAGGCATCTGTGTGATAAAGAAATCAAGGTTTTTTAAGATTCAAAGGACTTTATGAATCGGTGAAGGAAGTCTCGTTTCAGCTGCTCACTGTTCGGAAAAGTACGGAGGAAAGGAACCACATCAACACCGTTACAGTTACAGTCTAGGATGAATAACAGCTATAAATGTGAGGATCGCAGTTTACAGTCAGGCTCCACAGAGGAGTGACGTGAAGTGGAAATAGATCGACAAATACTGTGTACAGTAGTAGCCAAGACTAATTGTAATTTGTATTATTTTCTGTATTATTCTGATATTTTATATTTATACAGTACATGTTATTTTATGTATTATTTCTGTATTGTACTATTTTGTGTTTCACTGCACATGGTGCTGTTTATGGTTGTGTACAGTACGTGCTAAATAAAATTTTGAAACTTGAAATCGATCCTCCAGGATGGTTCCTCACCCGACCCGAAAAGGTGACAGACACACCTCCTACACGCCCTCATGACCCTGAAAGCGCTCGGTATGTCTGGCCTCTAGTGTGTGAGCTGTTATTCCTCCTGCGAGACAGATTGTGTTTTCCATTTTTACACCGTACATCGTCTGTGTACATCGTTATCTCCAAGTGTGTGCCCTGTACATGAAGCTACACTGCTGGTTCTGGTCGCGAGGTGTTGTTCGTCCCACGCTCGGCCATCCTCAGTGTGCTGGAGGTTTTGAAGTAAACAGGTATGTGATGTTTTACAAATATCTTTGTATATTACAAATAAAATGTCCTTCCTTCCTTCCGACTCTTCAGGAAAGTGTAACGTAACTACATTTTACTGCATCACTCCAGGATTGTACACTTGTCTACTGTACGTCCATGAGAGCTGCTTTAAAGGTCCCATATTTTGCTATATTTTCTGTAACAAGTAAACCCCAGACACCCCCAAAGTCTGTCTGCAGCTGAACCAGACCTCATATAATACATTTTACATACCTTAAACTTCATTTATTCCACTCCTCCTTCAAACATAGCATTTCAGTGTCTATGTAAATGAGCTCCTGCTGAGCCACGCCCCTTCTTGAGAACAGCAGATCTGAACAATAACCTGGGGGAGGGACTCATCTTACAATCAGGTCACAATATGGGGAGTGCATGTGTAAGAGCCATATTTCACTTTATGAATTGTTGTATTTATTTTAATTTAGTAGTTAAGCATTAAGTTTGTTAGTTAAGCATTAATTTATTCATTCATTCATTCATTCATCTTCTATACCGCTTTATCCTCTATTCAGGGTCACGGGGACCTGGAGCCTATCC
>JAQQZS010000019.1:21105606-21115648 GCA_030068045.1 Platyallabes tihoni | reverse complement strand
ATTGGCACCCTGTCCAGGGTGTGCCCTGCCTCGTGCCCTAAGCTTCCTGTGATAGGCTCCACGTCCCCCGCGACCCTGAATACAGGATAAAGCGGTATAGAAGATGAAGATGACAGAATGTATCATCATCATCCTTTTTCCTGTTCACACACACGAGTGTTCTGGTTATTTCTCAGGAATCCGTCTACCTGATCCCAGGATTCCGGCTCCACCTCCCGTTCACACTGAAACCACATTAATGCAGTTAATTAGTTAAGTTAGTTTGTTTGGTAAATAGGTCTTTCTCCTGTGTGTGTGTGTGTGTGTGTGTGTGTGTGTCAGGTCATAGCCAGCAGCTGGTGGGTGAGGATCACCGCTCCAGACTGACCGAGCTCGGGGGTCGCGCCGCCTCCCAGTCCAACGTCTACCTGGACTCTGTCAGTTACCGTGACAACGGATTTGACACCTTCAGCGTGGACAGCTCGGACAGCATGGAGACCAGCATCTCCGCCTGCTCGCCCGACAACGTCTCCAGGTCAGACGCTCAATCAGTCAATCAATTAAAAACAACTGAGCCAAGTATCAATAGTTCCTCGAATATCTAATGTCTAATATCTAATATATAATTTCTTATATCTAATATATATATATAATGTATAATGTCTAATATCTATCTAATATCTAATATAAATAATTTCGAATGTCTAATATCTACTGCTCACGCTCCACTCTCCATTCATGCTTTGTTCCTCTTCAGCTTCTCCAACGGTTCAGGTTTTCCTTTTTAAAATAAAACACGTCACACGTCATGAGCTCATCCATCAGAGCGGCAAAGAGGCATGTGTTTATGCTGAACTCGCTCGTGTGTGTGTGTGTGTGTGTGTGTGTGGGGCCTTGAGCTGAGTTAATGTAAAGCGTGTGCTGGACTCTCGAGAGCCTGCTGCTCCTCGCCCCCTCCATCACTCAACCGCGGGCGCGAGCGTCTCGGATTTCACCGGGAACAGTTAGAGGAAACAGATTTTGGGGAGTTTGAATGTAATCAGGAGCAGAGAGTCTGGAGCGGGTGGTGTGTGCAGCAGGTCTTTGTGTGCTGCAGAGTTCCAGCTCTCTGGGATCTAGCGTGGATATGGATTCATTTCTGATTCAGGAACGTCGGTAAGATGAGCAGGAGCGTGATGGTGATGGAGTGAGAGAGTGAGAGAGGGAGGGATGAGTAGACGGAGGTGTGTGTCAGATGTGCTATTATGTATCTGCTGGAATGGTGGTCTGTTTTGCGAGCTGAAGTCATGTCTGCGTGCTGGTGTGTGTGTGTGTGTGTGTGTGTCCATGTCTCACTAGCTGCAGCCCTGATTATAGCCCTGCAGCTGTGATTATACAGACCTGGGAACTCGTGTCCTCCTGTAATTAGGGGTGTTTTTGTGTTCCGTGCTTTCACAGCTGAGAGATCAGAACTGCATGTTGTCTCTATGAAGCTGAGCTTAGAGCAGATTCACTTCTCACTTCTGAAGAAACATCTCACTTCATCCGTTAAAATAGCAGGAATTAATTCTTTTTTTTTTCTTTCTGGAGGAGTTTGGTTGGGATCTCTAGAGGAACAAACCCAAGAACATTTTGTGTGAAAGTCTAAGAAACGACTTCATCATTACGGTCTCCTCATGAGACAAATCTAAATGCTCAAGAGAAACTTTTCTCCTTCAAGTGGCATCCAGTGATGATGGACCAGACTTGAAAATGTTTCATGGAACCTATTTAGAAACCCAGGAACCTTTTAGGAACCCAGAAATGTTACATAGTCCTGTGTTTAAAGCCTGATACTGTAGAACCAAAAGAACAAACTGTAAAGTTCTAGATAGATCCACATCTTTAAACTCCTCCTCCTTCCCGTTGGCTGAGCTGGAATGGTATAATTACTGGATCGTTTGCTTCTGATAACGCTTGCAGTTCCTCTTTGCATTCAAATGAAGAATACATGAGGAACCTGCACAGGAACCGCGTACAGTATGCTCTTGAAAGCCGGGTTCCTTAAGGTTTTAGCTTTGTGAGGCACTTTGTGAAAGGGGAACATTTTTTAGAAGAAGGAAGAATGAACTAGATGGATCGTCTTTCCATAGGTTGGTTTCTTTGCTTCTGGACGTTTGAGACAAAGCTGACGTGGGCTCGGAGAGATGAGATGAGAGAAAAAAATTTAGAAGGAAAAGAAATCCTTGAATTTCGAGGCAGACGGAGCCACTTCGATGGCTTCCACGTGTTACATTAGAAAGTTTTAAAGTGGAAACCATGAGAATCCGGGTCTGGACTCCTAATGCGTTCCAGTGCCGACCGGATTTATTGGTTCCTCCTGCGCTCTGCAAAACAATGGACTTTTGGGGGATTTTTTTTTGTTGTTGTTGTGTGAATTCTTGCCCTGTGTCCTCTGTGTAGCGTGTCTCTGGGGGATGAGAACTTTGCACGAACCGTGCAGACACTCAGGGATGTTTTTGTTTGTTTCGTGCAGCGCCAGCACCTCCAACATGGCCAAGATCGAGGAGATGGAGCGGCTGCTGAGGGAGGCTCAGGCTGAGAAACACCGACTCCTGGAGCACAGGGTGAGCGCAGATCTCCGTCACCATCGTCCGAGAGCCACCACGCAGGCTGTAAAACCGGGTCGTCTTTAACTGCCAGCTTGTTAACGTTTAAAAGCCCAACAACAAACTGGGAAACCAGACGTTCTCGCTGGAGGTTAAGGGTTTCAGATTAAAAGCCGCCAGCCGCGTGCGTGCGAAGCTGCGACAGATGCTGTATGTAAATAGCTCTGTTTTATACGACCGACTTATAGGATAAACATAAAAACTTTACAACCTGCAGTAAAAACGTTCACACCGTCAGAAAACGTTGTTACTTGCAGGATTTTAATACATTTGAATATGAATGAGCGCATAATGTTCAGATAAAATGTCAGGAAAATTGATTTCTTTTTAATTATAAAGACTCTGATTTATTATAAAGATTAATTTTCTTAGCATTTACGCACCATTCTCGAAAGACTCAGTACTAATTCTATAAACGTAAAGTGATTTTTTGAAATAAATAAATAAAATAAATTTAAATGGATTTAACCAGATGCTCCATTAGAAAAAAGAGATGAATAAATCTGATCATTCTGATAATAAATCTGATCAGTTCCCTGATTTTCTTTTTGTTGAAACTGAATTTAATTTAATTGAACTGAATTGATAGATGGATAGGGTGTATGTGTGTGTGTGTGTGTGTGTGGTCACCACTCTTTGTCATCAGTACCTGATGCTTCACAAGTCACTATTTAGTTGCTATTCTGTATTTTTTCTTTTATGATGTTTTGTGGGCGTGGCCAACTCGAGAAGCGTGAACACACTTTACTGTACCGTTTAGCCGATTGACGTTTACCAACACACGCTCAGTCATGCATGAAGGACATCATGGACACGTTTATACACAATACAATTTTTTTTCAGGAGAGAGAGATGGAGATTCGGCGTCAGGCTCTGGAGGAGGAGCGCAGGAGGAGGGAGGACCTGGAGAAACGCCTGCAGGAGGAAACGAGTCGACGACAGAAGCTCATCGAGAGGGAGGTGAAGCTACGAGAGAAACAGCGAGCTCAGGTGAGAAAGAGAGAGAGAGAGAGAGAGAGACTAACTATTAAGTTAACACGACTATGAACTGAGCTGTGGTTGTCATGGTAACATAACAGGATCACCTGAGATTAGGACGAGGATGTTTATCAAATCTGTAACTTACAAGTTCATGCATATTATTCGATCAGACTCTCCACGCCTTCACCTTTGACCTTTGACCCCTGTTCACAGGCTCGCCCGCTGACCCGCTACCTGCCCGTGAGGAAGGACGACTTCGACCTGCGCGGCCACATCGAGTCGGCCGGGCACAACATCGAGACGTGCTACCACATCTCCATCATGGAGAAGACGTGCCGCGGGTTCCTCATCAAGATGGGAGGAAAGATCAAGACGTGGAAGAAGCGCTGGTTCGTCTTCGACCGTAACCGCAGGACGCTGTCTTACTACGCAGGTCAGAAAAACGCTCGCTGTGCTCGGATAACTTCTTCTTCTTCTTCTTCTTCTTTGTTGTTGTTGTACGGCGGTTGGAATCCAGTGGTTTGGTTACATTACCGCCAGCTGTAGCTCTCACTCGCCCTCATCTCCTCAAAGCCGATTTTCCAGACCAGACTCCCTTAAATGTCTAACGCTTCCCTCCAAAAACTAGTACTAGCTCTAAACAATGCATTGTACAGTTTATGTCTGTTCGTTATGATCGTTGTATAACTCGATGTGTTATTGTTGCCATGGTAACAGATAAGCATGAGGCGAAGCTGAAAGGCGTGGTCTACTTCCAGGCCAGAGAGGAAGTCTATTACGATCATTTAAAGAAGGCACACAAGGTACGAAATTCATCTCCATTTTTTTTTTGTTTTTTTTTTTTTTTCCAAATTTTCATTTTCTTCTCATTAGATTTTCAAAACAGGGACTATGACCTCGTTATGAACTCTGTGTGCTGTTTTTCCTTCACCACACCACGGTTAAGTCAATCCAAAGTAAATTTATGAACAGATGCTGAATGTTAAAACAGAAAGTTAAGCAGGAAGTAACTCATAGTTTTTATGATTATGATGTTGGGTCGATGTTTTGATTCGAATGACGTGTAATTCAATATGTAAATGTAGTGTAAGCTCGAAAATAGTCAACAGCGCCACTCATAGGTCAAATTCATGACTTTTTTTCATCACTAAATGATCTTGAGTCATTTGACCGTTTTTAGATATTTCTTTTCTGTACTACCCTCAGAGACCACACGGTGTCAGTATTGTCTCATTTCTCTCTTTTTTCTCTCTCCAGAGTCCGAATCCGTCCTTAACGTTCAGCGTAAAGACTCACGATCGTGTCTACTACATGGTGGCTCCGTCTCCCGAGGCCATGCGCATCTGGATGGACGTCATCGTCACAGGAGCGGAGGGATACACGCAGTTCATGATTTAGTTTGTGTGTGTGTGTGTGTGTGTGTGTGCCGAAATACTTCATCACCACTCTGGTCGTTTTTTCTCGTGGACGAGATCATGTGACCAGCATCGTCTTCGCGTTCCATCCTAGTGTGAAGCTTTTATCTAAAGAAGTGCCTTTGGAATTCAGACCCTGGTGGAACCGACCTTCCTGTGCCTCGGTCACGTGTCACCCGAAATGAAGGACTCTGATTGGTTGTGACATCACCGACGCACACGACCGAACTTTAAACTATTTTTTCCATCGGATTTCATGAGGAATTGATTACATTTAGTTTGTGTGTGTGTGTGTGTGTGTGTGTGTGTGTGTGTGTGTGTGTGAGAGAGAGAGAGAGAGAGAGAGATGATCCTCAGGGATGCACAGGTCAACTACAACATTAAAGGTGCAGTCTGTACTTTTCTTAAAACTTGTAATAGTTTCAAAAATACATTAGAAATTTTGTTTGTAATTTGTCTAAGGCTATTTTATATCCAGCCTTGGAAATAAGCTCCGCCCATGAGTCAGAGCAGCCATTCTTAGCCCCACCCTTTTTCCTTAAAACTTTTCCAACAGATAAGGTGTATATACTGTATTTAAAGGAACAGTTGTTGTTGTTGTTGTTTTTGTTAGGAAATGAATAACATTTCCTAAAGTTTTCACTGTGGTTCACTTTTCAGACAGCAGGAGGCGCTAAGAATCTCAGACTGCACCTTTAACTGTTTTTTTCTTTATTCCATTTTAATTACCAAAGAATTTACATGGAATTACACACTATCGAGTGTGTGTGTGTGTGTGTGTACAGATACACAACTGGTGTGTATGTCAGAACTTAGATGATAGTTTTAGTTTTGCAATCTTCATATTAACAAAAGGTGCTAAAATATATAGTTTTTGATGTTATGTCGTCCAGACGCTCTGGAAATCCAGCAGTAATTCATATTTTGGAAAGTTCAACCCATTTTATCGTGTCAGCGTCGCAGTATGTTTTAAGGATCTGCCATCAAACTGCGTTTTAACTCTACGTATGCATAAATATATATATTTTTATAGTAAGGAGAATTAGTTCTGTATCCCAGTTGCTTTAGTACAGAGTGTATTCCTTTCTCTGTGTATGTTTTATGTATTTGAAAATGAATATATTCTAAAATATAAACATTTTCAGGCTGATTTAAGGCGCTCCCGGCTCAGCTTTCACCTGCCCCGCTGCTGCAAAAACAAAATACACAATGGTTTCTCATTATCTATAGAAAAATTATTTAAAAAAATATATTAATGCAGGAAAAATTTTATCAAAGCCATTAAGACATTTTTTCTTTAGATTTTTTTTTAATTATTATTATTCTTCAGAAAACAAAACTTCATTTGTGGACAGAAAGTGAGTCCATGTGATGCCACTAACAACCAGCAGGGGGCAATAAGCGTCTGAGACACTCTGGTGATGGGTGAAATAATAATAATGATAATAATAATAATAATAATAATAATAATAATAATAATTAGCCTCTGAATGCGTTTCTCTGCTGTATATTTTGAAAAACGCATTGAATTTTCTTTAATTTTTTCCACTGTTATTTATGCTGTTACTCTGCATGCACCTGTATTATATATTTCGCATCTGAAACAATAAAACCAGGACACAAAGACAAGCCTACAGACACCTGTGTGATTATTTCTGTCTTTAGCCATTGTGACCTAACACCACTCGACTTTGTTCTTTGGGCTCATCCGAAGTCAGGCCTCTGACTTCAAAAAATCACTGCATCCATCTAACATCATAACTAAGGAAAAAGCAATAAAATATATCTTTTTTTTAAAAACAGTATAAGCCTCTTCCAAATGGTTGAGATGTCACTTCATGGTAAAAGTTGGAATTAAAAAGTCACATAAAATGCTCATGTTTTTGTGGCGCAAAAGCACATGTTTTTTGGGGCATTAGGTCTACTTTATTACATAAAATTAAGAAGATACACTATTTTAAAAACAGAGCAATGACTAGTGGGTTTTATTTAGCATAGGATATCTCAACTCAACTGAGTGGTAGAGATGACCCAATCATGTTGACACATTTTTTATAAAATATATTAAAATATATATATATATTGACTCCAAATGTGCTCTACCAGAAAGTTTGGTAGGATGTTAAAGGGTTTAAAAAATTAATTGTTCTAATATTCAGCGTATACACACCTGCAGTGGTTGTCATTATTTCCTAAGCATTTGTTCTAATTTCTGCTCTTGAACACGTTCTGGTGATGAAGCTACTGTAGATTTTTGCTTCACACACTTTTCTACAGCTCTATTATTATCAGTGACAAACACTTGCACTGACTTTAAAACCTATTCAGTGGTTTAAACAAATGTTTATAAACAGTTAAACAACCATGAAAGGGAAAGAAAGACCCTGTTTCTGAGTTCTGAATAAAACACTTGATGTCCTGCTGTGACAGGACAATAATCAGCCACATCCGGACACATCCAAGTGTGTTATTCTTATTATTCCACATCACATTTCCAACAAGGACAATATTTTGTATTTTTTGTATTATAATTTTTTTAATCTGTAAAAGAATGTTGAGTTACAGCTTTACCTGAGACAAATACCTGACACTGGAGACTCCTTACATACTGTAAGTAAGGAGCTAAATAAATCCTGTTCTTCATCCAGCTCATTTTTTATTTCTTATAAAAAAGCACTCAGACGAGGTGAGGTGTGGGTGAGGCGGGGCGTGGTCAGGTCTGACCCTCGTCCTCTGTGATGCAGAAGCTCCTGATGTCTCTGAGGGAATACATATGGGGATCTTGTCATTTAAATTGCTCCTGATCCCCAGGAGAGCCCTGGCCTCCGGTTAGAGCAGCACAGTGATGTGAAGATGGACGGTGGGGTGGGTGCAGTTTCTGCTCCGCCGAGCGTAAATATTTCATCAGGATTTCTTTAGTTAATGGGACATTATGACACGCTTTAGAGTGTCGGTGCTATAATTTAGTGGCTGTCATGTTAAAAGGGGAATGATTTAAGAAAATCCAGGGAAGAGCTACTGTGTGTGTGTGTGTGTGTGTGTGTGTAGGGTTGCCGGTTATACAGCTTCTCTCTACTCTGTGAAATTATAATTTTTTATAATTTATAATTATAATATAAATCATATTTATTAATTTAAACATTTAAACCAAAATAAATATTTCTGAACAATAAAAAAATTTGAGCATTTAAAAATTTCTAAATAATATAAATAATTAATTTGTTGTTGTTGTTAAATACATCATAAAAATAAATTTTCCTTCTCAATTGTTTAAATATGGAAAATAATGAATGAATTAAAAGTGATATTACTTATCATTAAGTCTCCAGTGTCACTGCTGAGGTCACATTAACTAAATTACATTTATTATATTATATTGAATATTAAACATACACACTTATTTTATAAAATAAGGACATTTATGTTATGCAAAATTAATCACAATACTTCTCCAGGTTCCAAAAGGAATCTGAATGTTTATATTAGTGACTGAACGGAAAGTGTATTACTCGCGCTGTGATTGGTCGAAAATCTTTCTCATATAGCAAGCTGGCCAATCAGGAAACACCGAACACGTAGTTACAGGCATTTCTGGCAGATTAAACAGAGGTTTCTGGGTCAGATTCTGTAAGAAAAGAAGAAAAAATATACTGGACTAAACTTGTGATAATTATTCTGAAAAAAAAAAAAAAATTTACAATCAGACATTTTTCCCCACCCTTCCAGAATTTTCTACCAGTAGCAAAAATTTACAGTTACATCAGACTGAGCTACTTTCTCAACATCACATACTTATAGTTTTGAACGGTTGCAGCACTTCAAAAAATATATAGTGTAGCTTTATCGGAGAGATAACGTTTCCTGCCATACTGGCAGCACTTTGTGACATGTTTTTAACATTATCAGAATGTAATCACTTTAATTAACACTGGTAGCGCTTTCTGACACGTTGATTAAACATTACCTGGCAGTCCAGTGGTCAACCATGCAGATAAATTAAGATGTTCAATAAAACTAAAATTTAAAAATTAAAAAACTTTCAACACTAAGCATAAAACCACAAGTCGCTGGGAGCAGTAGCGCGGATTTATGGGCGGGGTCAGGTCAATTGAGTTCAGTCGAGAATTTCTTGTCAATTGTTTGTTGAATTGTTTATAATGTATACATTATATACATTGTACATTGTTTACATTATTTATAATGTCTGAAGTGTGTTAAGTGCACTTTCACTGTGATGCTCGCTGTCTTGTCACCTTCTCCCTCAAGACCCAGGCATTACCTACGTATATACTTGGTCTTTACATTAAAACTTAATCTTGAAAAGAAAAACTTGTTAAATATTAAACAATTATCAGTAAAAATAAATAAATAAATTTACCAGTTAAATACCTCCAAGCAGAGGTAAAGCTGTAACTTTCCAACAAGTTTTCCAAAATTAGAGGAGTTTAAACTTCTTTGCACATATGTGTGTGTGTGTGTGTGTGTGTACTTTTAAAACACACACACATACTTACACATGTCCTTGTTCCCACCACTTAGTATAAATGATTTATGGAACACAGGACACAAGATGGATGTGGATAAATGATTAATGAAGATGCAACAAACATTTTTATGTTTCACATTTTAGTGAAGTACAGGAAGTGACATCACGTGACGCCGTCCTGTTTGTACAGTGTAACTGTGAGGGGGGAAAAGCACGGGCCGAGAGAATAGCAGAGAATGTAAATAAAGATCAGGAAGCTTTTTGCACCGTGTGTTTGTGTGTGTGTGTGTGTGTGTGTGTGTGTGTGTGAGAGAGAGAGAGAGATGTTCTGAGATTGTAGCAAGAAAAAGAGGATGAAATCTTTTATAAATGCACGTTTTTGCTCCACGCTTCACACTTTGCACCAAACTCGCACCAAACCACAGGTCCGCTTCACTTCCTCGAACCCCTCCTCCACTTCTGATTGGCTGACCTACTGAGGTTGCCATGGAGATTTAAGTAGTGGGACAAGGCTGTGAAAGACGGGTGCATGTTTTCAATGCCCCCCCTCCCCA
>JAQQZS010000019.1:21095362-21105573 GCA_030068045.1 Platyallabes tihoni | reverse complement strand
TTCACATAACAGGATCTGCACGCATCTGGTGTCCCTCTCCTCATTTTTCAGCTAAACCATCCTCTCCTCCAAACCCACGGAGACAGAAATTCCTTTCATGACAGTAATCCTTCCCTAATTATCGTTACACAGCAAGCGAACTAGTTCAGGTTTTCCTCAGAGACGAGTGAGAAAGTGTCGCTTTCTAAATCTGAGACCGGGCGGAGATTGATGATGATTAATTTAATCTCTCGTTAATGAAAAATAGGCCACGATGTCACTTGAGTGACGCATTAAGCCTCATTCCATCTTGAGTTCTGTGATGTAATTATTCCTGGAGTATCTCTGAGATTGTTGCCTCTTACAACAGCTGCGTGTTATTATTACAAATAACTGTAAGAGACAAAACCACCTCTGTCTTAAAATTAGGTGTTTAATCAAATTTGTTTTTTATTCATTTAATAAAAGATACATGCAAAACATTCAAGGTTACAATATCAATAATATAATATATCAATGATTTGTTAGAATCCTAGAGCATGGAGTTAGGACTTAAAATAAACAGTTTACCACTGTCGCCTTGCACCTCTAGGTTCCGGGTTCGATTCCCGCCTCTGTGTGTGTGTGTGTGTGTGTGTGGAGTTTTCATGTTCTCCCCGTGCATGGTGAGTTTCCTCCAGGTCCTCCGGTTTCCTCCCACAGTCCAAAGACATGCAGATTAGGCTAATTGGCGTTCCCAGATTGCTCATAGTGTGTGTGTGTGTGTGTGTACCACACCTTGTGCCCTAAATCTCCTGGGAGAGGCTCCAGGCCCCGCGCGACCCCATACACAGGATAAAGCGGTATAGATAATAAGTGAGTGAGTTTCTTGTTCAGATTATATTAATTTATTTATCATAACATGTGAGTCAAAAACACATTCATGTCACATTTTCAGTGATTTTTAATAAAGATCGTCAGCGGTGATGGTAATGATTATTTTTCTTGTGTAATCGAGGTTATGAAAGGTTATTCCTCCCAACTTCTCAGACAAATCCCGCCCTCTACGTTCTGATTGGGTATAAGAATTTCTCCTCATCAGTGATTGCTTACATCGTCGCTAAGCAGGAAATAAGAGCCAATCCTAGATGTGAAACATCCTAGCGCAGTTTAGCTAACGTTGTACAATACATAAGTAATAATTATTCAATCTCGGAGTCAAACTATGTCTAAAACACATTTATGTATCTTTTTGGTTATGTATTTTTAATAAGACTGTTGTTAATGATGATGATGACGATGATGATGATGATGATGATGCTAGCGTAACCACTTAGAAATTACAGAACGGCCTGGACGTTTTTGAGATCTTGCACTAAAAGGACAATATTTTTATTCTGTGTATTTTTCTTCCATGTTCCTTTGGGGATTTGCTATTTGGTGAGCAGACTCAATATTTTACCCTGCCCAAATGTCTCAGATCACACACACACACACACACGCACACACACAGATAGAGTGTTTTTTATGCTAAAAGCACAGTGAGACGCCGGTCCCCTGACTGCTCATTTCTGGCCTCGGTCCCGATTTGCTCCAGCAGGACCTCATTAACCGGGCCTCCCTGAGAGCCGGGCGCTGAGCGGGAGCGACTCGGACCCTGTCTGGTGATCAGGTGGGGTCCGAGGCTAATGAGGAGCCGAGCAACAGCTTCTTACCCCGCCCCTGTGTCAGCTCATCTCAACTGTCAGGATTAATCGCACCACTTCAGTGTCCATATGGGTCTCACACACACACACACACACACACACACACAGTGATGTACTGGATAAACTGAATTAATGTTGAATTATTTTATTCATGTATTCATCCCCTGATTAGAACAACATTAATAATAATAATAATAATAATAATTTAACGAGAATTTAATTGTATTTTCCCTCTACCAGTCTGCTTTATTTATGCTTTATTCCTGCTACACCGTGGCAAATTCCCAGTATATTTGTTTTTTTTATTTTATAAAAGAACGACCCTTTCTTTTCTCACGTTGCTGAGAAACCACGCAGAAGTGTAAACCTTCGTCCTCAAACTTTACCCCTGAACACTGAGGTCACTGACACTGGAGACTCCTTACAGCATCGGAGGTGTTTAATAAAATAAACACCACACACAACCGTAAAGCAGATTATACAGACGAGCGTCTGTACAGAATGATTTATTTTCAGAAAGATTTTTTTGTGCTCTGTCTGTTTCAGGAAAACTAGGGCACCTCACATTAGTCACACACACACACACACACACACACACACACTCACGCAAATAGAGCTTAATGAAAGACACAATTAATCTGGTTAACGCCCGGCGAGCTCGAAATACAGCGACCCAATTAAAGATCAAGCATGGCTTTAAACACACACACACACACACACACATACACACACACACACACACACACACACACACCGGTCTGGCAGGTTTTCATGAATGTTGTGGTATTACATAAGCCCTTTACATAAAGCTGATAGACAAAGTATGAGTGTAGCGTTACAGTACCAAATCTACACACACACACACACACACACACACATCAAAGGCATGTGGATCCGCACATGAACCGAGCACCGCCCTACATTTAAAACCCCTTTATCTCATCTGTATTCAGCACACACACACACACACACACACACACACTCTATTATTTCCTTGTTCAACACCACTGAAAACTGGATAAAAGTCACAACTAATAAATAAAACTATTATATACGTTTTTTTCCACATCTTCAGGACAGAGGAGTTTTTTTTACGCAGTTTCACACTTTCTCAGCAACGTGATCAGCCGTGATTAGTCGTTTTTTTTGTGTCTTTTCTTCAACAGAGAGAATAAAGAGAGGCCGATGAGGGAGCGAGTGTTTATAGCTGCTATAATGTAAAGTTCCACATCATTATGTTTAACTATCCATCCATACATACATTAATTCATCTATCTAGGAACTTCATTCACAGACTATTTTGGGAACGGCAATCGAACCTGTATGTCTTTGGACCGTGAGAGGAAACCAGAGCACGCGGAGAACATGAGAACTCTGCACACACAGGAAATCGAACCCTCGACCCTGAGAGGTGCAAAACGACAGTCTTTAACAAAGAAATAAATCTCTTAACTGGCAAACTGCTGTGGTGTAAGAGGAATAAAACACAAATAAGCGCACGAGTGAAATGGACGAGTCTGGAGTCATCGCCATATCGTTCTGTTTTTATTCATAAATTAGTCAAACAGAATAAGAAAAAGAAGAAAAATAATAATAAACAAACAAACAAAAAAAAAACTCAGGATAGTTGTTACGACTAAAATCACCAGGACGCAGCAGTGATTGTAAAAAACACCAGTAGAAAAACATTCAGTGTTGGTGAAACTCTTATTGTGCTAATCTGTGTCTGGACCCTAAGATGAGAGACTAGAATGTCCCTGAGGATGGGGGGAAATGGTTGACCTTTGACCCCTCAGGCTTCTCTCTCTCTCTCTCTCTCTCTCTCTCTCCTTCATGAGCATGCAGAACGTTCAGATGTTCTCTTCACGATGCATGCGCTACATTCAGATCTCCAGTGACGTCACAAACTCAAAGTGATGCGGAAGCCATCGTTGCCACGGTGACCCTTTTTTGTTTTAATTGTAATTCATCCTGCAAGCGTTTTAGAATCCCAGAAAAATCAGCATCCACAGTGATTTATTTTTTTCTCATACAAAAAGAGTACGAAAGACGTCAACTTAAAGTCTATAAAAAAAAAAAAAGGAAATTATTTCAATTGGTTAAAAAAAAGGAGCATCTCAAACAAAGATGGGGTTCCCTGATCCTGATTGAGGAGTTTGCTTTTTGTTTTTTCGGGTATCTGAAGTGCTTTTTCTGGCTGTTTGCTCGTAATTCCCAGAGAGACGGTATTTGCAGCTGTGTTTCCACAAGGTTGTTGTTATTGTTTTTTTTGTTTGTTTGTTTTTTTTAATGAAGTAGAGCCAAATGCTCTCATTTCTTGTTTGTTCAGGAAGAAGAGGATTTCCAGTGGGATGGGTATAAATGAAAGATTTTTATATAAAACATTCTTAATTTCATCGCTTTTTTTCACCTTAGCTAGTCAAAGTGAAGTTGTGATAGTTTAACATATCTTTTCTACATACGTGCTAATCGTGTGTAAAATGTGGCGCGTTGCAATACATCAGTGCAGAAATAATTCAAGGTGCGACGTCCGCGGTGGACCGTGGGAATCGTTAGTCGTATCAAAATACAGTCATTTTGGCTTAAAATTTGAAATCAGTTCTACTTCCTGGTTTGATCTACCTTTTTGTTGCCTGAGGAGCGAACCGGTACCTTGGAGACAGGGATACGAGTGCGAGTTGGCGTGGTCGTCTTTGAGGGAGAGTCGGAAGGCGTGTCCGAGGTCGGGCTGACCGGAGAGGACAGCGCACCTTGGCTGGAAGAGTGAGACGGCGGTTTTTGCCTCACACTGATTGGTATCTTGGACTCTCGTGGAAGACTTGTGCTGCCCTTTATGGAACGGAAGGAAGAACAAGACGGTTTCTGAGAAGGCGGGGTCATCTTCAGGTCGGCCGTAGAATGTGTAGGTGAAATGGTGTCATCGTCGTCTGAGCCGACAGTCCCGGGACTGTCGAGATCGTAGAGGTCATAGAGCGCGTCTCCTGAACAGCTGTCCCTCGGTAGACCGTCACGCTGTAGAAAACTGCTGTCCTCATCCTCTGGACCAGGTGTCGGAGAGTCCCAGTAGCCTTCGTCACTGGGTGGGACGTCCTGGAGATCTTTCACAATGGGTGGAGGAGAAGGGCGGGTCAGCTGCTGCGGCTGTTGTTGTTTACCTGCTCTGCTGCTTCCACACACGGGAATCTTGCTAAGCCCCAGACTTTTCACCTGAGGAGGTCTTTTGTCCTGCCGAGTCGGCAGGTGAGGTAGAGCTGGGGAATCCTCCCCTTTTTGAGGGAGCATGTGCCAAAGTCCTTGCATATCTGCATCATCTACACCTTCTGGACTAGCCATTTCCTCTCCACCGCCCATGTAAGCCACTATCCCGCTGCCTTGTGGAGTTTTAGTCGGTGGACAGACTCGATGACGGGACGGCGGACACTGATACATGGACATTGACATTAGTCCAGTCACTTGAGGAGGAAGGGGAGGTTTGGCTGGGGAACATCTCTCAGTGCTCACCTGAAGCCCTCCGTTGCTGCTTCCTGTTCCACTGCTGGTGATGCTGCCTCCGTTCCCGGTGTCGTCCTCTTGGTCAGCGATGATGTCGCCACAACCGGTCAATGAATCAAAGCTTTTGAGCGAAGTGACATCATTGAACATGGAGCACAGGCGATCCTCAGACGGTGGGTCGACGGAGCTGTGCTCCTGTGGAGGTGTCATGGAAGAGAGATGGGCTGGACTCTCAGGTGCGGCTCTGACAGGTTCCTGTGTTTGCACAGTGAGCAGAGACGGAGCTGGAGACTCTTCAGCAACTGGTTGCACCAGAACAGACGAGCTCTTCGCACATTCCTCATTACTGTCCTGCAAACAGGGCTTTTTCCAGGTCACAGCATCGTCTTGTAATATTTCCACTGGGGGTTCCAGTGTCACGCTTTCTACATCCACGTTCCTGGAGCTGCAGGACAAGATCAGATCGACGCCTTTCGCTTCTTTGACAATGTCCTGGATTTCGATGGAATGGTCACGAGACGGAGGTTTACGGCGCCAGCGTATGCTGCCGAACAACCCCTTCAGCCCACGTCCCCTTTGCCCCAGCGTAACCGCCCTGTCGCTGATGCGAGAGCTATTGCGCCGTAGCAAAGAGAAGAAGCTGAAAGACTTGGTGATGGCATTACACACGGGCGCAGCAGACGCGCTGTTCAGATGGTCGCTACTGGCTGATTCTTCTTTCCCGTGGCCCTCCAACTCGGACAGCTCGTCTGTTGTCGTTAAGCCATCGTGGGTTTTGCTTCTGATGAGTTCCTTGTCAGTCGCGTCCCCTTTGTTCCTGAAGGAGAAGATGCTCGGCATACCGCCGCCGGACCTGCGCTTGCCGAACAGTTTTAAGGCAGCTTTGTTGATCTTTCCAGATGGCTGGGGGTCGCATGGAGGCGGTTCACTGCAACTGATCTGGATTTCCATTACGGCTGCTGCACTATTCTCTCTAACTCCTTTTATTGTCCTTTACTCCGTCACTCCGACTCTCTCTTCCTCTCGCTCTTCCTCTCTCTCTCTCTCTCTCTCTCTCTCGCCCTCTCGCTCTCTCTGTAGTTCTGCCTCCTGCTTTCGCCTGTTGGTGTTCTTTTCTCTCACTCTCTCTTTCTCTGGCAGCTGCTCATGACGGTCTCTATGGTAACTGGGAGGGCTAAGCCGCTTTCGTCAGCTTTAGAGGCAAGCCGGTCTCTTTTCCCTCCGCCTCCATTGCGCCCCCACCCCCCTCCCCTCCTCCTCCCTCCCTCACCATGTCAGCAGCGTCGAGGATCCTTCTCCACATTATTCATTTCCCTGTGCAATATATATATCCATTTACAGTATATCCTTTCATCCTACAGCAGAGTGAATGCGCATCACTAAATATAGATGAAACACGAGACGCTTTTCCTAACCCTTGTGGTCTGGCAAAAAAGAAAGAAAGAACACAAAGAGCTTTTTTCTTGTACGAAACCCAAAGCTTCAGTGTGGTATACGGTAACATGGAGCTCATGAGATTTGAATAAAGCAAATAACTGGAGACAAACTAGAGTAGGGAAGCTCATAGTACAGGAAAGTATTTCGCTGTTTTTTCCCCCTCTAGCTCACACACGAACACACACGCTTGAAATGGTTCTCAGTATTGCCTAATGAAATTTAAATGAGATTAAGATGCTGTTTTTTTTTTTGTAGATGACGATGCTTGATCATCCTCCATGTGGTCATCTCATCGCTTAAAGCTCCGGCCATCTGCCTTCAGCATATGTGCACAGGGTGACTTCGGTTACACACAAGAATGAAAATTGCGTTATAGATTAAAGGTTTCGCGGGTTTAGTGTCGGTTTCTGATTAAGCTTCTCCGTTACAGATTGAAAGAGACACTGAGGTGGACGGTCCAACTCCTGATTGATTTCAATAATA
This sequence comes from Platyallabes tihoni, assembly GCA_030068045.1. Lineage (NCBI taxonomy): Eukaryota > Metazoa > Chordata > Actinopteri > Siluriformes > Clariidae > Platyallabes > Platyallabes tihoni. Next base: position 21,098,497 of record JAQQZS010000019.1, on the reverse strand, counting down.
CTTTAACTTTCCAATTCAAGAAGCCACAACCTGTCAACTTCCTTATATCGTCTTTCTTTTACATGTGTGTTTGTTTTTGCTTTCCCTCAAGTACCTTGGCTGAACCCTTCACCCCCATTTGTTGCCTTTTCACTCCACTCCCTCCTCCATCTCCAGAGGACCCACTGAAACAATGGGTGCAGTTAATAATCCCTGAACGTTCTCCCCCCCGAGCGCCTCCTCTTTACTGTCCAAATCATCCAACCTTCATTCGCTGGTTCGTCTCCGGATCGGTGGGTGGTCCTGAGCAAATGATTCCTCTTATCAACGGCTCCTTAACCCGTGTCTAATAAATGACAGACTGTACCGAGATTGTCTCTGGCTGCGGGTTCGGGAGTCCGAGGCAAGTCAGAACGCCTGGTTCGTGCTTTTTGTAGTTCCATCACACACTCAGTCAGGAATCTATAAACATACAATTTATACGACTCCATATTCAACAATATGTTTATCAGTAACGTGAGCGATATAAAACCTTAGCTGTACTTTCCCAGCATTAAATCTTGAATCATTTGCATATCAAACCTCATTGGTCCAAAGCAGCGGCCTTATTTTGTGGCATCAGAACTACTACAACTTAACAACAGAAAATATTTGACTTTACGGTCAGAATAAGGAGTATATAATGAAGTAAGAGACGCTTCTGCTGCTCGTCTCCGTCTGTCCAGAGAGCAAAGCGCTTCATGAAGGCTGAATGGAAAATCCGAATAATAGAGCGCGAGGTACCGTTTGTGTGCGAGTTAACAACGCTGCTCTGTTTGTACACTGGAAATTCTAAAGATCATTCAGTGAGCGCGCAGCTTTCAAACGACAGCAATGTTCAAACATAAAGCCTGATGATGAAGAGACACAAGTGTGTTTAAAAGGGAGAGAATGGACGGGAAATAAACGGTACGCAGGCATCAGTTAGTCGTTGTCTTTTAAATCTACACTACAATGTGTGTGTGTGTGTGTGTGTGTTGAAGTGCCTTCTAGTGTAATATTTGTTTAGAAATCTGTAGATTTGTTTTGCAGTGTGATGACGAGCACACGTGACATACAGTACAACCGTTACATCATTGTTTATTCACAAAAACATTCTCATTGCGAACGTTTAACATAATGACAAAACTAATCATCCGGACTCCTGCTGTTGAGCTGAATCCATCGATCTGACTCACCAGAAAAACAAAAGCAAAAAAAAACAGTTGATCTCCACTGTACTGATGTCCTGAGAGATGAGACACGACGTCTGGTGGATGTAAAGCGGAAAAACCACAAACAAAAGAGAAAACCTGTTGGACGAGATGCCGCGTGTTTCTGAAGGTCTCGCGTAGGCAATTGAATGACGTCGAGCTTCGGCGGCGCCACAGAGACACATCTGAGCTGCAGATAATATGATTACTGACTCTTACTGATAGAGAATAAAGATGGAATTCTATATCGGTCCATCTCAGGTAACAACATTCTGGTATTGCACGAGCTGACTCTCGCAGACCTCGCCCTCTTAAAAAAAGAATAGTTTTAAATTCTTTTCAAACCTCAAAAACCCACATCAATAAACCATGAGCTGCTTCTTTAGTGAATTTACAAGATACAGTGGGGCGGGGCTTAGATACTGAGTCGTCTGAAGGTTTTAATCGAGCTATGAATTAAACTAGGAATATCTCTAAAACTATTTTTGTTCTGTATTGGCATCAAAAAAACCCCACCAAATTTGATTTGTAAATACACTCACCAGCCACTATTAGGTACACCAGTTCAACTGCTCGTTAACATAAATATCTAATCAGCCAATCAGACGGCAGCAACTCACTGCATTTAGGCCTGTAGACACGATTCAGACGATCTGCTGCAGTTGAAACCGAGCATCAGAATCAGAAAAGAAAAATGATTTACGTGACTCTGAGCGTGGCATGGTTGTTGGTATTTCCCAAACTGCTGATTTACTGAGATTTTCACACAAAACCATCTGTAAGAGATGGAGAGAATGGTGGTGAAGAAAGAGAAAATACCCAGAGAGGGCGGAGCTCTGGGGGAAAATGCCTTGTTGGTGCCAGAGGTCAGAGGTGAACGGTCAGACTGGTTCCCGCTGATAGAAAGGAAACAGGAACTCGAGGTCTGCTGAAGAGCGTAAACACATTGAACCTTGATGTGCTATAACAGCAGAAGAACACACCGGGTGCCGTTCCTGTCAGCTAGGAACAGGAAACTGACGTTACCATTCACATTGGCTTCCTAAAATTGGACAACAGAAGATTAGAAAAACGTCTGATGAGTCTCACTTTCTGCTGCGACGGATCCGGATGGTCGGGGCAGAAGAATTTGGTGTAAACAACATGAAAGCATGGATCCATCGGGCTGCTGGTGGTGTAATGGAGATTGTCTTAGCACACTTTGGTCCTCTTAGTACTAATTGATCATGGTTTAAATGCCACAGCCTACCTGAGTATTGTTGCTGACCGTGTCCGTCCCTTTATGAGCACAGGATATCGGGCCATGTCCTAATTCTGATATTATTATTCACTTGGTCACGTAAATTCCGTCCTTTGCTACTGAACGTAGACGAGTTTCACTATCGTGTCTTTTGCATCAGATCAAAAGACCGTCCTTTCTGAATGTCTGAATATCTAAGTGAGGAATAAACCCCAGTGTGTAGCGCTGTTCAGTGTGTGGACAAATTATTATCCTATAACATCTCATCACGACATCACGTGTTTTATTCCTCTTATACCACAGCAGTTTAAGCATTTTTTTTTATTTATTCAATTATGAAATGTACTTTTATTATATTATCTGTACAGTTACAGGACATTTTGTGTTAAAACTTTTAAAGGGTAAAACTAGACAGTCATGAAGATGTTAAAAGTTACAGCGTTACCTTTGGCTGTTACAAAGCGCCGACACTGGAGACTCCTTCCTTTGATCTTAGAGAGAAACTGACAAAGTCCTTAAGAACAGTTTGAAGAGTGTTTTACTCACAGAATTAGTGTTTTATATCTCAGCTAGGGCTGCACGATATTAGGAAAATATGCGACATGTGATATTGTTGTTGAATATTGTGATAACGATATTTCTTGCGATATAACATTTCCCTAGAGAAATGCATTTTTTATTATT
>JAQQZS010000019.1:21040165-21051070 GCA_030068045.1 Platyallabes tihoni | reverse complement strand
GGAAACCGGAGTACCCGGAGGAAACCCACCAAGCACGGGGAGAACATGCAAACTCCATGCACACAGAGACGGGACTCTAACTTTTTAAACATTTTAACATATTATACATCAAATCTCTTTGATGGAAAATGTTCAGACTTTCGAACAATTGCTTTATTTATTTAGTTTGTTTAGCTCCGCCTCTGACTTTTATTCTAATAAAAACATCTGTTTAACGTTTCATGCTCTCCAACTACCGTAATGCTTTAACATCTTTAAACGACCTTAATGTGCCACTTCCACCAGCACCAAGGCGGTCTTCTCAGTTGTGGGCGTGGCCTGCAGTTCATGGTTTGTTTTTGTTTGTTTTTTTTTTAAGTTACAATGAAAAAGTCTGACTATTTAAGCACATATTTAATAACACACTAATCAGCATGACGGAAGCAGTTTTAAATGAAGTTTTTTAATAGTCCCTGGTTTATTATAAACATGTGGATGAAATTTATTTATTTATTTTTTTGAAGAAAAGTTACAGACATGTTTGCATATGCTGTCAGTTAAAAGACAATCGGATTCGGGACAAAATCAGATCTGGAAGGTCAGACTTGGGAATCGGGAAATCCAACGAGATGAGGATATTGCCATCACTCCTATTAGTTTTTTCATTTGATTTAATCTATGGAAGTCCATAGATTATTGAGGCACTGAGGATTCAATCAAAATATCACATCACAATACGTCTCTTAAAAATAATTTTATTAACATAAAACTGTTTGATGCAGCATGATGAATAAAACTCGTACAACTGATTAGTTAAAATCGCAATCCGTGCTGTAGTGCATTTCTGCACCATAGAAAGTCTGTTGAGAGACTTTTTATTTTCTGGAGATTAAATTGTACTTGAGCACGAATGTGATGCGTGCAGGTGACGTTCATCTGCCCGGGCCTTGTTTTTCAAATTTTCTTTGGGCCACATTATCCCTGCGAACACCAACAGAGGGCGCATTGTGCACTGGCCCTGTTCTCGTCTCATCCATGGACCATCTGCGTCTCCTCAATATGAGAGAGGGAGAGAGAGATCACAGGGGGATGATCACGGTGTTCCAAGAACTGTGCAAACACCAGCATGGAACTTGAACTCTGCTGTAAACGAATGGACATTTTGTCCTAGTGGGGAACCTGTTCAACTGGAGACATAAGATCAGTCTCGGGTCAAAGCTCGTCCTGCCTCTTCTGCTGATCTCATGAGGACGTGTTAGAAGCTCAGACGTGAGGACGACGTGTGGTTTTATTTCCTGCAGGACATGTCTCTGTCATCTTCATGTCTCCAGTTCCTGAAAGCCCAAGCTCAGACTTGATGATGATCCTGAACACACTCCGTCGGTGCACTTGAACTTCACAGATGATGCATACCCCAGATCCCCAGAGGCTGTGTTTCTCATGTGTATTCTTCCAGTTCCACAGAACTTCCTCTTGAATGGGGTCATTGTTTTATCCAGGGAGTCTGGAGCTTTCTTCAGGCCTGTACGTCTCTGTGAAAGCGTCTGTCTAATCGTACAAAGTTTATCCTTCCTCCATTCATCTGACGTGATGAGATCATGGTCGTGAGAGCGGTTGCTGGACTCGGTTACGAGGCGTCACGTCACTCGCGGGCCCGTCGCGTGTATCAGCTTCACGGCAAACCCTGACGCTGGACGTCTATTATTGTGTCCGAGCCGTGCCGTGTTTTTAAAGGCTCTACTCCGTCACATTGTCAAGCATCTCTGAACAGTTCAGAGACACACACACTCAGGTCATTGCACACAAACACCAGGCTGTGTTTTGTGTGTGTGAGTGTGTGAATACGTGGTGTTTATTGAAGCCCAAATTTAGAAGCAGAGTAAAGATTCCACCGTAATTGTTTATCCGGACGCTAATCTGATAAGACGTGTGTTTAGACATGCTCAGAGCGTTACAAAGCATGTGCAGTGTGGTTCGGCTCGCTGTCGCCTCTTTAATCTGCTGGAAATGTAACAAGAAGACGACGGTTTTATTTGTTTTTCCCAAATTTGGATTTTTCACTTCGGCTTCTCATCGTTTCCGGTAAATCCCGCCTAATTACGATTGGTTACAAGGATTCAGTCTCATCTCTGTTTGGTCAGATGCTTTACTGCATTAGTCAAATGTGAGCCAATCAGAGCGGATGAAAGTAAAGACGGATGGGGAGAGGCTTGTTCTCGTTTATTTTAGGAACGGAAGCTAAACTGTTTCTTTTTTTTTTTAATGTACACAGGGCGACTATAGAGTGTTTATACGGCTAATATTTAGCTTTTGAACAGATTATTATTCTACACTGGAAAATTATTGAGCTTATTGTCTTGGAAAGCACGTGAACAATTATTAGAGAAAAAGTAGAACACAGAGTCGTCCTGGAAAACAAACAATGATTTCTCACGTCTGAAGGTCTTCACGTGTCTCCTTTTGTTCTCGCGCTTGGAGCCTGCTCTCTGCTTTCTATTTATTTTATTTCTTTCCACAGACTGTACATTAAAATTTATTTAGAATTATTTTTAAATAGGATTTTGAAAGATTTTCAAGCGTTGATGTAAACTGAGGGGGAAAAAAACAGGGTGTCTGGACGGACAGTTTCGATTTATAGATGTGCCAAAAATAATCAGGAGATGAATAACACGGCCTGCTATCTATGAGTCAGGCTTGATTGTTAAACACAAAATACATCAGATCAACTGAAAGGCCCGTCTGTTTTTTTAAAAAAATAAATAAGTTAAAAATTAAAAAACAGCCGTTGTTAATAATAACGAGGAAGGTTTGCGCAACATCGCTGCGATCTGGCAGCCGAGCGAGAGAGGACGTTAATGAACAAAGATCAGAAACTCGACGGCGTAAGAACTGGAAGCGTAATTAGAAGTTTATTCTGCGTAAACCAGTCGCTACGTGGTGAGAGAGATCTTGTACATTTTAATAGACATTTTTTTAATTATTTAAAAAATTATAAAGATTTGTATATCTTTCCAAAATGCACTTGAAACAAATGACACACTGTTTTCCTCCCCAACTTGTGAACCTGCGGAGTCTTGATGACGTTGATGTAACGTGTTGAATCGCCGTCAGATAAGTTTTGTAGAAGGGTCACGTCTCCAGGCTGAACGTCTTTTAAATCAGAATTAATAAACGTAGCCGCAGTCGGGGTAAATACACGTCCGAAATGCAGGGTAGAGCGGAGGAAAACACCCCGTCTCCAGAGCGTTTCAAGTGGATCGTAATTATTAGAAGAGAAGAGAGGGAACGCTACAAAGGTTTACAACCCCGTCTCGCTCAGATCGGATCAGACAGTGTTTTTACAGACAGCCCAGTTTAGATCAGAGTTCGTTTCTGACGTCTATATGAACAACTACAGTAGATATTCTAGATCAGAACTGAAATCTTTGCCTATTAAAAGCAATCTTTTCCACGGTCTAAATCGTGTGAATGTTGTTAACACCGTAGTTTTGTTTTTGTTTTTCTCCGTGTAACCACGAGAGTCTTTTGTTCTAATTGAACCCAAACCTTTTTCTAAGTTGCTGTTTTACGTCTCTTAATGTGAAGTCGAGGATAAAATAAAGTCCTGGTTTTAAACAGCAAATTGAAACAAATTTAAAGCGATTAAAGATCAGACCTCCCGTGTGGTACGATTGCTCTCGTTTGCTTCTTCTTCAGAGTCGAACCCGATTTCAATACAATTGCGGAATCCTGTTCTTGAAAGGAAGACTCCAGGTTATGAAATTTAGTAAATTTGTTTAACTCCAGGCTGTGGATCTCAGTCCAGCGTTCACTTTTTTTAAATAGTCAGTCGTTTCTCTGCGCGAGTGAAGCTGTTTATTGAAGCTGATTTCCATCTCACAAAACGTTTAGCTTGTTTCAGCTTGTTTGTTGTTTTAACGGTTACTTTCTCCAGTCATAAACTTTTTTTTTTGGATATCGTTAAGCCGACTGTACTCGCTGCATGTGAACAATCCAGTTTGTGGTTTTGTTCAGTTCTCTAAATTAAAATAAAACCGCACGTTTCCCACACAGTGTTGAAGCTGAGCAGTGCAGCGCCTTGAGCGAGTCTCAGAAACATCTGCTCAATAACGAGCTCCATGAAGATCACATCGTCACTGCAGCTGTAAAGTCTGGTGAGTCCTTGGCCTGTTCTTAGATTTTATGTACAACATGCGTGTGTGCTTGTAATTTGTGTGTGTTTTCAGTTGAAATGTCGGATGTCGTGTCCAGATCACAGCACCGGAGCCAAACTAAATCCTGAGGTGTTACTATTGTGACGATCTGAGCTTATTTATTTTTAGATTTATAGAGATAATTACAGGAAACCTGGCACTTGGAAAGAACTTAAAGGGAAGAATAATTGTCCAGTTTCCTCTTCACCTGCGCAGCTTGGCACAGGGGGGTTTTGTTTTGTTTTTGTTTGTTTATTTATACCGGATGCCCTGCCCGGTATATATTTTTAATCTGGGCTTGGCACCAGCACTTTGGGGAATTAACTGGGACTCGAACTCGGGCTTTTCACACGCCTGGCACGACACGGCATACCCCTGATCCACCGAATCCTGCACCTCCCTCATACGTTTCTGTTTAAACTTTCATTCACATCATGTTTTTATTTTTATTTAAATTCCATATGGGTGCCAATGTTTATGCATTTGCCTGAATTACTTAATAATTACATGTTTTGTTTTGTTTTTTTTTTCCAGGTGAAGGCGACACTGTCACAGTTTCCATGCCGACCGAGTCCTAGCCAGGTGAGCATCCTTTCTCAGCGTGTTCGCTCCCGAGGAGGCGGGGTTTGTGAGACGTGATTGACATGCTCTCGTGTCCTCGTTTAGGGTGAAACCCTGGAGGAGAAACACAGCCATCGAATGAATGTGATGCCTTAAACAACTCCATCACCTCTGCAGCAGCGCGCGTGTCCACGTGAGCGTGTCCGTTCAACGTGCGGAGAAATCCTGATCACGCGTCTGGTTATCCTTTCTCTCTCTCTCTCTCTCTCTCTCTCTCTCTCTCTCTTTAAATCACCACAGTCACACGTTTTATCGTAACACCCGCTCATGAACTTGGAGTAACGCAGTAATGCGACTCCTTATTTACGACCGTTTGTTGTTTACCAGAAAACGAACTGCGCACTACCAGAGTATTGCTCGGGGTGTCCGATCTCCCCCGGCGGTATCTGATCTGATGTTTACAATAGCGGCGAGATCTCAAGAACTACAGCCATTTAACATCCCCCGATCCACCCCCTCCGCTCCTGCTGGGGTTTTTTTATTAATTTTTATTTTTTTTTTTATAAGGGAAACTTATAAAGCTTAAAAAGATGTGTTTCACTTGTGTTGCATCCAACCAATTATTTTGTTTTGTACTTATTTTTATTATTATTATTATTTTCTGGTATAATGTGTGTGAAGTTGAGGTCGTGGGAGATCGCATTTTTGCACATCGTCTTTTCAGTTAGCGAACATTTCGATGAAAGTTGAAACAGACACACTTTATAATTCTCACTCATCAGAAACGAGCCGTTGTGTCACGCTATCAGATAACACACCGGCGTAACACTATTACAGGAGTAACTTAAACAGTGAAGGTTTTGACCAAATATTAAACACACACACACATGTTCTTTTAAACAGTGACACAACTGGACGCTCCTGATGTTGCAGTTGTTTATTTTGTCTACTTAAGAGTTTTTGTTGTTGTTTATTAATCATAATTAATAATGTATGAAATGTTACCTCCAGGGTTGGAACGTTTCATCAATATCACTTGTGTTTTTGAACTGGAATTTTACCTCCTATTTTAATTAATTAAACAGTATTGAATACTTTCTGGTAGTATTGACTATAATCAACACAATATAGATTAACAAGCCATTTTATCAAGTTAAACATTTACTCGACACGGGAACGTGTCGTCTCGTTACATTTAAAATTTCAAGTCTCAAGTTGAAACCAGTTGTTCTCATTGTGAGTAAAAATCCCCAAAAAACACAGGAGGAAAAAAAAAAACTATAAAAAAAAAAGAACTCTCAGCTGGACCTGCTGTGGAACGTCCACAACGCTCATCTGTTCGTGTTTATTGTACGAGTCACATGTCGTTCGTAGCGACTTGATTCGAGCTTCAGATCAGGCCGAGTCAAGGTGATTTTATTAAATCAAATACAACTTTCATCGAAATTCGTCATCTAGTCCAAACTGAGCCACGTTAAGAGATTACGTTAACGAAGCAACAAGCCGCTTAGGAGACGAGTCTTCTTGAGCCAAGTCACATGATCTGTCTCGCTGGGGAGAGGAAGGAGCCGAGACTCGCCTCACGAGGATTTAACGCTTCCTAACAGGATGCCAGTATTCCTGCTGCTTCTGCACAAAGAGTCGGATTCGATTAAAAGCTTTTGATAATGTGACAAGGAGCGTAGACAAGTGTGGGGAAAAATAAAAAGTTTTCTCTGTTATAACGTTAAAAATTTGAATACTATTTTGATTTTGTTTTTTTTTTTTATAATATTCCTGTACAAAACGCATTAGAATCTAATGTACTCCAGTGTTTTCCTTTAGACGTGTAACGAGTAAAGGTCTGTCCTAATTTTGGGGTTAACGCCCCTTGTGTTGCTGAACGTAGGATTTCTACGAAGTCGAGCGTTATTTAACCGTATTAAACCGCTGTATCGCTTCCCCCCTCCCCCCCCCCCCCCTCCCTACGACATCGAAATGTTCATTCTTTTCCAAGCTTGAAGCACAGCTTCTTCTGAATGTTGTGTGTTTTGGGGATCGTCCGATTCGGTCTCCTCTTCAGGACGTGTAACGCTCCTCAGTAATTTCAATTCAATTTTATTTGTATAGCGCTTTTAGCAATTGTCATTGCCTCAAAGCAGCTTTACACAATCAAAAGAATTATTTAAGTTTGTATGGAATGTGAATGCGTATGAAATTCGTATGCCCTACTCAGTAGGGTTTAAGGTCACCTGATGGTCTTGTCTAGTCTAAAACCCTTCCACTTTTTACCCTTGGTATGACCACCTGCGGTGTGTCCTGTTGTTTTGCGTGAGGAACTTCCTCCCAGTTAGATCAGACTCATTTCTCTATAAATTATCAGACCGGATGTTTCTGTAGTCATCTGAATTCATACTGCTGCTTCATCATCATCAGTAATGATCAGTGAGAAGCCCAAGCCATGACGCGATCCAGGACAGCCATCACCCTAATGTCCTTGATCTTCAGCAGATCCTTTCTTTCTCCACACTTTGGCTTCTCCATCAACTGGGTCTCAGTTTCTTTTTGTGAATTCCAGTCTGATCTTCTGACTCTCGCTGCTGTTGAGACAATGACATCATGTGGTGTGGTCTTGGAGAGCAGAAATATAAAGTCTTCTTCTAATTGTGGATTGTTGGACCTTTTAAACAATAGGTTCTGACTTTTTTTTTTTTTTTTTTTTGTTAGACACGTCTAGATGCAAATAACTGTAAGCAAAAATCCCGTATTCACTGTATTTACTTCTTCATCGCAAGCTCGTGTGCCTTCAGTGTAGACCGGGCTGTTCCAATACTTTTGGATGGCGTGTGTATTGCTCTAAAGAATACAGCGTAGCTAATGCTACTGCTAATGCTAACGTTTCTTCATGAATATAAAACATAAACGCATTAACATGCACATGCTTTTAAACACACAACTATCTTTTTTTTTTTTTTTTTTTTAAATAAACTGAATTCGACAGCCCAAGTTCACAAAGTTTTATTATAAATAGCACAAATGAAGAGTTTACAGTTTTTAATATTCAAGCTACAGAAAATTATTAAAACCCGAATTAAGTTTTCTATAATTATAAAAAATATATATATTTAATTAGAATCCAATCTGTTTTCTTTGTTTGCACTAAACATTTTACACTCCATATTCTATAAATCCACTCCAGTATTGATCACTTGTAAAAAAAAAAAAAAAATTAATTAGTGATGTGTAAATAATTTCTGTACCAAATGAAATGTACAATGTAATTAAAAAAAAATTGTCTAAAGAGATTTGACGTTTTTATGAATATTCATAAGCTGCTTGTCTTATGGAAAGATTGGTTTTTACTTGGGTTTAGATTTATATTTTGTTACTTCGACTGTGTTCAGTCGAGAGCAAAAGTTTGCAAACCCTGCTCGTGAGTGTGTAATGCGTAAGATTTATCCTCACTTTTTATTACATTTTTATCTCATACTTACATGTACAACTTTTTTTTTTTTTTTTTTACCCCCCTATTTCTCATCTGGTTTCCGTCACAGCTCGGTGATTTCGTGGTTTAGAGCCTGCGGTGTCTGAGTGATTGATTGATTAATAATTCGACTCGTTATTTTGGAACTCGAGCTCAAACTCTTCCCGACCTTCACAGAGGGGAAATCTCTCATCATGAATAACATGAACTAACACACATGTTTTCTACATTGAACATTTAACGACGAGAGCAGATCCAAACAAGTTCGTAGAATTGGAGTTGTCGTTAATTATCTTCCGTTTAAATATAATTAAACCTCAGGGTCATGCTTTGTTTTGTTCAGTTCATAAAGTGACGCTTGTGTGTGTTATGAGTCTATACGATACGACGCGGTTTGATTAGATTTAGTTTCCTCTTGAGTCTGCAGGCCTGCAGTTAATTCACTGATGATGTAGAAGTTGGACTGTTTAAAAATATATATATATACATATGATTGGTCTTTTTTAAAAATTTTTTTTTTTTTTTTTTTACTTTAATCATTTCGGATCATCACATGGATTCAGTTCATTTGCTGCCTTTTAAACTTTGTTGCTCCCTAATGATGGTGATTTAGTGAACAAAACAATTAATTCATGATAGTAAATATCATTATCAATTCTTTTTTATATGACTTTTTTATGAATTTTTTTTTTATACAAGTTTTTTTTTCCACCCAGAAATTGAAGGGGATGCTAACTTTTGCACTCATCATCTACACATTAGGCTCGCTGGGTTTAAGACCCGACCCTGGTCATTTAAGGCTGCCCTGTTTTTGTTTTGTTTGTTTGTTTTGCCAAATAAAGGGCTGAATTTCGGATCTGCGAGTTTTCTCGGCGGGATGCTTCCTCTGTGCGCTCACACTGAAACACCAAATCATCTTTTGGTTTCTTTTTTTTCGTCCTCTGTTTATCAGACGTCTTCTCGTCCTCCGTTGTCCGTGCTGTCTGGTGTTCCTCTGCTGGTGCTCGGCACGTTTATTTATTTTCTCACTGTCTGGTCGGATCCGTGAAACGTTGAATATTATTACAGCGTTCTTTAGGATCCAAAGTGCAACTGTGTTTTGGAAGGTGTGTGTGTGTGTGTGTGTGTGTGTGTGTCATCAGTATCACTGGCTTGTATCCACCCAGAGAAACAAATAAGGTGTTCGTTAACAGAATCACGCATTTACATTAGCACGCCATAGTGTGTGTGTGTGTGTGTGTGTTTGCTTTCTACATGCGCGTGCGACAGCTTCCTCGATGCTATGCAAAAGAGCTACGACGCGACAAATCCAATCGATTTCCATCCCCAAAGACCCGGTCCTGTGGCGCGGCGTTTCTTTGGTTCCTTGTTCGATACTGTAGTTTCTGAGTTACACACACACACACTAAAGCTTAGAACCGTCCTGGTCTCATTTCCTGCTGTACAAACGCGTATAGAGACCGTCTGTGCCACAGTTAGCTTGTTGTCTAATCTAATCTGATCTGATCCGAGGCGGGGGAAGCTAATGCAGAGTCGAGTGAGCAGCGCGTAAATTACACCATGTATTTTAACTCTCATGTTATTTCAGTTGGGTTCGAGTTTTACAGTTTGTTTTTGTTTTTTTTTTAACACGGATCAGCCGGAACGTTCCAACACATAACATTCTCTCGTTTCCCCTCGTTCCCCCGGGGCAGTTCTGACTTCTCGGGGCGTGACTCGACAAGACCTCTGGTTAGTTTTGTGTGCGTGTGCATGCCAGGACAGCGGATCATTTTGATGCTGTGGGTCAAGGGGCGGGGCCTCCATGGATCAGACTTGATGTAGTCACCGTAGTCTGAACGTGCGTGCAGACCTTCCACAGAAATTGCACACACACTTAGAAAACAAAAACTTTTTCTTTCTAACACACACACACACTAGTGTATCTCAGACCATACAAACACAGTGACTGCAACTTCATGTCACACACCTGATCTAATTCAGAAACACTAAACTTGTGTATTTTTCTATGAATCCAAACCGTACTGTGAGGCTGTATGATGTTGTGGTTTTTTTTGGTTGTTGTTGTTTTTTTTTATTCCCCAGATTAAAAGCTTTAAACACCTTTTTGTGACCTGATCGTCCTTTATTTCCCCTGAATGCTGCCGCAAAGTTGCTCTGAAGTTAAAAACATTTAAATCAGGTCTTTGCTCAGTTTTATTTCTTTTCTTTTCTACATCACAGCACTGATCATTTTACTTGTTTCAATGTTTATAAAAAAGTTTTCTTTCTTTTCCGCCTTTAGAAGCCATACTGATTCCTCAACTCTGAACTTTTTGAGTACTCTTACTTTGGACCATTTTTTAAAATTTAATTTTTACCAAACAATTTAAAAGAGAAAAATGAAAAAAACTGAGGTTTTCTGGCATGTAGAGTAGCTTAAAGTATTTATACCCTGCTGATTTTTTTTTTTTTTCTTGCCAGATAAGTTTCAGGATTTACTAATATATATTTAATATTGGGAATTCTGTAAAATGTTGATCTTGTGTCTATTTTTCTCGTCTGATTAATTTGAATCTTAATATTTTGTGAATGAAGTACTTGCTTACTATGTGACATGACTAAAAATAAACGTGCTTTTCTAGAAAAAGTGTGTAAGTGTGTGTAAGTGTGTGTAAGTGTGTGTAAGTGTGTGTAAGTGTGTGTAAGTGTGTGTAAGTGTGTGTAAGT
>JAQQZS010000019.1:20983903-21005095 GCA_030068045.1 Platyallabes tihoni | reverse complement strand
AGGCGAGTGTGTGTGTGTGTGTAGGTGTGGCTCCTAGAGGTGAGCGTGTGTGTGTGTGTAGGTGTGGCACCTAGAGGTGAGCGTGTGTGTGTGTGTGTGTAGGTGTGGCTCCTAGAGGTGAGTGTGTGTGTGTGTGTGTGTGTGTGAGGGTCAGCATCCCTCAGCACATCTGCCTTTAAAAAATTTTTTCTTTCCCTCTTCTGAAACGTCAGTCCCAGCGCCCCCTGGTGGTGAGAGAGAACAGAGTTCAGCATGCTTCAGCTGTAGTAACGTCACCTCTCTTTACCTTACAAACAGAAAGGTAAAGTTGGGTAGCGCATCACACACACACACACGGTCTCACACACACACACACACACACACACACACCACATTCCAGTATCAGACACGGTCAGATTAACATAATTCGATATCAGTCAGCTCTCGTAATCTTCACACCGTAGACGAGTGAGCGAGAGCGCCGTGACGGAGGGAAGATATTTAACGTCTGAGGTTTCAGTAGGAGATTCTCCTGAAATCCGATTCAGGAAACATGCACACGAGTTATACTTCAACAATATCGCATTCTTAATTTCAAAATTATTTATTAGGTGCACTTTGAAGGGACGTGCAAATAACTGAGCTTTGACTGCCATTAATTAAAGAGGAAAGGTTTCAGGGTATTACAAACGGAAAATTGAGCATCCTGTGAATATCTATACATTATATATAAAAAAAAAAAGTGTTTACATGTTTTAGCTTTACCCTTTGTTGTTTTTGTTTTATGCCACTAACATCCATTGAAGTATAAGAAATATAAATTATTCCAAAACCACTAGCAGTACGCCAGAATGAACAACTCGGCACTGTAAAGGTCGAATCTTAAATTATTTATGTGAATTGGCAGAAAGAGATTTTAAAATATTATGAATCATGAATTGTCCATTTCATCATATTTTCTTTTTTATTATTATTATTATTATTTTATTTATGGCCTGCGCATATTGTCCTCTTAGTGCTGCAAATCAGATGCTAGGTTTTTTTTTTTATTGGGAGCAGCTGATTTTAGTTCCGATTCCTGACCTGATGTAACTTTAATGAAGTAATTTAACATTAATAAACTAACGAATGAATGAATTAAAATGTGACGTTATTCCTCTGATTAGCCGAAGCCAGCATGTATGTAGCAAATCAGTCTTAAGATACACGTGTATTTACACCACAGAGTCGTGGTTTAGTTCCCCGTTCTGATTAACCTTTCTAACCGCATGGTGATGTCATGGCGTCAGCTAATCACGGGTTTGTATTAACGCTGTCGTACCGCCGTAATAGGTTAACATTTAAGTGTTAACATTTAAGGAAGGAGTCTCCAGTGTCAGACGAAGTAGAGCTGTACATGTATTCATCACAGAGGAGTTTACACTTTATCTTCGTTTTTATTTTTAATTTTTTTTTTTCAGTTTCGAGCTGCTGTGACGTGTAATGTAAGTGACGCGTAAATATAAACAGCTAAACAGTGTAACTTGTCGTTCTTTAGTGAGTAGAAATCTGCTGAAGCATCGCTGTGGTATGAGAGGAATGAAAACATTTTCAGGAATGTGACTCACCTTCAGGATGGATCAAGTGTCTCTGCATTGTTGGTTATTTTTCTAAAACACCACAGAAACGCTTCCCATCAGTGCGCTGGATTTCCCAGCATGCTTTTAGACAGTGATCTGAATAATTCACGTGATCTGCTCAGCCTTTCTTGTGTTATTGTGTGTTGTAGTGGTTTATTGTGTCATGCAGTGTGACCACTTCAATAAAACCTCGTCTCGAACGTCTCGTCTCGTCTCACTGCCTGCTTTTTTTTTTTTTTTTTTCATGAAATCCATCCACTGATACAGAGATCGACATTTTCTCACTGATTTACACTTTATTCACATCATTTTAAATCCAGTTCATGATAAAGGTATAAAATAACACGTGAACAAAGCAGCACGTCTGTACACAGGTTTATACATAGTGCAAGTTTACATCCGCTGCATTTAACGCGACCTCTCACTCGAGCAGTGTGTTAGTGTTAGCATTATGAGCAAACATTTCTCATCAAAACGTCAGCGCTGGAGGTTAAACATTTTGTTTTAAGATTATAAATTTTAAGCATTTTATCACCACGGCTGTCTCGTCAGTCAGTCTGAACTTTTCCACAGATAATCTCGTGTCCGTCCCGACTCCAGAGATCAAAGGAACACGATCACGGAGAGGAGCGGGAGGAGGATGTGGAGGTAGCAGTGACGTTTACAGGACAGATGTTCATACAGATGCTGATGCAATCATTTAGAAAGGATGGACTCGATCATTCCAGAACTTCATCCCCTTAAAATGTTGTTAACTCAGTGGTTTTGGCATTGGACTACGGTTCAGAAGGTCCCAGGTTCAAACCCCACGACCACCAAGTTGCCACTGTTGGGCCCTTGAGCGAAGCCCTTAATCCTCAACTGCTCAGATGTATAATACGATAAAAATGTAAGTCTCTCTGGATAAGGGCGTCTGCCAAATGCCTACATCTATGTATACAGGGTCGTGGGGGGCCTGGAGCCTCTGCCAAGAGACTTGGGGCACGAGGCGGGGCGTAGACACTCATACACTCATTCATACGCTATAGGCAATTTGGGAACGCGAGTTAGGCTAATCTGCCTCTCTTGGGACTGTGGGGGGGAAACGCACCAAGCATGGGATGCAAGACTCGAACCCAGAACCTGAAGTGCTAACCTGAAGACCACACAGTGCTAACCGCTACGCAGGCATTAAATGTGTGTGTAAATCATCGTACGGTGGAAATTCCCGAACTGTATCGTATCGTAAGGTCTTGAAGGTAAACTTGAACTCGCTCCACACCAGGATCAGGCTCAGGTAAGGGGTGTGGCCTGTCCTCTGGAGGCGGAGTTTGTACATCTATAGGTGTTTAATATAAGCTTCCTGAATCTAGTAATCGTCTGGCTGTTGTTGTTTTTTTTAGCTATACATTGCTTCTAAAGGTAACGAGTTAAAGATGAATAAAATATCAGTAATTAGTGTTTCATTTAAAAAGCTAAACTCTAGCTACATGCAGTGTACGCTCGTCCGAAGCACCAGTGATCTCAGCTAACACCCCCCCCCCCTCCAAATCCCCACCTCAGTGTACCTGCTGTACACATTCAACGACAGGAAATAACCTCAGTGTTTTCATCCATTTTATTTGAGGGATCTGTTTCACAGGGAAGAAGTAAAGGTGTGAGCGAGGAACTGACGAAACGTGACGCCACCTGGAGCACATGATCAGTCCGGGGAGTCGATCGAGACGACGGGTTTTAGAGCATCTGAATAAAATTGAGTTCTTGTGTCGGTTTTTGTGAAAGTCTGGATCCTCAACTCCGAACATCACATCAGGCGTGAAGAGGGACTCCGGGGACGCCTCGCTTATTGTTTGTTTGTTTGTTTGGTTAGTTGTTCTTTTGTTCCTTTAATGAAATGAGAGAACAATAACAGACGTCATCAAACGTCTCCGGAAATCAATGAACAGCTTGAAGCGTCTCTGTTCTTAAATACAAACTGCAGACACGGATGTACAGAACTTTACACGGACGGTCTTTACATTTCAGTCGGACCTGAGCAGGTGAAGGCAAATCAGTCACACACACTCCTCGCTCTCATCTCATCTCTCCGCTAAAGAGAATCAATCGCACCAAATCGATAACATCAGAAGAAAACGATCAAGAGGACGTGATCGATCTCGTATTGCATACGGCGTATTTACACGATTCTGTTTTCATTTTTCTTTTCATGAGGAGACTCATGAAGCTCGTCACTGCTGGAGTGTACAGGGAAAGAAGAAAGGTGTGTGTGTGTGTGTGAGGTGTTTAAGGTGAGTGAGTGAGTGAGTCCTCGCTCCTCGTCCTCACTTCTCGTCCTCGTCTCCCTCGCTCATGCTGCTGATGGAGGCCGAGGCGCCTTTAGGAGAAGGCGGAGGCGATGTCCTGGGGACGGCCCAGCGGGACGGAGGAGAGGGAGAGCGGGACGGAGAGAAATCCCTGGGAGGACTACTGCTGGGGGACCCGCTGGGAGAGAAGGCCTGGATCATCCGGCCACTGCGCTCCTGGAACATCTGCTTCTGAGGAAGAGAGAGAAGGAAATGATCTCCGATAACAACTTTATAAAATGTTCCAATCACTATTTCACTGTTAAACCACCAGCAGACGTCACGCTGATCGTTTTTTGTTGTTTACTTATAAAATTAAAGCAGCACAGAGTTCGACTCCGGTGGCCCTGAGAGAACCCGCACTCACCCAGGTGCCATCAGGCCCGAAGAGTTCCAGGAAGTTCCCGATGAACTCGCGTGATTTCTCCTCCCATTTCTGGATGAGGTCGTGGCTCTTCTCCTCCACGCGGTACACAAAGTGTTTGGATTTTTCCTCCACCGTCCGCACCTTTTCCTTCATCCTGTCCACCTGGTTCTGCAGCCGGTACTTCTTCTCCTGTGACCGTTATAACAGACCTGTGTGTTATATTTGCAAGACATTAACAGAATGTGTGTGTGTATGTGTGAACGTGGCGTGTTTACGTTGATGTAGCTGACGTTCAGCTCCTTGGCCGTGTATCCGCGCTCCAGGTTGCGTCTGGCGTAAACGTCATAGTCCCTCACGATGCGGGTGATCAGGTCGGATGTGGAGATGCCCTCTGTCCTCTGAGTGGGCACAAACATCCCTGAGACACACACAGGTGTTAGACCAGGCCGGACGCACTTGTGTATACATACACACACACACACACACACACGAAAAAGAAGTTGTTTTCCTCACCTGCTTCCTTTATATGTTTATAGACGTCCTCAGATCCAGCCGAGGAGTATGGGATATCATCGTGCGCCACAAAGTCAATCTAAAGACATTTGTTAGATTTTTTTTTCTTTAAACTGATTCAATTCATGAAGCAGTTTGTAATAAACATATAAATGTTTATAAAAGTCAAATAAAGTTAGAATCTGTTAGAATAGTCTGTTGTGTGATGCTGCCAATAAACACATCTCGCTATGTTTTATATGCTCCGCCCCATATCCTTAAAAGGTAAAGCTGTAGTTTCGTGCGGTGCTTTTTCAGCTTAGCTGTGTCTCTTCTGTCTCATCGTAACGCTGGCTTAAAAATATATATATATATATATATATAGCAGACAAATCTACAACCTTTTTTGTGGACTTTTTGATATTCTTTTTTGATATAAGTTAAATTCTTTTCTTATATTTTTTTGTATAAACAAATTCCACTCTTACCAAATTTTTATTTTGTAGACATATTCTTACAATTTCTTTATTATAGTAAGTAAATTCTTTTCTTATAAATTTTTACAATTCTTTCGTACACAACTTCATATCTTACTTGGTAAGATGTTTAAATTCTCTTGAGTGCTTGTACTTGTAAAGCCACATTTTTAAAAAACATTTTTCAGCATCACTTCTTCATTTTTCTTTCTTCCTTTTTTCACATCATGTAGGGACTATTATTTAATTACACTTCGCTTTAACTGGCCCCGCCCCCAGACAGAAGATATTTACATGCTCCGCCCCATATCCTTAAAAGGTAAAATAGTTTTTTGTTTTTTTGTTTTCATCTGTGCTTTTTCGGCTTAGTTGAAGCTTTTTCTAATTTTTTTTTTTTTTACAAATTTTATTTTGCAGGCAAATTCTAATCATGAAATTTTCATTTAATTTTATTTTGCAAACAAATCTACTTTTTTGTGGACTTTTTTGTATTCTTATTCATTTTAGTTTTATTTTTAAAGTTAAATTCTCTTCTTTTGAATGTTTATATTATTAAAATGTTTTAATAGACAAATAATTTTCTTAAATTTTTTTTATTTTATTTTGCCGATAAATTCTCATTACTCATTTTTCTATTATAGGAAATAAATTCTATCCTGACAATTTTTTTTACGGAATTGTATTTTTTATTAAAAGTTCTTACTTTTCTTACTTTATAATGTTTTAACATCTGTATTCATTTAAATTTTTGTCATCTTTTTTATCTTCTTTTTTTCTTTTTTATCATTATGCAGGGGCTATTATATAATTACAGTTCACCTTGCAGGCCACAGAGGGCGCTACATTACAACCACTCCCTTAAAGTCTGAAGGCTATATTTAGAGCTCTAGTGCCACCTTGTGTTTCTCCAGGAACTCCGGCGTGAGGGTCCAGGGCGCGTCTCGCACCACCTCGTCCACGTAGCGACAGTGTCGTAACGCCTCGTACCGCTCCTGCTCAGTCATCACCGTGAAGCCCTTGTACTTGTGAGTGAGTTCATCGCTGCAAACTGCACATGAATAAAACACACCGGTAACACGAAATACAAACACACTGCAGCTGCTAAACGTAGAATGCTGAAGTATTAACCTCCGACTATCAGGTACGTGTTGGGGAAGAGATTCTTGGCCTGCATGAGTGCTCGGGCGTGGCCGGAGTGGAAAAGATCAAAAATCCCATCTGCGTAGACGCGCACTGGCCGGTCCACTGCGGGGGGGAGGGGAGGGGAGACAGATGATCAGGTTAAGGATGAATAAAAAAAATAAATAAACATAGAAATCAATATTTCAAAAACAGAAAGAACTTTTTAAAAACTTTTTTTTCTGATAGCGGAGCTTCCTATTAAATTGGGGAAGCTGTGACCCATTTCAGGTCGTTTTCACATGACAGATTTGTACCGTGACCAGGAACAATTGCTCCTGCCCATCCCCCCTCCCGCCTCCCCCCTCCCTCCTCCCCTGCTGTCCAGCATTCACAATAATTTTGTTCTCTGTACTCGGGTACGCGTGTGTATTTCACTCTCCAATACAGCAGGTGGCAGTGTGCACCTACTTGGTTTGTGAGCCGCCATTAAACAGAAGAGAAGAAGAGAACAAGGAAGTTAATCTTTGCGCTATGTCTGATATTATTGATATTTCTGGAAAAAAAAAGTTTGTGTGTCTTCCTAATGTATCAGCAGGTCAGAGGATGAGACTGGAGCGTGTTAACGAGTGAGATTTCGGAGGAGACAGACAGCAGTGACGACGTCGTGTCTAAACAGCGATCTATTTTCATTTTCATTACTGGCTTCCATGTCTCTCGCTCTGTGCCTGAGTGCGCTGTGTTCTCGGAAACGATCCCAAGTGAAAACGCATTCAGAACTCTTTAGAACCCTTAACTTTCCAAAGATCCCCAGAGTGTTTCTCCATCAGGAGCATTAATGGGTTTCTCCTGTTGGTCCCTCAGGGGGAATCTTAGAGAAGCTTTATTGGTTGGTTTGGTTATTTGTTGCCGCGATCCTTCCACATGATGGAAGTGTTGTTGTTTTTTCGTCAAACATTCTGCATTTACTTTTTTTTCTAGCATCACTTTGAAGAAACATTCCTAGTTCTTATGTGTACGGAAACCACAAGAACCTAACTGCTATTTTGAGACATTTTTAAAAACCCGTCGCTTGTTTTATTTACATCAGGATTAAAGCGATTAAAGGCTGGTCTCCGGTGTGTAAAAGGTTTCATGTGTGAATGGTAGATATTCTGGATGAGAGAACATGGTGCCAACGTCTCCCACGGGCCCCTGAATGGGCGGCGCCCATCTGAAAGCCATCTGTTCATGACCTGCAGTAACCTCGGGAGCTGAATCGTCTCTCTGAATGGAAGGAGGAGAGGAGGAGGAGAGGAAAGAGAGATAAACTAAAGAGTTAAAGCAGTCTGACCGGGAGTGCCGTGTCGAGCCTGATCAACACTCAGCTTCTCATGGGGCGCTCGACACTCGCAGCTCGTCTCCTGGGCAAATATGGCGGGTT
The DNA here is from genome assembly GCA_030068045.1 of Platyallabes tihoni. Taxonomy (NCBI): domain Eukaryota; kingdom Metazoa; phylum Chordata; class Actinopteri; order Siluriformes; family Clariidae; genus Platyallabes; species Platyallabes tihoni. The sequence goes on along the minus strand of JAQQZS010000019.1, from coordinate 20,997,299 downwards.
CGATCAGAGTCTGGGGAAGAAAAACAAGACGGAGTGAGAAGACAGAGTGTGTGTGTGTGTGTGTGTGTGTTGGGGAGGGCGTTTCAGTGCATCTTCTAAAGGAAATAGAAGGTAAAAGAAATTAAGAAAGAATGAATGAATAAATAAAGAAGAGAAAAGAGTTCATAAATGTGATTACAAACAATAATGGAAGAAATGAGTGTTAAAAAAAGACAGAAAGAAAGAAATGGGGCAAATGATGAGGCAAAAAATAATTTGTAAGAAGGAAAAAAAGTGAGAATTATTGTCTTCTTTTATTCTTTTATTCGTTTTTATTTTCAGAAAGAAAGAAAAGGGGCAAGGGGAAATACTAGAAATAAATATAAAGTAAAGACAAATAAAAAATTATTTATAAGAAATAAAAAAAAATAAAAGAATAATCTGAAAATAATTAAAAGGTAAAATATGAAAAAAGAAAAAAGGGGGAAACATTTGAAATAGATTCTTTTAATAAAAGGTAAAATGTGAAAAAAGAAATCACACATCTATCAACTGTTTAGTATTCTTTTATTCTTTTCCTTTTATTTTCAGATAGAGAGAAAAAAGAAAGAAAGTAATGAGGGGAAGGTGAAGCCCTAGGAAAGAATAACAAATGAAAAAAGAATTTGTAAGAAAGAAAAAAGAGTGAGAATTAAATCACAAGTAGAAACAATATAAAAAAAAAAAGAAAGAAAGAAAGAAAGAAAAAAAATTAAAATAAAAAAAATAGATGTTTTTTATTTTTTATTAAAAGGTAAAATGTGAAAAAAAGAAATCTCACATTCATCTACTTTTTCGTCTTCTTTTAGGGGCAAGGGGAAGGCCTAGGAAAGAATAAGAAGTAAGGACAAATCGAAAGAAAGAAAAAAAATGTGACAATAAATAAAAATGGCGGAAAGAAAACTAAGCAAAGAAGAAATAAAGGAAGTGAAGAAGTTGGAAAGAAAGACTAAGTAGAAGAATGAAAGTAAGAGTGGCAAAAAGTGTGAGAAAGGGGAACAAAAATTGAGCAATAAAGAAGTGAAGTAAGAGAAAGAGTGAGAATGAAAGAAAGAGCGGACAAACTGAAAGAGGAAATGAGAAGTAGTGGTTGCAGAGAGCCGGGAAGATAAATGTAACAGAAATGAAGAGGTGATGATCTGCTGAGACGAGGATTTAAAAAGGTCCGGCTTTAAGAGAAACACTGGAGCGTTTCAGGGATTCCTCAGACACCTGCACTGCGATCTCCAGGAATATTATAGCTCTAGATTTTAACTGTCCGCCTCAATTCTCATTCACACGCTCTGCTTTTTCTGCTCATTAGCTGCAAAGAGAGATCAATAAAGTCCATCAAGCAGCGTCCAGTAAGTCTAACCATCATCCATCCATCAGTTTACTGAGTATAGACAAGGGGAACGACACACACACACACACACACACACACACACACCACTTAAGCACTATTACTAAATTAATTGGATCTTTTCTGTGAGTCTGAACACTCGATTCGATTCATTAAGCAGAGTCGATACTTTCAAATTGTTCATTATGGGTTTTTTTTTTTTTTTTTTTTTATGGATGGTTTAACTTGCTGAATAAAATCTTTACTCTATCATTTGATTAAAATAATAACTTTATACTTTGCGTTCAGATTTAAGCAGAAGAACCACTCGAACACTCAGTCTGTGCCGAATGACTCAGGAGTGCATATGATTCACTGGATGCTTTTATGTACTGGACAGAACCATTAACGCAAGTTACCGATCAATTTTCACCAGGAGTGTGGAGGCTCATCAGATAGATCTTTAGAAATGTGAGCAAGAAGCTAAAGATTTAGTTTGTAAATGACACGGCACTGGTAGGCCTGAACATACTCCAGACGAAGTCAAGTGTAATATCACTCTCAACATAATTCCACTTCAGCCAAGGCGTCTTTTTTTAATTACAGAGATCCAACTTTCCTCCATGTTTCACCTTTAACTGCTCATGCTGTACAGTATATCTGTGTTTTATATCGTACAGTATGTTGCACTGTAACTTCACACCCATGATGCCACTGTGATCATCTGTCCGTCCGGGGAGATCGGTCTCCATGGGAGCAAAACAGGAAGTAAAAAAAAAAAAAAAGATGCATCAGTCATCAACTTGTGCAAGGTGAAAAGGAGGAGCAAATCCAGATCAGAGAAGGTCAGACTGCAGCTTTAATGCTAGCTTAGACCATCTGGCACATGTGGCGATTAAAGGGGTTGTCAGCGGATGTTGGTGATGATATCGGACCAGAAATGCACTCATTACACCCCACACACACATACCGCATTATTCAGTACACCCATGACTATAAACAGCAACACCCAGTTAGATCAGAGATTTACACACACACACTCTCTCTCTCTGTCTCACACACATACAGCTCATTGTCTCACCGTCCGAGGAAGAGGGCAGGTGTGTTCCAGCTCCTCCATCTTCACCCGAGGCTCCAGAGACAAAGGCCCAGGGATCCACCTGTCTCTGACTCAGCATCAGTATGGAGCTCCCCGAGTCCTCTCTCTCCACCACTAAAGATGCTCTTTCTCCCAAATCCTAAAACCTCTCTCTCTCTCTCTCTCACACACACACACACACCCTCCTCCTTATCACCCTCCACTCCTCCTCCTCCTCCTCCTTCTCCTCCACCAGGAAGCACGGAGAAATCCACAAAGCCACAGCTTTTCCTAAAGAGCACACACACACACACACACTGTGTATACACACCAGCAGGAAAACAAGGAAACAGGCTGAAAGACAAGAGGAAAGCACAGAAACAGCCAATTGGCATGAGCGGATTTGCCTACGAGAGCGTGATTGGATGAGCCGGGTGTAGCACCATCACTAACCAGTGGTGAGAATCTGCATCACCTGAGAGAGAGATGGAGCAATCAGGGGATAGACTGCTCATGGAAAGAATGATAACACTGTAGAAAAGGAATAGCTGTCTGATAATAGCATCTATAATAATAATAATAATAATACAGTAATATGTTGTTGTAGTTCATAGTAATTGCTTTATGTTTATTATTTTAATTATGAAATATATTGTATTCTTGTATTATTATTATATTATACATTATACAAAAATAAACTACAATAAAACCATTTACTAAAATTAGAAAATAAAATATAAAAAAATTTTTTTGTAAAACCTTTGATATCTTTTAAAGATCTCTTTTCTTATAACTTTTTTTACCCGCAGATTACCCGCAGCTCCACCCGCATATATGAGGTTTACCCGCAGCTCCGCCCGCGTGCAAATCCCTACGACTACGTGCTACCATAAACAGCGAATGGAGTGTGTGGTCAACTCGCTGCTGTTCCTCACGTTGCTCCAATGTTTCTGAAGCCTTTACTTCTGCCTGTCATATAAACCACCGCTGTAGAAACTCTGCAGTCTGATCCAGGGTTTCAGTAGCTCTGAACTCAGCCTGATGTACTCGTTTTTGTCGCAGAATGCTGCCTACTGTTACATTCAGTGAGGAACGCCTGTGACACGACCACAGTAAATGTTGATGATGACGCTGCCTACTGTTCAGTTGTGTGGTACGCGCATAAAATGATAAAAAAAAAAACTGCTAATTGCTTGTGACATGCCACAGCACAAAATAACAGTTGATTATCACATGTGACTACCTGTTCAAACACCACCGCCCATCACCCGGTAAAAAGCAAGGAGGGATTATTCGTAATAAATTGCCAGTTTTTATCCTATTTAAATGGTATTAAAAGGTAGTGCATTGGATTTTTTTTTAATTATTCTTTTACATTTACAAAAAAACACTTGGTTATTAGACAAAGACCTATGTTTTGAAGAAAATAAGTATAATTTAAATAATTTTTTTATATGTTGCCAAAAATCCTCTAATGCACTGAAACTGTCATACAAAAATGCTTCAATTGGAAGGTTAATACAAAACAGGGTTTGATAACCCACACCTCACTATTTTCTTAAAAAACATGTTTTGTCCCAGTTGTCAAGAATGACTAATTTTCAACATTGCACTTGTCTTGCAGCTGAAACATGGAACAAAGAAAATATCTGCTAAGAAAACTAGAGTATTTCAAACCTACGTCCATCTTAAGCTTAACTTTTTAAGCTCCTTTATTTTTTGCTAAAAGTAATAAAGACACTCTGACACGAGCCAGCGAGACAGTCACAGCTCTTTTGCAGTAAAGTAATTTACATTGCTTTGCCTCCTTAATTTTAGTCCTGAGGTTCTATAATTATAATTGTGTAATAAAATAATAATGTTTGCTCTGCCATGTATCACACAAACAATACACAGTGGATTATTTAAAATTTTGGTTTACACTTTAATAATTATAGTAAATGTATAATCATATTGATGTCTCATAGTAGCTCTTAAATGTCTAAAATTTATAATAATTTAACAGCCAAATCATCAGTTTTTCAATTAAAAAAGGAGCAACAACTTAAGTTTAAAAAAAAAAGGGACAAACAACTCGAAGTGGGAAAAAAAAATGCTTTCAACAATTTTATTTGATATTTCCTCTCACCTCATGTGAAACAGTGACATCGTGCGGACGCGCTCGGAACTGGATCAGTCTACATTGTAATTTCTGATTGGATAATATTTGGCTCTATTTTGACGGCATTTCCGGTATATGACTTTTCCCCGGGAAAGGCGATTTGGCGCGGAGTCTGTTGTTTTGGTTTCTTGCTCTGCTTTCACGCTGTATCTCCGCAAAGAACATGGCGCCTGTTTCTAATCCGGATAAAGATGCGGATAACGGGGATTTCGGTGAGTATTTATTCGGTTGTATTTATGTTGATTTTTCAGCAGTGTGAATCGCGTTCTCGTGCGCGTGCATGTGTGCTAATCTCCTGCAGCTAGCCGAGAGCTAACACTCTTGACAGGAGCGAGCTAGCTAACCGCTAAAACTCTTCTCTCACAGGCTTTATATCATATTTATTACCTCATATATGTTTTTAAAAACGTTCCGTCTGGAAGTTTGCCAACCTGGACTTTCTTTATCTGTTCTTTACTCTTTCACTGCGCGTGCGTTTTATTTTTTCTGAGGGGCTTGAATTCTTTACTCTTATGATATTTAAGTACAGATTTATTAGTTATACCTTAAATGGTTACATATAACGTTTAGTGTTTTAAATCCATCCGTACTAACTATTGTGTCACATGAGCTCATAAAAATTAGGAAAACACATTGCTTTACTCAGGAGCCTTTTGTATGGATGGGGTGCCAATACTTTGTTCAAAGCCCAATCTCAGTAACCGTATGAAATAAATAAACAGGATCATTTGTATTCTGCATGTCTATTAAAAACTTTATATTTTTAACATCCCAACATTTTTTTAACTGTAATTAATAAACCTTAATTAAAAAAAAAAAAACTACAAATTAGCTGTGCAATATCTGCAGAGCAGAGCAACTTGTGTTAGGAAGTTAATTAACTTAATTAATCGATATCGCACTCGAGGTCGTGCTGTTGTACTGAATATCAGCACGGCACAGGGGCACAGCCAGAGTACTGAAAGTATCACAGCCACGACCAACAGCGTCATCAGTACGACTGGTTGTGAATGTGGGTTTTGTCAGACAGCTGCTCTCTCCTCAGTACTGCGGACCGTACAGACCTACAGTTAGTGTCATTAACCACTTTACACGCCCAGTCATACATATAGTTACATGTCACAGTGCTGTTACTGTCTGTTGTCAGCACTCGTGGGATAACGCCTCTCATCCAATCAGATTGCTTGTCGGAAATAACCTCAGGACCTGATGTATACTGAATATGGGTACAGCATGCGAATATTTTAGAGGAAAAACAGACTTATTATTTTATTACAATAAAATGTGTATGGTCTATTAGTCTTCATGTGTATCAGGTTTTGTTCAGCTGGTAATATCGTGCTTAATGATTTTTAAAGTGGAACTAAAGTAGCACACGGAGATAAAAACTTAACACCTAACATTATGAGGCGAAGCTGCAGGGTGATTTGTTTTACAAAATGTAAAAAGTCTGTTCAGAGAGAGACAGAGAAAAAAAAAAAAAAGAAAAACCATGAATGATTTTGGTGATGTGACTGTTGTTAATGTTAATAATTTTTTCCAGATGACGGAGCCACATGCGGCCTTGCCACGTCCCGCTCCAGACGAGAGAAAAAAGAGAAAGTGGGCCGTAAATCTGCCTTGGAGCAGCTTAAAAGAGCCAAAAAGGGCGAGAAGGTGAAATATGAGGTGAGTTAAGAGCCATGGTATGTTATTGTGCACGAGACAGTTAGTTAACAGGTTAGGGAAATAAACTAGTTTGGATGAGGATGTAATCAGTGTCCGGTGATGCCTGGGTGCAGGTGGAGGAGATGGAGAGTGTGTACGAGGAGGTGGATGAGGATCAGTACTCGCGAATGGTCCGGGACAGACAGGATGACGACTGGATCGTTGATGACGGTGAGTCTGAGAGACCTGTGCAACTAATCTGCAGCATATTGAGCTGCAGAGACACAACAGCTCACGATCGGGTTGTGGTTTAGTATCAGTTTAGTGGTCTGGCAAAACGATAGGGATTTGAAAAAAAAAAATTACCTTCTGACTTTATTTATATACTACTCTAATTATATATTTATAAATCATGTCAGCTCCTAAACCGTGTTTGTTGACTTGTTTACAGATGGAGCAGGTTATGTAGAAGATGGCAGAGAGATCTTTGATGAAGATCTCGAGGACACCAGCTTGGGAAAAGGCTCTAAAAGTAAGCAGTAAAAAAATGCTCAGCTGTTAAACTTTAAAGTTTAATTGTTGTCCTCGTTTTTATCTGCTGTGTTTTTCACACACTGTGTTCGACAGATAAAACTGGTGCTAAAGGAGGAGAAGGAAAGAACGCCAAGAAGGCGTCCGTGAGTAAACCCAACAGTATCAAGAGTATGTTCATGAACAGCAACGTCAAAAAACCTGCCGAGGTGAGCGGTCACGTGATGCGGCATGAATTATTACCTGTACACTTGTTCATATTTGAACAAAAAAACTTGATTACATAAGTGTCTGGGTTGCAGAAAAACGTGGACCTCACTAAAGATGATCTTCTGGGAGACATTTTGGAGGATCTGCACTCTGCGGTGAGGAGACTGATGTCTGAACTAATGCTGAACCCGCTTACAAAACAAAACAAAAAAAAGATGGCATCATTCTTTTAACTCGAATCGTTCAAACATCGGCACGATTTTAAAGAATCAGGACAAGATCATGGAACATGTTAGTTTCATAGCTGATTGCGTTAATATCCTCCTAGTACCTAGACAATGTTTGTTTGACTTATGAACGAGCTCTCAGAACTGAACTTGTTTGTATGTTGGGGACCCCCAGTTTGTTTAGAAAATAAAAAAAAGCAAAACTTCTGACAGCTTGTAAAAAAAAATGGCATTGCACTAGCAAAATAATAATTATTGTAATTAAAAAAAAAAGATTAAGATCTTATGTAATAAAGAAAAAGTACAAACATGGGCTTGCATTTCATACTCGGTGAAGCTCCTGTAAAACCAATCATAACGCAGAATTTCCTCCACAATGATGGGAAGTTTAACTAGCTTTATAATAAATGTGATTTTTTTTTTTAGAAATTGTCTGGCAACAACGATTCTTAGGCTGACTTGAATGTAATATCACCGACTAGGTCAAAGGTCAAGGAAGCAAAATACTACACAAATTAACTTCACTTTAGCTCTTTTAGTTTCTGTTATCATTTCTGTTATAGCAGCTATAAACATTTGTTCCTTCTCTAAACCCCCCCCCCCCCAATCTGCCTGTATGAACAAGCTGTTTCTATAGAAGCAGTAACCTGTTTTTTTAATATAAACCTCTCAGCACTTTTTTGTCATCAATCAGAACCAGAATCTCGATTTGTTTCTATACATTTTATTATTTATTCTCTCCCTCAGAAACCGCTGCTTCTCACTCCACCTCCTGTCATCACCCTAAAGAAAAAGAAAGCCCTGGGGTCACCCGTGAACCCTTTTTCTGTCCAAGCACAACCTTCCAAGGTCATCACTGTTCTCTTTATTGGATTTTTGTTATTGTTTTATGAAACACTGTTTAAAAAAAAAAAAGATTATTACTACTATATAATACTAATTATATAAATTGTGTTATCTAGTCTGCTCTAAAAACATTGTAATTTAAGCTGTAATTTGCGTTGCACTTCGTGGATTGCTTTAATTTCGCAACCCCTTGTATAGTGATGGTTTTATAATAATAATCAAAATCTAGATTTAGTTTTTTAAAAGGCGCTGTGCTCACATTTATTGTTTTTCTTCTCGCCGCAGGAGTCACCTGTCGCTTCAGTGTCAAAGCCCAAGCATGCGGTGATTCGCCCGCCTCCGTCAGAACCAAAACTAGCGTCTAAACCTCCTTCTAAACCCGCCACCTCCATCCAGCCCCAGAAACCCAAGGTGGAGGAACCTGAGGAAGGTATTCACTTTGCTGCTTTTTTTTTTATTTGTAGAGCCATAAAGTCAGCTATAATGGTGCATTGTGAAATCTAAAGCCCACGTCACACTCCGATAAAGACCATGAAATTCCCATGATGTCCCGAAAATGGCAGAGAACGCAGTAGGAACAGGGTCCAAGTGAAAAAACCTTCCTGTATCAATCTCATCCTGCTTTTTAGGCGTGACATCACATTGACTGACTTTATAGTAGTAGATTTTTTTTTTGCCCCCAGCATCCAGGGCTTTTTTGAGGTCCTAACACAAGATTCTGAAATTGTCATAATGGTATTGGTATGTCCCCCTTTAAGTGTCCGTGACCGCTGTCTTTCTGGTGCGTCCGGATGGTGATGACGCCGGTGCTTGGGCCCCATCATCGTTGCTTGGAACTAGATTTAATATTAAAAAATTAGATTTTAGGTTTTCTATAGATAAGATTTTGTAATCATTCTCTGAATTCTTTTTTTTTTTTTTTGTCTTTACAATTTTTATTTGCACTAGCCAGATAATGTAAATGCTTATTATATTGTATTATATTATGAATGTCATTCACCTGTCCATGTAATTATCATCTCCTTTCCCGTAGCGTGCGACTCGTTAGATTTTGACGAGGTGGACTTTGATGAGCCGATGGAGTTGGAGTCCGAGCAGCAGCAGCAGCAGGAGGAGGAGGAAACGGCGGTTAAAGCAGAGACGGAGGCTGAAACGAAGCCAAGCGTTAAACTAGAGCCAAAACCTAAACCTGAGGAGCAGGTATTGATGTGAGTGTCCTTAAACACCTTCATCAGGGGCTGAATGTGTCGTCTGTGTCCGTCTGCGTGTTTCTGATCGACCTGGCACTCGTTTCCTCCTTTAGATTCGGCATGGTGGGCGGCTCCTGCTGGGGCAAGATGGAAGACCAGGAGGTTGACGAATCCCCTGTGGAGGTGCAGGTGGACTCCAGCCAGCTGCCGATGGTGGAGGGAGCCGACGGAGAAACGGCGTTTCGCTTTTATTGGCTCGATGCTTTTGAGGATCAGTTCAACCAACCAGGTGAGTCTCGTTAACGAGTCCGTCTCCTGTTCGATAACGTTTCGTTCTGTGTACAGAGGATAATAACGATCTCTGTAATCGTTAGAGATTAACGGTGAAATCTGATGTGGTTTACAGGTGTGGTGTATCTGTTTGGGAAGGTGTGGATCGAGACCGCTAAAGCCCACGTCAGCTGCTGCGTGGCCGTGAAAAACATCGAAAGGACGATGTACTTCTTGCCGAGAGAGCGCGTCAGTACACATACACACACATTAGCTGTGTGTAAGATGGCTTGGTAGAGGGTTAAAAAAACAAACAAACATGGCTGCCTCCAGGATCATCTTTTGTGTCAGGAACAAGAGAGTTGAATAATATGATTAATATGAGATAATAAAACAGCTGTGTGTCCATAAGGAAACCACATAACCTGAATTACATGTAAAGGTTTTTTTTCCCTGTTTTTTGTCTAACAGAAAGTAAACCTGGCGACTGGTGAAGAGACGGACGTTCCAGTCGGAATGATGGACGTCTACCAGGAGTTTAACGGCCTCTCGGAAAAATACAAAATAATGAAGTTCAAGTCCAAGGTAGTTTGTTACACTCGGCTCATTTTGTTTTTTTGGGAGGTTTTTTTTCCCTGTTAATTTTAGAATTCACTTTATGATGTTTTCCTTCTCTGACAGAAAGTGGAGAAAAACTACGCCTTCGAGATTCCCGACATTCCCACACAGTCCGAGTACCTGGAAGTGCGATACTCTGTGAGTGACTCCGCATGCCATTTATCATCCCTGTCTTCTCTTTGTGTCTTTGCCTGTTTCCTGGTTTTATTTGTTTTGTCCCTGGTAGGCCGAGACGCCCCCGCTGCCATCTGGTCTCAAAGGCTCCACCTTCTCTCACGTGTTTGGTACGAACACGTCCAGCCTGGAGCAATTCCTCCTCAGCAGGAAGATTCGAGGACCCTGCTGGCTTGATGTTAAGACCCCACGTGAGTCGCGTAAACGCATTAAATTTCGAGGGGAAAAATATCAGTCACACATTATTGATAATATGGTCTTTAAATTCAGAGCTGTGCAGTCAGCCGATGAGCTGGTGTAAGGTGGAGGCCGTCGCACTGAAAAGCGACCTGATCTCCGTGGTGAAGGACCTGCCTCCTCCTCCGCTCGTCGTCATGTCCATCAACCTGAAGACTGTCCCCAACCCGAAGACCCACCACAATGAGGTGAGACAGATTCTTCCTGTGAGTGGGAGCTCTTGTGACATTTCAGGTACTGTAGATCGATGAGCGGGTACTTGTTGTACAATTTGATGACGACTTTTTCGGTTTTGTTTCCGTGTTGTACAGATTGTGTCCTTGGCGGCTCTCATTCATTGCAAGTTTCCTCTGGACAAGGCGCCGCCACGCGTCCCGTATCAGACACATTTCTGTGGTGAGTGACGTGGATTTAAAAAAAAAAAAACCTTTCTAATTGTGTTTTACAAAGGAATACTAGGACCAGGTTAAAGATTTCTAGACGGTAGTTTTGATTTTACGGAAAAGTTTTAGTTTTAGGAAAAGTCCTAAAATTATGAGAATGAAAATATTATGAGTATGGAGTTGGAGGGGGGGGGGTCTGCAAGTTAAAATAAATACATAAATAATAAATAAATATTAGCCTGGACAAACGGATGATGGGTAAGAAGGAGTACGGAGGGGAATCGGCAGTCGCCGATACGATATTATCACGATGCCTCTGTGCCGATTCAATTAAAAATGCGATTCTGTTAGCATCACACTTTTTATAAATATCCAGATTCGATATGACATTTCCCTGAAATTTTGTTACAATTTTAAACCTTTAAAAAAGTTTAACAAGTAATTAAATGTAACCTGTTCATTATAACATTAGTTTTCTTTCTTAACACTCCCCTAGTGCAGCATTTAAACAATACAAACTAACTTCAAATACACGAGTTTAGCATTCACCTGAGCAGCGCGTATCTCACTCCTATCACTCAGCATGACCATGTCTAGACAGTACAGAGTGCGCCACCTGTAGGACTATAAAGAAACGACAACGTTTACCACCTCAAACGCCTCAACACCACTTGACTGTAAGCGCGCGTGTGTGTGCTGCTTCCAACGCGGGCATGCAGGGCTTCCAATTAAGGTTGGGTACCTATATAACCGGTATGTACCGGAACGAAACAGAACGCGAATTTCGGTGCCTCATTTCGGTGCCACTTAAATGCCTGAACTGTCGATTGAATGACGCAGTTGTAATAAGCATCAGATTCATCAACGCACATGATTGCTAGTAAAATCTAAATACTGCATTCATGGGGTGTCAGAAATGATCGCAAAAATAAATTATTTCCTTAATTAGAAAAATCTTGAGAACTTCGGAAAGCTTTGATAATACAAATCCTAAACATTGTTGCAGTAATGTTACTGTCCATTTTATTTTTGTAGATGTAAAGTTTATTAGATTAGATTAAGAAATTAAAAGCACAAATCATCAGGAAATAAGAGACCATCCGAGATGCGCGTGAATGCAGCAACTATCGTTACACTCGCTTTGACGGCAGCAGGTGGTCTACTGATATCTTAGCTTGATGAATTAATCAACTTTCGTTAAAATGCCTAAAACCAAACGGTCGAAAGTGTGGCTATATTTCACAAGAAAGGATTCAGACACCGCGACGTGCAGCAAATGTTTTACAGCAGTTTTATTTCTTGTTCAATAAAAATGTATTCTTGAGTCATCCACCATCATTTTGTGGCTTTTGTAAAGTATCGGTTCAGGCACCGTTTTGGCACCGGCACCGTTTTAAAAGTATTGATTCGGCACCGGTATCGAAAAAAACCCAAACGAGAATTTCTGACTAATTAGTGCTGGCGGTGTTGTGCGACTGGTGTAAGTGTGTGTAATAAGTGTTTATGTATTCACTCAGAGTTTGGAGAGAACGCCAGATAACACGCACGATTTTTGATCATGTAACATTTAAAATGCGTCATTGTTGCGTCACTCAGGAGCTTCTGCTCTCGGTACAGAATGGTTTATATCCGAGTTTGATTGGCTGATCACCGGTCACGCCCAGTCTAATTGAAAACCAGACTGAGTATTCCGCTCGCTGGATGATCGACCACTTCATCTCTATTATAAATGTAAAAAGTAGTCTTTTCAACAATCGGTTTTATAGTCCGTGTGAGAGACGTGAATCACAGCAACAACTGAATAGTGATCGATTACTGAATTGATTGTGTTTTTTAAAAAAAAAAACATTTTAAACACACATCTTTTTGCAAGGAAGAATCAACATTCTTTCAAGTTTTTTTTCCAATTCCTGATGTTAATGATGATCTTTTGCTAATGCCCAAGAAGATAATATTTTAAACCTTTACTGAAAGATTTAAAGTATAACTTTTAGGATTTATAACTTTAAATTCTTCATCCTGTCTGCTTTTCATTTCTTTTCTTATTTAAATATTATAATTACTGAATAAAGGAAAATAAGCAAAATAATTGACTTGTTATTTCTGAATTAGGAATGGGGCGGAAAAATTGTAATTGTGTTGTGTGGCTATATATATATATATATATATATATATATATGTGTGTGTGTGTATATATATGTATTTATATTGGTAAAATGTTGTAGTTCTTTTATAATCCTACAGGTGGTGCACTCTAAACTGTTCACGCATCCCGTGTGGAGGAAGTTATTTGCAAATTTAAAAAAAATGTATATTGATATTATTATTATATTGATGTACTATATTTATTATATATTTATTATATATTTATTATACTATACTATATCAAATCGCACTTCTGATCGACACCGAGGTATCGTGATATCAGATTGTCCCTGTTGTTTGATGGTATATATATATATTTTTTTATTTAAATAATGTCTCT
>JAQQZS010000019.1:20959618-20969865 GCA_030068045.1 Platyallabes tihoni | reverse complement strand
TCACCCCCCCCCCCCCCCTTGCGATTATTATAAGTATTGGCGCCCGGCTGCCTCCTCAACACCATTCCAAACGGATTAACGTTGAAATGTAAAATGAGATCTAAGGTGTGTGTCAACTGTCTGTTTCACTCCACCACTTTTTCACTCTTGTTTTTCTTGTGTTTTTTTTTTTTTCTTCTTGTCCGTGACAGCTGCAGCTGACGTAGGTTTGCAATCTACAGCTGGACACCCCTCCTACACTTTTTTTCTTCCCCTTCCCTCTCTCTCTCTCTGTCTCTCTTTCTGCAGCGCTCACTCTCTCCGTTATGCAGGCCACCGGTGATTAAGGCCATTAGGCGTTATTATGACTCGGCTGGTGTGTGGGTTTGGAGCCCCATTTCAGTGCAGCTAATAGCCCTCTTAGCCAATTATCTCCATTTAAAAGCAAATCACCGAGGCTTTTTCTTTTCCCTATCGCTAAGTGTTGAATTACTGAATAGATTTGCTAATTAAATTCTTTGTGTGTTTGGCGTGTCACTATGCCGGCTGTCGAGCCAGTGTCCGTAATGTACGCCGCTTTCACAGTATTGTCTGGTTAACACTCGCCTCTCTTATAGAGTGCGTATTTTTCTAAACGGTTATAGGATGTAGATATTATACCTCGTGTGTGTGTGTGTGATTGTATGTGGGAGATCTTAATATATATATTTATATATTTTAATCATGTTTTCCTTTCCAGATCCTGATGCACACCAAAGACATGGTCCAGAAGGTGAGTCGAGGAGATTCTCTCTGATTCGATGCTTGTTTTTCGGCTCCAAAGTGTTAAACGTCTTGCCCGTGTTCTTGTGCAGATGAACCTGGATGTGATTTACGGAGACACCGATTCGATCATGATCAACACCAACAGCTCCAACCTGGACGAGGTCTTCAAACTGGGTAACAAGGTAGCTGGAGACAAAAAAAAAGTCCCGCCGCCGTGACGCGTGTTAATTTAGCTCACGTGTGTCCGGTGGTTTAAAAGCGAAGAAAATTATGTACTCTTTAAAAATCTGGCTTACATCATCTTACAGAGACACTTTTGTTTATTTAATTCTTTATTTATTAATTTCGATCTACAGTGCGGTGAAAAAGTATTCGCCTCTTGTAATTTTAATATTACACAAAGTAAATACAAAATGCTGGTTTTAAATGATTATTTAATTTAATAAGGTGTGGAAAAAAAACTGTCCAAACCTACCTGGCACTATTGACTTGTGAAAAAAGTTAAACTGTGACTGTGTGTTATTAGGTAAAGAGTGAGGTGAATAAACTGTACCGACTCCTGGAGCTCGACATTGACGGTGTGTTCAAGTCCCTGCTGCTGCTGAAGAAGAAGAAGTACGCGGCTCTGATGGTGGAGCCTCAGGGAGACGGACGATACACCACCAAGCAGGAGCTCAAGGGACTGGACATCGTTCGCAGGGACTGGTGCGACCTCGCCAAGGAGTGCGGCAAGTCAGTGTTGGGTCTATTTTCTCTCTCACACACACACACACACACACACACACACACACACCTCTTTCACTTCTGTCATTCCTTTAGCATGGGTTACTGCATTAATGTGGCTCAGACGTTATTGAAGACCAGGTTGCTTTGATAGCAGCCTTCAGCTCGTCTGTATTGTTGGTTCGTGTGTTTCTCATCTTCCTCTTCACTCGTAGCTCATAGATTCTCTGTAGGGTTCGGGTCAGGTGGGTTCGCTGGCCAGTCAAGCCCAGTTAGTGATAGTTTTGGCACTGTGGGCTGGTGCTAAGTCCTACTGGAAAAGGAAATCATCGTGTACATGTAAATGCTTGCCGGATGAGGGAAGCATGAAGATCTCCTGTAGTAGACGCTGTCCTGACTCGGTGGACCAACACCAGCTGATGACACGGGACCTCAGATCATCAACGCCTTGTGGAAGCCTCACACTGGACTTGGATTTCATACCTATACACTCTTTTTCTTCAAGACTCGAACTGCATTTCAATTGGAATTCAAGCATTCAGTCTGTTTTCATCTGACTTTGGACCAATGAGAAACGGTCCAGGTTTTTTTTTTCTTTTTTTTTTTTTTTCTCTCCTTATCCCTGGTACGACCCTTCTGACATTGTCTCTGGTTCAGGGGTTGCAGCCTGTTTCCTGCATGGTGGCTCTTGATGCACCGACTCCAGCCTCACTCCACTCTATGTGAAGCTCTCCCATGTTCTTGAATCGGCATTGCTTGACGGTTTTCTTAAGGCTTCGGTTCTCCCTGTTTCTTGTGCACCTTTTTTCCTTCCAGTCAAGTTTCCATGAACATGCTTCCATACAGCACTCTGTGAACAGCCAGCTCTTTAAGTGATGACCTTCTGTGGCTTATAAGAGATCCACAGTGTTTATATTGTATGAATAGAAATGAAATATTCTAATATATTGATAAATTGGAGTTTTGATTTTCATTAGGTGTCAAGCGTAATCATCAAAATTTAAACAAAATGAAGCCTGAAATATTTTATTTTATGAGTCATCAATCTAGAATGAGTTTCAATATTTAATTTAATTACAAACTATTATTATTGTTTTATTAATAATCCAAAGGTCACATCGGGCTACTTAAAGTAGAACCCACAACATTTAATGAGTTTTTTTTTTTTTTTAATAAATATTTAAGCACTGTGAGAACACTAGCTCGATGAAGTGTGAGGGCGACGTTGTCGTTCTGTCTCGTACTCTTTTTCTAAACGTCTCCAAGCGGAAATTCTAAGCGCATTACCGTAACAGGTGATTAATTGATTGTTAGTTGACTGTTTTTATTTTCCTTTTCTTCCCCTTTGTACTGGTCCAGCTGGTAAAAAAGCATAGAGTCTAATGTGTTCAGCTTGATTCTGCTCAACACAGCGCCAGCGTTTAATTAACTGCCCACGCGAGCTGCTGAAATGAAGACGGCAATTTGTAAAAGAGCTGTTAAAGCCAAGCCGATCAGCCTTCAGTTTAATACCAGCTCGTTAGCACGAACTCCGTCAATAAGAGGAATGCAGTTCAGCGTCCGTTCTCGTTCAGTCGTGGGATTTTTCCACGTGAAATTCATAATACTGACGACCCAATCAGTGAGCATGGCTAGGGAACTGAAGTGACATCATATAGGTACAGTACACACCTCACTACACTACAGATGAGGAAAAGAAGAGAAAAAAAAAAGAAGAATTGAAAGATTTTTGTAGTATAGTCTGCCTGCTGTTGGATATGTGCTGAAACTGTTGTTTAATTTACTGGAAATTATATAGTTTCCTTTTGTGAAAACACATCTGATCTTACTTTTGCTTCTTTAAAGATAGAAAAACAAACTCTATTCTATTTCTTTCTTTCATACTATTTTGTCTCTCATTTTTGTTTTGTTTTTTTGACATACTGTATGTTTTTATATTTATTTTTTGCTTATTCTTACTGTTCTTTCTATTTATTTATTTTTTCTCTTTTTTTCTTATTTTTGCTTTCTCTTCTGTTTTTTTTCTTTGTGTTTTCTCCTTTTTCATTTATATTCTTTCTCTCCCTTTCTGTCTTTTTTTTTTCTTTCTTTCCTTGACCCCATTTTCCCATTTAGTCTCAATTTCTCCATTCTTCCTTTTTTTCATTGCTTTAGTTTAGCAAATCATTTTCTTTCCTTCTTTTTCCATTCTTACTTTTTCTTTTTTTCTTTTTCTGACCACATTTTCACTCGAGTTTATCCACTTCATTTTCTTTTATTTTTTTCTTCCTTTATATCTGTCTATATTGACTGCTCCCCATTTTCTCTCTCTCTCTCTCTCTCTCTCTTTCTGTCTGGTATAAGCCAGATTGTAAGCTGTAATTTTTATAGATTCTTCTATTTTTAAATCCAGTTGTTCTCCAGCATGGATATTCATCCCCTGCTGCTCAGCTCTCACTCTTGCTCTTCCTCCCCTTCTTCAGCTACGTGATTGGTCAGATTTTGTCGGACCAGAACCGGGACATGATCCTGGAGAACATTCAGCAACACCTGATCGAGGTCGGGGAGAAGGTGGCCAACGGCAGCGTCCCTCTCAACATGTTCGAGATCCATAAGGTGGAGCACTCGCTCAGAGGAGCATGCGTTCTGTCCAACACAAGACCAGACTGTGTTACACGTGACCGATATTAAACTGTGTGTGTGTGTGTGTGTGTGTGTGTGCAGGCCCTGACGAAGGACCCTCAGGACTACCCGGATAAGAAAAGTCTCCCTCATGTGCACGTGGCTCTGTGGATCAACTCTCAAGGAGGGCGCAAGGTCAAAGCAGGGGACACCGTGTCCTACATCATCTGTCAGGTGGACGTCCAGCGTCTCACAAACATTATCAAATCTTTTTTTTTCCCCTCTTTATTTTTTTTATAATTTTTTTTTATCTTGTCTTTTTTTCTTCTTCTTTTCTTTATATTCCAGGATGGCTCGAACCTTGCAGTCAGCCAGAGAGCGTACGCTCCAGAGCAGCTCCAGAAGCAGCCGTGTCTGACCCTGGACACGCAGTACTACCTCTCGCAGCAGGTCCACCCGGTGGTGGGGCGAATCTGTGAACCTATCGAGGGTATCGATGCGGTTCTGATCGCCACCTGGCTCGGTGAGAGATCCTCTACCTCTACCAAAACTTTTCTTCTTCTTCTTTTTCTCTCTGTTCTCTCTGTAAAACCATCCGAATAGAGATTTAAAAGTACTTTATTTACCAATCGTGTTCATAAGTTGGCCCCTCACACACACACACACACACACACACACACACACACACACCTCAGTGTAATCTAATAACTCGACGCAGTAATGTAACGGTGTTCCTGTTTGTTTAGTAAATCTCACAATGTGTCATTCGCGCACCTTTTGAGCGGCTTTTCTAAAATAAGGTGCGACATTTACAGACGTGTATTTAATACATAACAAATACAAAACTCAAAGTGTCATCGTGTCTGAAGGTCCTCTGGCTTTCAGGTCACCGAAATGTCAAGTAGTTGTAAGTCAAGGCTACTGGATTTGTGCTTTAATCCTCGTGACATTTCTCCTCTAATCCGGTCAGCTTCATTAAGGGTGATGTGCCTGTACAGGTATTTATCACATCATGGGGACTAAAATGAGATATTAAATCAAGCCTTATTGAGCAGATTTCTTTTTTTTTTTTTCTTCTCTTCTAAAGAGCAGCTCCACAAGAGTTGTAGAAATATCTTTTGATGATGCTATATATATATATATATATATATATATATAAATATAAATTTATTTATTTATTTATTTATTTATTTTTTTTTGTCCTTTCGTCTCAGGTTTAAGCGGAACCTGATCTGATGAGAAATAGGTTCTATATTGTGTGTGTGTGTGTTGTAGCTTTGCACTCCTTTGTGGAGTAAGTTTCTATGCTGTGGATGCCTGCCTGCAGATGGCAGCAGCTCTTCCTTTTCCTCCTGCGCCGCCGTTGCTGCTTTAATCCCCGTAGCCTTGCAGTAGACACTTTATTTATTTACTCACTTATTCACTTAGCTAAATTACTCAGGGGGACGTTGGCTGTTTTTTTTTTTTTTTTTTTTTTTTTTCCCCCCCCTCACTCTAACGGTGTTCGGTGTCACCTGGGAGGATGAATTGGATATTCAGCTGCCATCTCTTAATGATGTGATCATCTCAGCTGCTTATCTGAGCCTTATTTGTTTGTTTGTTTATTTATTTATCTATCTATCCATTTTTTATTTATCTCCCTCCTCTAGTTTCCTCATCATCATCTCCTCATACTTTAGACACATACGACTCCAGTCGTCTTCTTATTATTATTATCTTCTTCTTCTTATTATTATTATTATTGTGCTGGTGAGGTGATGCCTTCACATTACTATAGCAACAGGAGTGATTTAGAAGGAGCGCGTTATTATTATAAACCTTGTTGATACAGTCGACCCCCCGTGAAGTTGCAGTTCAGAGTTCGCGGCCATTCAGTCATTCGCAGATTTTTTTTTTTTCTCACAACCAAACTAATAATTGTTCACGGAAACCACAGAATATTTTTTATTTTTTTTTAATTGCTTTTTTTTGTGCCAATGTATAATTTTTCATGTTTTTTTAAAAAAAATTTTTTTTACGCTAAACTATTAAGAATGATATAATTTACTACTTTTTTATATATAAATATTAACGTCGATTTAGCTACATTTTCAAGTAAAATATAACAATTTAAGTATAATATAACTTTCAAATTGTAAAATATAATAGTGTATAACAAAGCGACCATGAAGGAAAAACGCCACTTGGGACGGTGAATTATTACCGTATTTACACTACAGTACTGATACCAGAGAAAATGCGCTTGTATGAGTTACAGTACGTATAGAGGGGTAACGTCAGTATTTTACATTCTAGCACCGCGGGAGACACAGCGGTACAGTACTGTACACGGGGTTAATATTTTTAATGGTAATGCATTAAGCTGAGTATGAAATAAAATAAAAGTGGTGTTTAGAGCGCAAATTTAGGGTTTAAACTACAAACAATGGCAATTTATAGGCTTTTTTTTTTGTGCGGAAAATCTTTCCACTTTTTTCCCCCATTTTTCACACCGGTGCTCTAGGAACGAAACCTCCTCAAATTTTGGGGGTTGACTTTATTACTTCTCTATTAGAAGTGTAAGTTAGACTCTAAGAATGAAATTTTTTATTTAAATCTGCCTCATTGATCATTTAGACGCTGGTGTAAAACTTTGTAACCCTCTGTGTGACCTCAGGAGTGTAAGTGTGTGTGTTCAGCTTGGATCTGCGTGTCTTTCAGGTCTGGACCCGGGCCAGTTCCGCGCCCAGCAGAGGCAGCAGCGGGAGGAGGAGGCGGACGGGTTCCTGGGCGTCCCGGCTCAGCTGACAGACGAGGAACGGTACCGCGATTGCGAGAGGTTTTCCTTCGCCTGTCCTGAGTGCGGCACCGAGAACATCTATGACGCCGTGTTTGAGGGAACGGTCAGTTAAAGGTCGATTGTTACAGGAGTTAAATTACAGATTTTTAAAAATAATATTAAACTTTATACTAATAATAATAATAACATTTAGGGATTGATATGGATCTACTTGATATGAATCAATCAGTGATGTCATGATTCAGTTTAAATGACGACCAGGAATCCCTCAAGAGTGTCACCCGATCACCTGATTGTTGTCTCACACGTATACGGTTCCTTTGAGAACCTCGGTTCTAGATCCTGAGGAGGCCAGCATTAATAGCACGGCTGATCTCTCTTTATTCTTAGCTCTTGAGTAGGAGTGAATTTTTTTTTCTTCTTTTTTTTTTCCCCCCAGGACAGCTGCCTTATTCCCGTTAGGGGAGTGTAGTCTTTGTCTAATTAAGAGTTACACAGCTTTCCCTCGTCTTTCTGTGGCTCATAAAAACGTAGCGCGCACTCCCTCGCCCGAGCGCGTCCTCCTAGCGTGTCGGAGAACTCGCACACTCTTCCTACAAAGACCTCTGACGCAGACCGAGACGGAGAAATTTCTTAAGTTTACTTTGAACGTCCTCACTTTTTCCGACTTTGATTTATCCTCACACGCGCGCGCGCGCACGCACGGCTGCTCATGCCTTGCTGATAAGCTCATGTAATAATTAAAAGCGCGGTATTTCAGAGCATCTGTGTGTAAACGGGGGGGGTTTGAGAGAGATGTGGGGCGGGGGGGGGTGGGGGGTTGAGAGAGATGTAGAGGGGGAGCGCAAAAGCCTTGACTCTCAGCCGCACAGTCTAGCAAGAAGCTTTTTTCTTCCTTTCTTATCAGAGAGGAGTGAGGAGGAGAGCAGGAATGCAAACACACTCTCGCCGCCGCAGCCGGCCCGAGAGAGGCCAAAGAGTATTTGCATAGAAGCACTGTTCCTCTCAAAGTGCTATCCAATGATGGGAGTAAACATCATAAACGGGCTAATGGCTCACACAGACTACCGGTGGTCCGATCCAGAAGGCGGCCGAGCGCTTTCCTCCTGTCATAAAGCAAAAGCGCTGGTCAAGTTTTTCTCTGGCGAGTGGAAGTTTCTAATATTTGAGCGGCTCTAACGCATTAACGCTCCGTGCGTTTCGGCCTGTTTGAGACGTAATGGCTGTAGAAGACAGCTCGGGTAGGGGACAGGATGAAGGGGCGCTGTGTTTTCCACCCACTGTTTAATCCTCGCTGCTCTTGACAGGGCTGCTAAAAGCCCCGAATCAGACTCGCGGCTTTTCTTTTTCTTTTCTTTTTTTTTTTTCTTTTTTTTTCCCCCCTTCTGTGTTTTTTTTTTTTTTTTAATACCAGGGAAAAGTGGACTTCACGCAACAAGTTCTGTTTATTTAAATCTTTTCTACATGAATTAACATTGACAATTATGCATATTAAAAACAAATCAATAGTAATAAATAACAGTGTGTGTCTCTCTCTCTCTCTCTCTCTCTCTCTCTCTCTCTTTCTCTCTCAGGGGAACGTGATGGAACCGAGTCTGGCGCGCTGCTGCCACGTCCCATGTAACGCGAGCCCGCTACGTTACCACGTTCAAATCAGCAACAAACTGCTCCTGGACATCCGGAGACACGTCCGCAAATACTACAGCGTGAGTATGAAACGTTATCGCTGCCTTTTAAACGTTAGTTAGTTTTCTGTTCTCACTTGCGTTACAGCAGCTGTAAACGGTCGTTTACTTCACATGTTGCTAAGAAACCTGTAAGTAGCGTAAACAACTGTGTGTATGTCGAGTGTTGGAAAATCACTTCCCTGTGCTGTAACTTCAGAAATGATGTATTAGAACGAACAAATGAATAGAAATAAACCTGCGCTACTATACGAGCTGCTGTAGTTTAAAAAAAATAAATAAATTAACCCACTCTGGCCAATCAGAAGCGAGAATTTGATCGCACTATGATGAAAGAGGGTTTATTTATGAAGCGTTTACTTATTATACCAACTATAAATAAATTCTAATTTTAGCTTTCTAACTGACATAGTCATTTGAGCTGTGAATTATTTTTTCCATTTTAATTTTATTTTAAGTAATTAATAAAAAGTAAGTTGTAATATATTTTATTCACAGCGTTGTCAAATCATCCAGAACCATGAAACAGTGAATTAACTTTACATTTCTACAGCTGCAAAATGGAAAGATTTATAAACTACACTAATTCAGCTACTGTGGTTTTGTATGAGAGTTCGATCTGATTGTCCAGGAGCTTCCATAGTAGGAGGTGGATCACATGGGTCCAAAAGGTTCTGGTTCAGCGGTCAAGTCCAATATGAGTGACTAGTGATTACTGATTGTAAAAGGATATTTGGTCCAAATACGTCCAAAAAAAGCTTTTGATCCGCCAGAAATGACAACACGGTTTTGTGATTGACTGTCAACCCCCATCCCCCATGTGAGATTTTTTTTTTTTAACCAATCGCAACGTGCGGATGAAGTGGCCGAATTGCCTTGTGTTGGTTGTTAATATGTAAAGATTTAATTAATTGGAAAATTACTTTTGACATTGTTTAATATTTCAAGTTAATATCTTATGAGAAGAGTTTTATTTGTGAGATAAAAGTGTTTATCATTAGCTGAAGTGGTTAATATTTTTCATTCAGATAAAAAAAAAAATCAGCTGCATCTGGCGAAGGTGCCATAATTTTCGGAAAATCTGTGTATTTACATTTTATTTTTGGTTTATTTAATTTTATCAAACTTTTTCACTCTTACTGTTAATAAATTGGTTAATAAAATAGTTAACAAAATAATCGGTTTTACTTCTTACTTGATTAAAGACTGTTGATCAGGTCACTACTAGGAAGTTTAATTAATTAAGGGTTTAATTAATTAATTAAGGTTTTTTTTTCCATAGACTCAAACGTTTATCAGATTATACAGTGTGGCTAGATTAATCCAGTTTATTAGGAAATTATCAGGGTTTTTTGCATAAAATGTCATAAAAGACTTGTTCTGTTTCTGTACAATATTTTTTATAATTTTATAGTCCTGATTTTTGGACTAACAAATGTTTAATGTGTCTAAATTCCTTATATTTTTTTACCGTTCCATCAAGCAGAACACTCATCAGTAAATAATCACAGTATCGGTTGTGTGCTGGAATTTACAGGATTGTTGAAGGAGGAATGAGAAGCTGACTGTTTTTTTTTTTTTTTTTTTTCTTTCTTTCTTACTCCCCCTCCTCCTTGTGAATGTTCCATTAGCAGCCATCATGTCTGAGGGTGAGAGTAGCAGGTAAAGAGAGAGAGAGAGGGTGAAAGAATGAGAGTGAACGTGAGCCTTGGATA
>JAQQZS010000019.1:20930952-20952307 GCA_030068045.1 Platyallabes tihoni | reverse complement strand
TTATTGTTTCTCTCTCTCTCTCTCTCTCTCTCTCTGGCTGCTGCTGATTTCTCTGTCTGGTTCTGTGGCGACAGGTTGAAACCCAAAAGGACAATTTCTCTTGTCACCATAGCCACTTAGGCGTCCCCTTCTCTGCCTGGTGAGATGGCAGTTTAAACTGCGGGCTGAATAAAACATTAACTTCCTCACCCCTTTCGCCGTCCCTCTGTCGCTCTGAGCTTCGCCTCTCTCCTGACAGCGATGCGCCTCGCCTCGAGTCTCCACGGCCACGGAGACATCGACCGCCATTGTATCCAGATTAAATGGAAGTGTAATGGGCACCCTAGACTGATTGGCTGGTAATTTGGAGGAGTTATATACAGGTGCAATTTTTAATTTTTTCAGTAAATTTTTTTTTTTTTTTTTTTTTTTTTTTTCCCCTCTCTCTCTCTCTCTCTCTCTCTCTCTCTCTCTCTCTGTTGCTTTCCCCCCCCCCCTTCCTCTTGTTCTCTCTCACTCACTCCTTTAATTGCAATGTCTCTCTCTCTCTCTCTCTCTCTCTCTCGCCCCCTCCCTCACTATGCTCCCTCCCTCCTCCCCCCGCCTCCCCACCCCACTCGGTCTCCGTTTTATTGATGTACGTTCAGGCACCCATTAGGGCTTCCTTTTTTCCCTCTAGTGGAAATTGCAGCATGTTAATTTTCACACAAATTACAGCAATAGCAGGTATCTCTATTTGATACATTATAACGGGAGCAATCAGGGATAATTGAGTGCCTTTCAGATGGAGACCGGCGCATTCACTTCAATTCAAAGCCAGTCCATTTATCGCCTAATCGCTCTTTAAACACTGAATTTCTGGGAACAAAAATTCTTGTCATAATTTTGCTTAAGTGTATTTGGAAATCACAGTCCTTTGAGCAAGGATAATTGAAATCAAATCCCTTTCAAGGGAGCTGACATTTCTACATTTCCCCCCAATTGAAATTAATTTCAAAAATTGAGCATGAATATCTTCAAATAGCAGGCAATTATACCTTTCAATGGGGAGAAATTATGCGCACAAAAAAGTGGAGACATCAACTGGCGCTTCAGTTAAATGTCTTTGTTTCCCACTGTGTTTGCCTTGTAAAGATTTACATATATTGACTCATTATGAAACCTTGTGATGCCGATCGCCTTCCTTTTTTCAGCTCGGCCCATTAAAATTAACTCGAATTGGAGCGTTTTGTGTTAAGCCTCATCAAAACTGGCTTTTTTTTTCCTCCCCTTGTGCTGCAGCTGCAGAGATCTGCATGAATTAAATTAAAAAAAAATTTAAAAAAGTTTTTTTCTTTCCTGCCGCTGCTGTCGGGTTAGAGAAGCATAATTCTATAAGTTCTTTACATCCAGACGCAGTTTTATAGTTGTTAAGTGGCCTTTTCCCAAGTTTAACTAAATGTCATACTGAGGTTTTACTTTATTCCGACTTGAAATGTATACGTTAAATGATTTAGATTACTTTTATAGCACCATAGTTTTGCGTCTTGTTCGTTATGTTTTGGCACACGCGTCTCTCTCTCTCTCTCTCTCTCTCTCTCTCTCTCTCCCCATGAAGTGTATAGTGCTGTAGCTTTATCATGAGGCGGTGGTGGCGGCGGCGGCAGCGGTGGTGGTGGTGGATGTGGGGTCTCTGGGGGGAGGCAATTTCACAGCTGGTTTGCTTCTTAGTCATTCGGGCCGAAAATGCTGCAGATTTGCGACGAAAATTGAAATGGTGTCAGTACAGGAACAAAGCATCAAGCCGACCAAAAAAAAAAAAAAAACGGCGAGGCGGTGGGGGCGGGGGGCGGGATTGGGGTTGGTGTTGGGGCGGCGATAAGAGGAAGATAAGCGCGAGAGTGGTATGGATGTGGCAGGGTGACTAAATTCCAAATCGAATAACGGTTGATGAGCCGCTCGCCACGCCTTTTTGACACCTGTCAGAGGTACGTGAGGCGCTGTGGAGCCAGTGCTGACCCCGCTGTGTGTGTGTGTGTGTGTGTGGGAGGGGTGTTATAGCTATATTAATCTTATACCATCTCCACAGTTTCGCAGGAAACGCATGCACGCGTGTGTTTATTCAGTAGAAAGAGTGTTTGCCGTGCTGGCGCTGGATACGAGGCCTCCATTACAGCCGCATTGCTGAATCGACGGGCACGCTTGTTGACCAGCTAGTGCATTATGGGTCAACAGCTGCTGGCCTCATCGGAAGCTGTGGAGGGCAATTAAAAGCTGAAGAGTGGCCCTCGCTAAATTCCCTCTGCGGCGTGCTTTCTCTCTCTCCGCTTCTCTCGCTCCGTCTCTCTCTCTCTCTCTCTCTCTCTCTCTCTCTCTCTCTCTCTGCACCAGGCATTGCATGGCTTCTATGGTGACTCGTAGAGACGGCGACCCAATAATGGCAATTAACATAAAAGTATAATGGCTAATCAAATTGACAGCCACCGTTGTTCATCAGCTCCACACACAATGCTTTATCAAAACAAACTATTATGAAGTAGGTAATTTTCGAGGTAATTTCAGATTCCCCTCTCTCTCTCTCTCTCTCTCTCTCTATCTCTATCTTTTCTCATCCATCTCTCTCTCTCTCTCTCTCTCTCTCGACCTGAGCGCTTCTGGCAGGCAGACAAGTGGCCAACGATAATTACAGCAGCATTTACAAACCAAACAAATTGTTTCCTGCTTTTGTGGTACTTCTGCAGAGGGGAGTGAGCCACAAGGGCGCCTGGTTTTTGGCCAATCAGACAGATTTGGCAGGTTATATGACTCTAAACTCGGGGCTCGCCTGAGCAACTGTGTTTGCCTCTGTCTATGACAGTGGAGAATATATGACAAACACTACCTGTCTCTCCAGCTGTAATTAACGCAGGTGATTCTCCAGCTTTCCCTGATTGAATTGCACCAATCTCATTACGCTCCAGCCTTCCATTTTCCCCAGCGAGATGAGAGAAGGGAAAAAAAAAACACACACAGTGCTAAACCGACGTGAGGTAAACATCCGTGTGATTATGGTTAATTGTTTTTTTTTTTGTTTTTTTTTTCCCCCTCTCTTTTCTCTCTTTTCCCTTTTTTCTTTTTCAATGTGAATGAGCGATTGAGTAATCGACCACCACAGCGTCACTAAACAGTTTGAAGAGGGGTTGTGAAGTGAGTTTGGGTTCACGCATCATCGTATTGATAACATGGCGTAAAAAAAACAACAAAAAAAACCACGCTGGCTTGTTTTTGCGTTTCCCCCTTTTGTCATGCAGTATGTTTTCTGCTTGTTCTTTAAACCTAAACTAAATGATGCCTTGTTTTGTTTTTGTTTTTTTTCTTCTTCTTTTCTCGTTACAGTATTCGGAGAAGGCGCTCTACAACCAGCTGTGCTTCTACAGGTTCATCTTTGATTGGGAATACGCCACCACCAAAGTCCTGCAGGCGGACGACAGAAGTAAGAAGGCGCCGCTATGCAGAAAAACACGACTATTCATACATTTATTTATTTATTGATTTTTTTAAGCTATGTCCTACACACAGAACGACAGGTGCGTGCACACCGATGCTCAGACCGGAGCTTGAGGTGGTCAAGGGGTTGGTTAGGAAAAAGAGACGGCGGGGGGGGGAGGGGGGTGGTATTGGGGGTTAAGGATGTACGGCTCCTCGACTCGACAGCCTTAATTCAGGCGAGGGATTCAATCACGCAGCGGCGAGGAATGCAAAGCGGTCCAATCAGTTTGAGGGAGTGCGAGAGGGAGAAAAGCCTCCTCTCAGGGCCGGCAGGCACTCAGTCATAGCGTTGGCTCTGTTGATTGAAAACAGTTTTTAGATTTTGGAAAATGATAGGGCGAGTAATTGGCGAGAAGGCAAAAGGATAGGCCTTCATAAATAATGGGACATGGAGCATATATTTCGAGCGGCGCTGCGCGGGATCCGGCCCCGGTGTGACCGAACCGCAGCTTTACTCTACTTACCCACTGGCCCTCGGTGATTGATGTCACTTGATTAAAAAGGACCACTTGGAGCGGACTTGTAAATGTATTTATTTCTTTCTCCGTGTGCCGATGAGGTCCGGAGCGAGAGCGATAGGCGTAGATAAATATAATGTGTAATCAATAGATGACCACTCAGAACATGAAGCTAGCCGAATGGCTGTGGAGAGGAGGGAGTTTGGGGGTGTGTGGAGGATGGGGGGGGGGGGAGGGGGGCTCTAACATGATTATAGACTTGGCTTCTCTCTGGAATTTTTTATTTCTCTACTTTTCCCTACGGTCGTTTTCTTCAGGGGTGATTGTGGCCAATCTTCGGAGTTCTGACCTGTCTCTGCGCTCGGCCTTGCCTCTAATTTCACTTTTTCTATGATTATTCCACTTCATCTGATTTCTTCCCAGTTGAGATTGGATGTAAATATTGTTCAGAGTTTACGACGTCCATAAATTTCCGCCCCATACTGACTCTGATTATTTCATGCCTGCTTCTCTCAGGCCACATGGTAATCCCGTGTATTAGTGTATTATAGACTTGCGGGACTCGGTGAAAAATTACAGCGCTGCTTTACGGCTGCTATCTTTAACGCCGCCGATCCAGTTGTTGATTTCGGACACTGGGTGGGCCTCTTATTGCCTTGTATTGACTCGTACGAGGAATCGAATTCGTGTTGCACTGCCCCATATCCTCGCTTTGATCAGTATCACTGACACGACGAGTACTTTATGATTTATTTATTTATTTATTTATTTATTTTGGGTAATTCAACATTTTTTTCATTTTTGAGCTCGCTTTTGTTGTCCACATCTGTAAAGCATACACAAAGCGCAAAAAAAAAAGAAAAATAATACAAGTTATGGCTGTAACCATGTAGGCGTAGTATTTTATTCTAGGTGTTTGGTCACAGTCAGTGCTTTTAGTGTTCCATTTTTTTTCCCCCACTCTTTCAGGGGTCTGATAGGACCCCCTTCTTGTTTTTAACCCCCCCCCCCTCCCCCCCTCCTGCAAAGAGCTGGTGAGTGAAGACTCCTTTGAGGCCTGTAGTTGATTCCGCTCTGCAGTCAGCAGTGATGTATCCTTTACTTCAGTCCATTTACTCCACAAAAGGGAAGAAGCGTGAGGTCGAGCTCCGGGCCGAGAGAAAGGCGTCGGCGTAGTGGGAATGATGGAATAAAGTGTAGTTCTCGAAACTTTCAGCTGCCCCTTTTGCAACACAAACACGCGCGCGCACACGATTGTAATTTTACTGAACTCACTCTCTCTCTCTCTCTCTCTCTCTCTCTCTCTCTCTCTCTCACCACCAGCCTGCGACATTTAGTGTCGTATCGTCACAGATTTTCTGTCTGTCTCTGATGAGCGAGGAATTGCTTTTAAAGTGGGCATTATGCCAGCGCGACGGCACAATAGAAAAACCAATCTTGGCGCTATTCTGTCGGCTGCGCCGTTATTGTGGCGCTTTAGATAACTGCGACTGTACTGTACTGTGGGGTTGGTGTGTGTGGAGGGGGGGGGGGGGGGGTGGGCGATGGGTGCTTTGGAGGATGGGGGGCGGACATGCCGGACACGGGGGCCAGAGGTGAGCGAGGCGATCCTACTTCAGCCTCTGGACTCCAACCACGACGTGAACAATGGAGCTGCGTAAATGGGCCTGCTCGGTCAGTCTGAGGGGTTCAGAGACATTAAACTTAACAGCTGATGGAGTCTCGGCTCTGATTGACCAATCGACTCGGCCGTTACTTTCTTTCTTTCTTTTTCTTTCTGACCTGAATTGCAGTCATGTGTAGCTCTCGTCACCGACAGCACAGGCCGCTTCAGCTGCTTGATGATGAACAACTTCATCACACTTTAAGCATTTTTTTCTTTATTTTTTTTCCCTCCCTGTTGGCCTGATTTTAAACTTTCTGACAAGGGGGCGCTATCAATCACTAGCACATGTGTGTGTATATAGGACATGGCCCAAAACATTGTGTAGGAAACCTGGAGCATCATATCCTGATTTTTCAGTTTTACACTGAAATTGATCTTGTTTCAGTTGATGACGTGGTAACGAGATCTTTTTATTAGAATCAGCTTTAAACTAATTTTTTTACAATATTTTACTGGAAGTCTAATTTTACTACAGTGATGATGACAAGATGGCAAGAACAATTAACACAGTTAACTGGAGCTGTGTTTAGAGCCTCAGCCATTTAACCGGACTGTTTGTCCCTGTATACACGCAGGGAAATCGATTTATTGCCCCGCCGTACGTCCGTCTCCATTACGCTAGGTGGCGATATTTGTATATATTTACCCCCATTCAGCTTGGCCAACTGGTAGCATGTGCAGCGGTGAAAAGCATGGATAACGGCCAGCGCTGAACATTCCGTACTTCCTGCACGCATTACTTTTGAGCAAGATACACACTATGCCTCGTTGTTATGATGTTAGCGGTTTCTTCAGCACATAAGATAATGAGTTCATAAGGAGATAAGTTTGACTTCCCAGAGGCAGGAGCCGAGGTGCAAGAAGTAACTCGACTGCCAGCCGCGTTATTCGTGTTTAGCTAGTCCAGCTTCAAAAAGTTGAGTTCAGTCGAACAAACACTTGCACCTTTAGTTTAAAAGCCATCATCATTAAACATACTGACTGATTGATTGGAATATTTAATTTTAGACCAAAAGTAAAAAAAAAAAAAACAAACAAACAAACTGTTTGTTTATGGGCTTTACTGCTCAGAACCGAAGAAGCGTAATGATATTCGTTTGCTTCTCGCCTTTTTTTTCCCCTCTTCCACCAGTCCATCATTTTTCTCTTCACGCTTTTGATTCAAATGTCCAAATCTGATCGTCTGTTACCCGTGTATGAACCAATCACAGTAAATCACACCATTCATCATGTTAGCGTGTCACGCGTTAGCATCCGGGAGTGCTATCCAGGCCCGTGATTGGACTCGGAGCCTCGGACCTCTGGACAGCTTGTCGGTCTCATGACTTCATCAGAGCTCTCAGCTGGGATTGAACAGGAATGTATGTACTGAGTGTGTCCACAGAGTAAGTGGGGTGTGTGTGTGTGTGTGTGTGTGTGTGTGTGGGAGAGAGAGATTTCAGATGCAGAATCTGATCTACATGTAGACCACAGTCCTCTGGCTGATTGCAGCGAGCGAGGTAAATGTGGAGGCAATTTCACACACGGCAGGAGATCTTCCATAATAAAGCGTTTTCTCCTTTTTTCTTTTCATTTTTTTTGGATTATTAGATATCCCATATCAATGACGTCCAAATCATGTTGAACTCTGATTCCATTCTTTTCTTGAAGAGCAATTTATTTCCAATTTATACTTTTAGTCATCCTTTTAACGCCTCTCTCTCTCTCTCTCTCTCTCTCTCTCTCTCAGCTCTTTTTTTTTTTTCCCCCTGCGTGCACACGTACACACACACTCGCACACACATCCTTTCGGTCTCGCTCCCTTGTCTCTTCTTAAGTGTGGGCAGTGTGATTATGCTTGTGCCGTAATGTAATTTTGCCGCATTGATAAAATAAAAATTGTCCTTTATCAGTGTGCAGCTAATGCTCAATTTGCAGGCTATCTCCTCTGCAACCTTTTCAGGGCGCCGAGCTCTCGGCCTCGCCGCCCCGCCTCCCCCGCACTCTGCCAGCCTCGAGCTGCTGCAAATCCGCGGGTGCGATTGTCAAATCAATTATTCATTCTGTGCAATTACACTCGCACAAAGAACTTTTCCCTGCTCGCGGTGATGATTAAATTAACAGCTATTCCAGCTGCCTGATAACATCTAATAGAATATTCATAAGCAGCCCAAATGGAATGTATGATCTCCATTAACTTCATCATGCTCACTTAATTACATGCTTGTTATTGTATTTACACCTAGTTAGAGCGCATGGAAGCTGATACACTCTCTCTCTCTCTCTCTCGAATGAGCTTCATCTCCCTCCCTGCCTCCTGTCTTCTCTTCTTCCCTCCTTTTTTTTTCTTCCTTCTCTGCTTTTTCAGCGTCTCCATCGTTTTATCTTCTACCTTTTTCCTCCTTCCGTTTTACCTTGCCTTTCTTCTTTACCTTATCTTCACTGGCTCTCCCCCTTTTTTTTTTTTCTTTTTTCCAACCTCCCCCAAATGCTATTTATTTTAAATACGACCCCTGCCGGGCCTAAGGGGGGAAAGCGAGGTCTATGACAACCTTTGTGGCTTTTAAGTTGCTCTTTTCTATTCGTTTCTTGTACAGTGATTGGGGGAAGAATAAAAAAAAAAAGAAGAAAAAGAAGAGGAGGTGGTAGTGGAGAAAAAGACAGAGGAGAAATGGAGGGAGGACAAAAAGAATTATTTTCTTCCACCTTTCAAAAAAAAAAAAAAATGATGATGCATGATCAAGCGAAAGCAATCATGTCATCATCTTTGTTCTCTTTCCTCTCTTTCTTTCTTTTTTTTCTTCTTCTCCCCCTCAGGTAAATAGTATTCTCCCCCTCGCTCTGGTTCACGTCTAAGCCTTCTGTTCTCTCTCTCTCTCACTCTCGTTCATGGTAAAATGTGTGTGTGATGGATAATGGAAGTTGATGTTGGTGTGTGTGTGTGGGGTGATATCTCGGTGTCTGTTTTTGTTTTTTTTCTTATTTTCCCCGACTCTTGAGGCTCATATTTGTTTTCCACTTCCTAATAAAAGTGATCTGTGATTAAAACCCAAGTATTTGCACCGATTTTTTTCAGCAGCAATGATTTCGGACGTCTCTGTGATATCTTGCATCGCCCCCCTTTGGCAGGAGGACCAACTACAGCTCTGTGAGCCGAGATTATTTTACATTTGCAGATTCTTAAATGTGTGAAGTCTCGGCTTTACAAAAGATTTTGGCTAAACCCTCCGACTCGGTCAGTAATTCCGGTTGAGTCCTGCAAAGCTGGCAGTAGCTCTTCTATCATCTCCTCTCCATCATTGAAGGCCCTCCCGTCGGGATATCGACCCGATTGCCTGACCTCCCGGCTCCCTGGCAGCGCGCTCTATTTAGCCTCCAGACTTCTGCAGTCACCTAGCCCCTCAAACCGTCGCACTGCTCTGGATTACTGCAGCATTATCGATTCTTGGGGACTTGTGTTTGAAATGATACTTGATAAACCTCTCCATTCTTCTGTCCGAGAGCAGAGTTCGATATTATAGCAGATTTTTTCCTCTCTCTCTCTCTCTCTCTCTCTTAAACCATCTATGGATTTTTTTTTCACCTGCTAGATGATTATATTTGCTTTTTTTTTTTTTTTTTTTATCTTGTTCAAATTTTCTCAGTAATTACATGAAGGATTTTTTGAGTTAACCGCTTGGGATGTCTATTAGACACGTCGCTGATCATGTTCTTGGAAAAGTAATGGCCTTGTCTCTGTTTATATGGGCATGTAGTGTATGAGGTTGTGTTAAAATAACATTATTAATCATACACTCTCAAAATAGGTGATCTGAGATGTACCATTTCGTTTCACCGGTCTTATCTTCCAATTTAGTGTAATTTACACTAACATGCAATTATATACATTAATAACTTTTAATTGATAAGTTATAAACATTTGCAGTTCAGGGATAAATGTACCAGTTGTATATACTTATTAGTACTAATTTAGTACGAGCAAAGATACAGCTGCACTAAATTGACAACTCGGTATATCGGATATTGATGACTTGGATATTTATGGAAAAGCTGTGGATGTGTCCTGAAAGTGACTAACCACCTGTCCTGACTAGCGAGTAACAAGTCGCTTGTGGTCTTGTGGGCGTGGCTTGTCCAGCACTCTGGTAATACATTTTCTAAAGCTAGCTATTTCACCTTTGGCATAAAAATCTTTTTTTTTTTTTTGCACGTTACACACTAACTTTTGTCCAAGTGTTTTTCTCTGATGAGATTCCCAAGTCAAACTAAATGTACCTTCTAGTTTTCTTATAATTTCTCATAATATTTCTGTGCACCTGTTAAATGGCGAGAGATGATGAAACCACGGTTACGTGGTGGTCTTCCATATTTGTTGGGAATTCATTGCAGGTAGTAAATAAAGTTGTGAGCAGGGAGCTGGAGAAACCTCCAAAGAAAAATGATTTATGAAATTTGTCTGAGGAATTATTTGTATTTGTCACTTTGCTTAACTACATTTGATTAATAAATCAGTGCCCCATGGTTCTCATGTACATAAACATAGTTGCTCTCTACTGTGATTTAGAGCCATGCAGCCTCATAAATGCACGTCATGTTTAGTATTTTTTTCTTTCTTTTTTTCCCTCATAAGTTGACGTTCTCATTTTATTGATGCACTAACCTGTTCTGCACTCTGTCCACAGAGAGATTCAAGAACCAAAATAACGAAGAGAAAGTTGTGTATAAGAAGCTGAAGACGGCGGTGGACCGCGTGCTGGCGTCCAGCAGCTACTCCGAGGTCAACCTCGCCAAACTCTTCCAGGCCTTTACCTCATTAAAGTAATGTTTTATTAGTGTAAAACCTTCCGGGTGGCAATTGGACTGTTGAGTTTTTCTAACTTGGATTCATTTTCACACGTGTGTGTGTGTGTATCCTTTACTTATATATATATATATATATATAAATAATGTGTATATACACACACACACACACACACACACCGGGGGTATCTGCTACTCATCTGATTTTTTTTTTTTTTTTTTTTTTTGGACAACCTGTAGCGCTTTGCTGGTTTGATTGCCGTGTTTGTCAAGAGCTTCCTTGATTGGCTGCTCGTCACTCAGCGACTTTAATCATGTCCATTTAGCCCTGTGTCCTGGTCCTTTAATCGATCCCAATTCGGTGGTAAAATGGACATGAAGAGAGCCTAAAGACCCATAAAAACACCAGCACCCTCAATCCAACCCACCACCACTACCTATTTTTCCCCTCCTATTTTTCTCCTCCTCTTCGTTCCGTCACACACAACGAGGGAACAATCAGGGGTAATAACTTCTCTCCACCATCACTGGTCCTTGACAGCGTAGCAATTAGCCAATGATACAGACTCGGCCTGGTGATTTGAAGAGCTGGGAAAGATTGGATGCTCGTTTTGAACTTATACTCAGATTGGAGGTTTTATACTTTTATGTGTTTTTTTTTTTTTTTTTTTGGTCTGTGAATGTCTGATCACGTCTCGGTTGAATGTTTTTATATACTTCAAGTTAAATAAAGTACTTAAGAAAGTGATAAAGTTTGTTTGCGTTTTAAAAAATCTCCAGATGTTAAGTAGAGGAAATGGTATTTCTTCAATTTGCTTTATGGAGGGGGGAAAGAAACTGGATGGATGGATGGATGGATGTGAGAGGTCTGAATATTGCAGTTGTGCTGCATGGGTTAAAAAAAAATGGCGCTTGTTCTATGTGTTTATAATGACAGGTGAACATTTTTTTTTCCTCCTTTACACCATTTCATCATTGCAAATGCCAATTTCCATAAGTACCATGCTTGAAAAATCACTTTAAACGACAGCCACTAATGGCATCGACCCCACAGAGTGTACACTTTCAGAGTGGCTTTCTGGCCCGGGTTTAGTCCCGTGTGTGTAAGTGATGGACAGCGCTCATGCGGAGGCCCGTGTCGCCGCAGAAGTTAATTTATATATTTATTATATCACATCAGCGACAAACTACTTTACATGACCTGAATAGTTAGAGCTGCTTAAAAAGAAAGGATTTTTTTTCCCCCCCTTTCCTCCTCACAATTTACAAGGTTAAGTCATCAGTCCATGGGCTCACCGACGGGTTTTCATGGGTTTCAGTGACGCATTCCTCCAAAAGCGTTTATGGTGCCAGTGGAGGCTGTTTTCAAACTGCGCCTCTCTCAATGGCCGCACAGCCTTGCATTCATTCTGCTCACTAAGCTAATAAGAATCTCTCTCTCTCTCTGTGTGTCTTGCTAAGCTTTATTGCCCGCCTTTCGGACCAGAAATTGTAGTAGGACAAGGTTTCCTTTGATGAGGGAATTAGTGCGCCATTCTCTCGCTATTATTCATTGCGCGGCGGAATATGTAAGTAGCCGTGGGTGTCAAAAGGAAAAGCCGCTCCCGTTGCAAAGTGCTCCCCTTGTTTCCTTCAATAGAGAGCTATGAGATGATAAACCGCTTAATACACTGAACTAATTGGATGAGAGTAAAAGAGACGCAGGGGAATTAAGGCGCGCCCACAAGGGCTGAGGGAGGGAGGGGTGGTGGGTAACAAGGGTGCGAGTGGTTGGTGGTGTGAGTGAGTTAGTGGGGGCCCCCTCAGCTATTCAGCCTTTTCACTGATTTTCTTCTCCGCGACTCCAAAAAGGGAGACGAGAGCCTCATCAAAGCGCCTTCAGCACCCGGCCAATCCAATCCAATCCAATCGAGCTGCGGCCGGACCGGGAGGCGCAAAAACGCGTCCTGATTATTATCCGCTCCAGACCCGACTTCACAATCAAGTACCAAAAAAAAAAAAAAGTTTGTAAGATGTGTGATGGATTTTCATACATTTATTTATTTCGGGTTTTCAGACGACCTGTACCTTGATGCTGATGTGATGATGAATGTTTCATCCTGGCTGATTATCAACATTCAAGTTGTCTTACGTTCCTCTGAGTTCTTATGTGAACTCGGTCGTTAATAACATTCAACAATGCTATTACTGCTAATAATAAGATTAAGGAATTCGACATAATCCCATAAATAATAGCCCCACAGAACTAGGAGTGGAGGTGGAGAAGTGGCCAAACCCCTGCGCTCGGGAACGCTCCCTGTTAAATATAATAGTCCTCATATGCTGGAGCTGCCGAGAAAATGGGTTTCTTTTCTTTTCCTGCCTCCTTAATGCCCCTTTGAACATATTCTGCGGCTCTTGTCAGGCAGCATGGCATGTCAATGTTTAATATGGACTTCTACGAGTCTGGGAGGATGGATTGAGAGGAGATTGTGGAGGGGGAAGAGAGAGAGAAGGAGGGAAGGGAAGGGGGTTCTTAGCGCACGGAGTTAGTGAGAATAAATTATGTGAAGAGTCACAAACGTTCCAGAGAGAGAGAGAGACCCCTTTCTTTCTTCTAACTCATCTTCATAAAGCTTTATTTCCATTTCCACTGATCCTTCTTGTTTGTGGTGTCGAAATGAGTCGGATTAGCGGGTGTAAAACAAGGAAAGGGAACTCTTTTCACTGCGCGCAGCCGAAGAATAAAAAGGGAAAATTAATCCTAGAGGTAATTTCACGCGATTTGCCTCAGCACCATGGACGGGTCAAAACGACTTGGCTGAAAGGAGCCGCATTGAGTGCTGTAATGGCATCGCGATCCAGCGGAGAGGATTTTAGGGAGGGGGCTAAATCCAGAGAAAAGACATTCTGATAAACCGGTTGATACTTCATTAATAAGAAAAGGCTCGACTCGACTTAGCCCGCATTACACATGTCGAGATCAATTTGCGGCCTCTGAAACTTCTCCAAGCGTGTTTTGTTAACAGGTGGAACTGAAAGGCGTCATGAATAAAAACACGACTAATGGAGCGAATAATCATCACATCACTTTGTTTTTTACACGTTAAAGCACCACCAAGACGGAAATATTTTCTGAAATAATTATAATGTGGTACAAAAAAAAAGACCTTTTTTTTTTTTATTCCCCGACGTGCGTAAAAATTTAAGCCTTTTGTTTTCTGTAACTCCTTATATGAAAGTTTTTTTTCATGTAACTCCTTAAATATGTAGATATGACTAAAATATAAAAACTACCCAGAATTATTTCAATAATATTTAACTACTGCGTGTTTAACTGGTTCAAATTAAACCACGGAGCATCTTGGAACAAAACAAAATCCTAAATGATATTGCTTCTGTACTTTATTTGTGAAGGCATGCTGTATATTGTGCATATGTTGGTTTTATTGTATTATTTCTGTCTAAATTTGTAACTGAAGTAAATAATTATTATAAGTATAATTATAATGATAATTTAGCAAAATAATGGTTGGGGTTTCCATTTTATAAGATTCGTTCATCAGATTTATTCATTCCTTTTATTATTATTATTCTGCTTGGCCTTGCCAAAAAAAAAAAAAAAACTCATTGTCTCTAGTGGAACAGCAGTGTGTCCGGCAGTGGATCTGAACAGTCCGCAGGGTCGACATAAATAACCATCTACAAACCTAAAATTCCATAAAATGAACATAAGTTGAGCTCTACTAGGAAACATTCATACAATACTACATCAAGTGAATTTCAATTTCAATGTTTTAAAATGTACACCTTTTTTAAGCTTAAGGTTTTCCCCCAATTCAATTCATGTTGGCAGTGCTAGTATGTGTGTGTGTGTGTTGTGTGTGTATATATATTTTTATGTATATATATGTATCTATGTACAAGTAGGCTGCTCCTAACAGATCAAACAATCTCAACTCCATAACTGTCATAATAAAGAAACTGGATGTTAATCTCCCCGCCCCCCAACACACACACCAAAAGATTATAATTAACACAAGAGATGAAGGAGCAATCTTCACGGAGAGGACAGGAGTTTTTGTTTGTTTGTTTTCTCCCCAATTTCTCAGCTGATGAGTTTGGTGTGATTTGGAGGGTTCTAGCAGTTCCCTTTGGCATATTGACCACCTCCTCTGGTTCCACACTGAAGCTGATACTTTTTGCAGAGGAGAAGATGCTGTTCTATGAGTGACTGCTGTCACCACATCCCTGACACCAAAAAATTTTTTAATGAAATAAAAACGCAAATGGAGTGGCTTTCCTAAGTACCATTGGACTGGCTGTTGTAATGATGGCAGTGTAGCTACATTGCAGACTGGGGTTCAGGTCGTTGATGATGTCCAATAAAGTGGGCGCTGTAACAGCACATCACGCCTCCAGGGCTCGGCTCGATCGCCGGTGTGCTGTTGCACTGTGGATTTGGTCATGCTTTATTATTTTTATCAGGAAGGGGTTTATATTTCAGTGAGAGAGCTTCAGCAGACCTCCTTCCCCGTAGCGCTGGCAGGCAGGATGTTCAGCTGAGTGAGCTGAGCCGAGTGTTCTTTTGCTTTAAGACGTAGCGCGGCGATGCTCGAGGCCCGGCGGTCGGCAGCTGTGGAGGAAGAAGACGAGGCGCTGGGTGGGTCTGACAGACCTGTGGCCGGCTGCACCGGACTTTCCACTGGTGGTGTGGCTTGGCGCAGAAGAGCAGCAGCCGTGGAAGCGCTGGTCAGGGGACCCATGCTGGAGAAAAGTCTGAGCAGAAGAGTCAAGCTGATTAGATTTTTTTTTTTATTTTTTTTTTTTAGAATTATCTAATTTCCATTCGATCCATTATACAGATGTTTGTAAACATCTTCAGAGGTCAATCAAGAGGATTATTCACATATTACACTTCTAACATTTTGCAGAGTTGGTGAGCTCGTTCCTCGCTCCTGCCTACCTGCCAAAAGTGGGTCCGATGAAGGCCGGATGGCGAAACATGGCGGTGCCCAGGAAGGTGCCCAAGCCAAGGGGTGTGGCTGGAGGAAGGGCGGAGCTGTTATGTGGTGGTGCAAGTCCTGGAAAGGCAGCGGCTGCTGCAGCAGCGGTCCAGGCCGACTCCAGGGCTGGGTGTGGATGAGGAGGGAATGGGCCGCCCTCTAGATAGTGACTCAAGGGGTGAGCTGCAGCTAGTGGACCAGGGAAGGGTAGACCTGGTGGATGAGACTGAACTCCTGCCTTCTCTCTCTTTCTCCATTTTGCTCTCCGGTTCTGAAACCAAACCTGTACACAAAGAATGGCTCTTGTTTACACCCCATGTATGATGTCTTAAATAATTTCAATAACTTCTGAAAGATGTTATCTCCGTGTTGTGACGTATCGTTGTCTTGCAGTAGCTTCCCGAGTTCACTCTTGTATTCTGAAGTGTGTACTGCTGTGCATGCTTGTCTGAGCTCGACACTGTAATCTGTGTGCAATATTTGCTTCGCTTTAATGAGGTGACAAATAGGCGGAAAGTCAAGGGTAATTACATGACCCTAAGCTCTGCTCCCTCATGGTCCGTTAGCCTAAGTTTGCTAATTAAAATCTGGTTTTAGGCTGCACCGAGGGGAAAAAAATGGGGTGGAGTGCAGTAATTAAGAGCCTTGTTCACAAAGGACTTGGATATAACGGCTTAAACGGGGGCCAGTAACAATTAATACGCTTTAAATGAAAATTCCTGAAAATGCAAGTGACTTAGAAAGGGTATTTAA
This sequence comes from Platyallabes tihoni, assembly GCA_030068045.1. Lineage (NCBI taxonomy): Eukaryota > Metazoa > Chordata > Actinopteri > Siluriformes > Clariidae > Platyallabes > Platyallabes tihoni. Next base: position 20,936,180 of record JAQQZS010000019.1, on the reverse strand, counting down.
CTTTCCCACGGGTGCCCCAAACCATCACTGCACTGCTGGTGTGTACGGGCTACTACAGCGCCAGGGCCTGGAGACAAGTGTGTTCGCAGTGAGGACATTGTCAACAGTGACTCTACAACACACAGACACACACACATACAGAGGCTCTTTTGCATTACAGGGCCCCTGGGGAATTTATGAGTTTTATCACCTCCTGATCGAGCCCATTAAGTGATTTGTTCATCCACAGTCTCAAACAGACATCTGTTGTTTTATGTTGGCAATAACCCTGCCATGTGTTTGTACTGTCTCTTTGGTTATGGGAGTTGAGCTTGATCATGCAAGCTTTGAATAGATTGGAAGAAGGAGGAGGAGGAGGGTGGTGGTGGTGTTGAGGGATGGAGGGGCGACAAACACCTTTAATAGTCTCACTTGTTCCAAGTGCAAAGCATCGGATCAGTGCTGGTCTATTGCAATCACAAAATGGGAAATCAAATAGCATTATCCTCGCACCCCCCTCCACCCCCCCCATCCCCCCCCCCCTCCACCCGCACAGAGGCGATGAGAATTCAAACACCATTTTCTCGCTGGAATAGCAGTGTTTGCTCTTGCGCTAAGTGCGCTTTTACGAATGGCGAGCGCGTCCGCGTAATTGCCGTTAAAACGCTCGCTCCATTGCATGTAATAACTTTCGATAACAGGAGAGATCTCCGCCGTGACGTTAGGGAGTCGTTTAACACAGCTGAAGGCTACACTTTCAAATGAAATTAAATATAGGCCATTAGCCAGATATAGCACACGTCGCTTAGCACAATTTCCCAGAATTCTCGGAAATCTTAACGTTCTACTGCAATAAATAAATATACAAATAGAGTATCAGTGTAAATATGAATAACTAACCAGGAACATGAAAGCGGTTTTTACTGAAGTCCCCAGGTGATTATATATTTATGACTCTTTTTTTTTTGTTGTTGTTGTTGCTTAAAGTCTTCAATCATAAAATCCCAGGCTTCTAAAAAAAATATATATATATATCTTGTACAATAATAAACAAATATAAATCTAATAAATGCTTGCATCTTAAAATCTAAAAATAACTATTTGTACAGAACGCATTGAAATTCCTGCATAACTCTCATTCCTGTCTCTGTATTAATAATTCCTTTAAAATAGACTTTATCTAGTGTATGTAATAATAATTTAATAAGAATAATGATGTTAAAATAATGAGGTATTTAGTGTTAATTCATCAATCTCATCCGCTGTTTGAGGTTTTAAGGAGAGAAGAAGAGCGCGTTTTACCTGCACACGCGCCTCGGTGAGGTCCAGCCGCATCGCGAGCTCCTCTCTGAAACAACACACACACACACACATTTTACATCCATGTCAGACACAAATGTAGTTAGACAATAACTAAATCAAACAGACGCCGTTACATGTTAAATAGATTCAAGGAATTTATTTAATCTCTCTCTCTCTGTCTCTCTCTTTAATTCCCTCGCTCCTTTGCTCCTTTCTGAAAGCTTTAACTACATAATGACGGACATAACGTCTATTCAATCTATAGTGCTGGCCAGGAACCGCATCACTCTTCACCATTTTGCGAGGATGATGGCAATTACAATTACTATGTGCAAGAAAACGAGCCAGGCCGATTTAAAAGACATCAATACACACGACCAGTCTATAGGAGAAAGGAAATGCTTTTATTATTATTTTGTTGTTGTTATTGTTGTTTTTAAGGACACTCGGGTTGTATTACTATCAATAATAAAATTTGTTTCAGTACAATATGATAACACGAGCCTGTATATATCCTGTGGAAATAAATATTAGATTAGTTAATATCAGAATAAATTGCTCCTGTTTTTATTGTTTTTTGTTTTTCTACGCCGCAAACCCGAGCAGTGATTTTATACAAAAAAAATGTACGATTTTATTTTCGGCATCTGCACTTTCAACTGAATTAAAGGCAGCCTTAAAAATGCAAACGTGTCAATTTACAGATTAACAGAAATATGCATCGTTTTATTAACTTCATGTTATTACAATAATCCTATAAACTGGTTGCATTCATATAATACGGGTTTTGTGTTAAATCTTAATATTTTTGGTGTGAATTTTAGCTGCAGATATTTTATAAATCCAGCGTGTCATCACAGTAAAGGTCTGTATTTTTGTTTCTATGTTTGAAGAAAATTATCATTTATATATATTTACCTGTTTCTTTTATATCAGATTGACTGTTTTTGGATTATACATTTATGAACGAGCACTAAATTATACAAGTATATTATATTATATATAATATGCACACTCCATATAGGAAATTAACATTAACACTTGAGAATGAGTTCAGTATGTTGTTCTTTTTCAGAGACATTATTATCTAAATGATGTAAAATAAATGTGGAAAATTTTGGAAGATTATAAAATATATAATTTCTTCTATGAATAGGGACTTTTGAAACAAACAATATTTTATTGTTTTTATATAGATGTGAAAATTTTCTGGACTTACATATTTTTAGACTACTACAAATTATTATTATTATTATTATTATTATTATTATTATTATTATGTGGAGGTGGGTGTGCGTACCTGGTGAACACATCTGGGTAGTGGGTCTTTTGGAAAGCCCTCTCCAGCTCCTCCAGCTGGTAGCTGGTAAACGTGGTCCTGTATCTCCTCTGCTTGCGCTTCAACATGCCTTCCTCCGAGTCGCTGCCCGCAGACAGACACACACTGTCCTCTCCGTCCTTCACGTCTGCGTCGTTGCGTGGGCTCGGCTCGTCCTTGGGCGACAGGCCATGCTCGGCTCCGCACGCCTCCTCCTCCTCCTCTTCCTCCTCCTCTTCCTCTTTTACCGCATCCTCCTCGAACTTGAGGGCTCCGAGTTCGGCCAGCTCCGGGCTGCTGCGCGCCTCCTCCAGCCCGCTGAACGGCGCGTTCTCCCGGTACGACTTGCTCCGGCTGATGCTGACCTGCGGCGCCTGGCTGATCTTCATGCTCTCACAGCCGAGCTCGCCTTTCTCCCCGTGATCCTGAAACCCCCTGTTGGTGTCCAGGTATTTTCCCCCGGGGCCGTAGAGCCGGCGCAGTTTGGGCGGAAGGTGCATGTCCGAGTCAAAGGAGAGCTCTTTGGTCGAAACTGAAACAAAACAAAAAAAACAAAAGCAAAAAAACATGTATTTTTATTTTTTTTTAGAGAGCGAGAGACAGAGATGGAGTACACATGCATGTTTTAAAAGTATGCACTAACCTCGTTTTATTCGTGTTTATCTCTGACAGGCGCAAATTAGCTCAAAGCTAACTCTGGTGCAATATATTTTTTATCACTTCTTTTTTAAATGTATAAATAAAATTACATACCTATTTCACACACTGTACTGAAACAACATTTTACTGTGAATGTAAAAAACGGAATGCAGATTTACTAAATTTGTAAAAATATACGCGATCAAATTAATCCAGCTGACTAAATTACATTTATTTAGTTCTACTACAGTTCATTTTACTAAACTTACATTATATTTTATCTCCTTGTCACGAGAGAAGGAAAATTAATGCTATTTAAATATGTACGTTCTATGTATTAAACAATACAATAAATCCAAATCAGTAATTAGAGTCTTAGTTTCATTTTCACGCTAGAAATATAACCATCACGAGATAAAGATATGGTTACAAAACCTTCTTTATATATTTGGTATAAACATATCATTATTCACTATATTATAACCCTCTTCGTGATATGATCATTTTTACTGTTTAATGTAAATCTGATGAAATGTGTGACTATACACAGCTCGTGGAGTTCAGCTCTGATTATTTCTTTAAAGCATTAAAATGTTTCTTATGCAGTTATTAGGCAGAAACGTGCGCACTGCTGAGTACTGCGTTATAAAGAAAGGCTGGATATGTTTACGAGCTTCTCAAGTTCATGCTCTGATTTCTAAAGTGTTTTCGTGTGAAATCAAACAGGAGGTGATTTTAGTGTTTTAGCAAAGACAAGCCCGAAGATATACATGCTTCCTTAAATATTTTGTAATCTCCATTTTTTTTATGTTTGTAAGTGTGTGAGGCTGTGTGAGAGTGTATGGTGTGTGAGAGTGTGTGTGCCGTACCTTCAGTAGGCTGCTCATGCTCCGGCCGCGCTGTTAAACTTTGCGCCCCCAGCAGCCGGACTTTGCAGGGACTCCTTCGGCCCAGAATGCTCTCGATGCAGTAGGACGAGAGGACGGTCGGAGACTTGCTTTTACACTCGTTCCTGTCGCGCGCATCGTCGTCGAACTGACTGCTCATTTTTGTCTCTGCGTAAATTTCAGCCGCTTTTCCGCGTTTCTGCCTCCTGCGTTCGGCGAACTTTCAGCTTGTGTGAGCGCTACACACTCTCTCCCTTACGCATGTAACCCCAGGTCTCTCTCTCTCTCTCGCTCTGAGTGTGTGTGTGTGTGTGTGTGTGTCTGTACGTAATGTTAAAGTGGTAAAGTGTGGAGCTCCTTGGCGCTGCAGCTCCTCTCTCCATTCCGCCGCACTGACGTGGAGCGACAATCTGATTGGCTCCCGGGGGGGAAAAGGGGCATCTTTCAGTTTTCTCATTAAAGTTTACCGGCCTGAGATACACACATTAGTCAAATAAAGCCGACTGCACAGTTCAAGCTATATAGATAGATAGATAGATAGATAGATAGGCTGATAAACAGATATGATCACAAGGCGGATATTTGTTATTTATAAGCACAATTATTATACTCTATGCAGTGTGATTGATTCATATTTCTATTGAGGTGTATTAGTGGTTTATTGTAGTTTATAAAATAAAAAAAAATTATATTAATCACTATATTCATCACTATATACAGTATATATATATATATATATATATACAGTACTGTATATATAACCATAACAACAACAACAATAATAATAATGTATTATTATTATTTTTATTATTATTGTTGTTGTTGTTGTGAAAGGTAGTGATAAAATCCTCTTTTTTCCCATGTTAAAATACCCTAAGAGACAAGACATCATCCCATTGGGCTAGGTTTGCTGGACTGGATTTCAATATTTATTCAATAAATTGGATTTTAGTATCATAGTGATTTTAATGTCATATAGATTCTAATTACGGTATTTTTCTGTTTCTGATACGTCAAATATATTTTTATATGTTTTATATATTGTAATAAATTATATATATATATATATATATATATATATATATATATATATATATATAAAA
>JAQQZS010000019.1:20867084-20877721 GCA_030068045.1 Platyallabes tihoni | reverse complement strand
AAACATTTTGTGTGACAAACATGCAAAAGAATAAAAAATCAGGAGGGGGGCAAATAGTTTTTCACACCCCTGTATATATATAAAACTAAAAAGTCACTGTGACTTATGAAGTTTACAGTGAATTGGTGCTGAAGACCTGAATCCTTTAAAAAGCCGAGTGATGGAGTGGGTATAAACCCCGGCGGCTAGGTCACTCGTTCGAGGCTAATCCTTTCTATTTCAGGAGCTGACTAGGCCACAGATTAGACGAGACAGATATCTGAGTCTGAGCTGAGAGAAGGAATAAAACACACCCTGAAGCTGATGCCCCAAAATGCCACCTGTATATATTTACATTAAATTTATATTTATAGTCACTCTGAAGATATTTCTTTCCCACCGTAAATTCAATGTGATGCAAATCCAGTCCCAGCACAGGCTTCCATCTCTAGTAGTCGCGGCGTCTTCTAGATTAAACCTTAACACAGTCAGCGGTGCAGGATTTTGTCTCCAAAGTTAAAGATACAGATTGTAATTCTTTAGAATCTAAGCTCTATGTGAGGTCACAGAAACCTTGAAGCCCATGTGGAAAAAGTTTTATGCTCATATTTCAGATCAGTAGCTCGTAATTTCAACATCATATTTTGTTTTCCAACTCGTTATTTGACTTAATAACCTCTTATTTTGGTTTGTTATTTAAACATAATACGTATCTCTTGATTTTGACATTAACATTGATTTGTTAGAGACACTATGTTTACATGCTTTGGGATACTGTAGTTATTTTGACTTACAATCTTTGCTAAATATCTCACAATTTTGACTTAATACAATTACATTTATATTTATACTCACAAAAATACTGCGTATATTACAATTTCCCTTTGGGATTAATAAAGTACATATTTTGACTTCCTATTATCAAGATTTAATCTCATTATTTTGACTTACTTTTTAAGTTATAAGTATTTTTATTTAATGTTTACTTTTACTTAAATGTCTCTAGATTTGGACTATTAAGCATTATTTTTGCACAGGGTTTTAATTTAAGATCTTGTTACTCTGACTGACAAGTTGTTATTTTCATTTAATACAATTATTTCTGACTTCTTATTTATGTATGTATGTATTTATTTATTTATTAATTACAAGTTAATATCATCGTTTTTGTCATGTAATTTCGAGATTTTTTTTTATTTTGACTTAGCTTATTTCACCTAATTATCCCCCCCAAGATATCTAATTAATTTTACTTGTTATTTGAAGACATTATCTTATTATTTAAGTAAATTTAATTTCAGTAAATTCTAGTAAAAAACTAGTGATACGAATCATACAGAAACATAACAAATATCACATTTCTTTATTATTCTCAGATTATTAATATTATTCCAACATAAAGGTCAAATTATGGCAAGACCACGCTGTCAAAAAGGCAAGGAGTCTCAGTTCAGTAACAGTTTTATGATTTTAGGAGGTATAACATTATTATTATTATTATGACTGAAAGCACAGTGGAGTTTTCTGGAGTGAACAGTTTTCTTCCTGCTGCTTGATGATATTTACAAATGCCAGAAGTCATTATCACAGTCTGGGTCGGTTCATTTTGGCGCATGTTAAAAGGTCAAAACTGGTAAATTTGTTTCCTTATTCATGATTTTAGTTAAGAAATCGGATATTTTTACAACATCCATGAGACATTAATAATATTTCTGGCTGTTTTTGAATCTTTGGGGCTCCTAAGTGACGTCAAGTGACAGCTGCTGCACCGTCTGGACTACACACTGTAAAGTTTCTGTAAAAATCCCACTTTCTTACAGGCCTCCTAGTGTCTAACCAACTGGTTTAATCACTTATACCCAGTACCAGCCCTGCCATGTTTGTAAGGAGTCTCCAGTTCCAGCACCTTTGTATCAGTCGGAGGTGAACATTTGACATTTTAGCAAAGTTGCAGCATGTGAGGCTGAATTTTTTTGGCTTATTAATTGCAAGAGAAAGAAAAAAAGAAAGGCGTTTCGAGACATTTCAACAAAACTGGAAGATGAAAAAAGTTGTTTATAATAAAACACTTACAACAGGGATGTATTGTTATAGGAAAATATATTTCCTATAACAGCACCATTAAAAACAATATTACATTTTTTACTTTAAGTGAATAACTGCAGACCAACTCAGAACTAAGTGCCTTGCTTGCATTGTCATTTTTTTAGTTGTTCTATCACCCATTAGCCAATGTGTCACTTGGACATGCTTACAGTATATACAGTAAATGGGTTAGGGAACAGTTTTTCTACCAAATGGAAATGTCAAGGAAGATCTTATACATACGATGTTATTAGACATTCATGGTAATAAATTTGATCAGTCAGGTCAAGTGTCAAAACTTTTTTCAGCAAATGATTATATCAGAATTACAACATGACACTTTAGCATAAAGTTGGCCTGAGAAAACACTCTTGAGTCTCCCACATGTGCCAGGTTTGTAAGAACAGAACTTACAGTCTGATTACAGTTATTTTATCTGATGCCTGAAATGAAAATCATAACACAGAAATAAACAGTAACAAAGTGTGACTCGACTCTGAAGCTCCGCCTCTTCTAGCACACCTACAGAAGCTTGTGAGGCTCGAGTGTAACTGCGCTCTTTTCCTACCAAATGACTTGAACTCCTGTTGCACAGAATCAATACATACTAGCATATTTTTGTTATTATTTTTAATATTCCAGGGCTGTTGAATTCTCAAATCGGATTGGTCAGAATGTGTGTATATTTTTTTAAACAGCAGCTGTAACAGTAATGGAGCTAAAAATCACAGCGTTATATTAATTGATCTCGTTCTGTAGTTATTATGCTTCATTTTGTTATTTGTCAAAAAGTATCTGCATTATTAAGAATTTTAAGAAGGTTAAGTCTCTGGATTAAGTTACTGCAGGTCTGATTTCATTAGCATTTACCATCTTATGACTTTATTATTATGGTATTAAAATCAGTCACATCGTCCTCATTTCAACATGTGCACCATTAAGATTCAGTTTTGCTGGAAGTAAACAAGATTTAAAAGATCTGTTATAAAAAAAAAAAAAAGCACTAATGATGTTTTTAAACATTTATTTTAATAACCTCATATTATTATTATGTACTTTGAATAAAAATGATGAAATACATCTTAGATATAATTAAGAGAACTGAGCACGTGCTGTCATTTAGAATATCCACAGCATTGTTCCTGCAGTCTTGTCAGGTATTTGCTCAGTGTAATTGATGTTGCGTTTGTATTGCAGACTGGGCTGATGGTGGCGTGTTATCATGGCTACGTGGACGTGGTCATCGCACTTTCACTGTGTCCTCACCTGGACGTGAACTTCCAGGACAAGGAGGGCAACACGGCCCTGATAACAGCCGCACAGGCCGGTGGGTTTCACCGTGCATCTTACACTGTACGGGGAGGATCGTGCTGGGAATTCTGGGAATTTATCCTTTGACTCTTTCAGGGAATTTTAACCCAATAAAATGTATAAAAAGCATTTTAAAAATGCTTGTTAGCCTAAATCAGTCGTCCCTGCACTGGTAATGTGTCTGTAAAGCCTCTGAAGTTTTTCTGTTATACTGCATCACTGCCTCATTCACACAGCTGAGCGTCAAACACATGACTCTAGTGATGCCGATTTCACACTGACGATCAGATAAGACGATAAAACATGATTAAGAGTTTAAGCAACTACTGACAAGAAATGTAGGAATGAATAAATATCAACAGCGTCAACGATGGAGAAGAGAAAGCAAGAAAAATAAAGTAGCTTTTAATTCGCTCTGGATAAGAGAGTCTGCCAAATGCCTAAATGTCAATTTAAATGTAAAAAGTCAAATCGTTTGTGAATCACACACAACAACGTGGCGGAGAAAAATGGAAATTACAATAAAAACTTCCTAATTCTGCAGTATTTTTCTTTGTTAAATATCTACAAAATGTATAATGTACATTAGGACGTATTTTCAGTAATGTTTACTTTGTCGTTAAATGGAATGCAAATCTACATTATACATGACTATACAATGATTAACTTAGACAAATGTAAAATTACCTTTTTTTAAAGCTTATATTTTCGTTTAATACCAAATATTATATATTATATTTATATAATATTATATAATATTCAGCCAAAGTAAAATAATAATAATAATAATAATAATAATTTTATAATCAGGTGTATGAAACTCAAATAAATAAAAGACTAATTTTGTGGCTCAAGAAGTTGGATTCAGTCCATCAATTGATTGGTAATTTAAATGACGTCACCCTTTGAAAAAGGTATTATTGTGATGTCATCATTTTAGCCAATCAGCAGGCTAAAGAAATTAGAGTATTTAAAGCTGTATTATGCAGTGTACTAAATTTTATTGATTTTTAAACCATGTGCAAATAAATAAGATTAACAATATTCCCAGAATTCCCAGAATATTGTACTGTGTTAAATTAAATAATTAATTATTTTCTACATCAGGTAACATCTTTAACCTGCGACTTGTCTGATGTAAGGTTGTGTATTTCTTTATCTCTTGACTGCAGGCCACATCCCAGTCACTAACTACCTGCTGAACTACTTCCCTGGCCTTGACGTTGAGAAGAGGAACTGTCACGGCTTCACCGCGCTGATGAAAGCTGCCATGCAGGGCCGAGTGGACTGTGTCCGAGCGCTCATCATGGCAGGTACTTAATCCTTTTGAAGATATAAGGGTCCTTCACTTTTCTCTCTATACGACCATCATGGAGGTCCGAACCGCAGTGCAAATCATTAATGTAAATCATTAACACAGGAAAGGTTTCGCGTCTGAGTTAAACACTAACGTGACACCTTGATCAGGTTTAAATTGTAGACTTGTTGATGAGTTGTCGAAAAACGTTTGTGTTGTTTTATATTAATGACCTGAACGTGATGCCAAAAAGTTCATGAATTAATACAAATAAAACTAGACATTTTATGCAGGTAGATAATCCGTTTTGTTTGTGCTAGGAGCTGATCTGGAAGCCAGAGACAGTGGGCGTAAACTGACTCCTCGTGAGTGGGCGTTGTTCACCGGACGTCACGAGACGGCTTCCGTCATACAGCGACTCGTCCATCGGCCGTGTCCTGAACAGTGCTCCGACTCGTACCGGCCCGAGTGGCCCTTATTACCCGCCCTGGTGGCCAAATCGCAACACCGCAAAGGCTGTGTCCAGAAAATGATGGAGTCCCTGCGCAACTTCTTCAACATCAGCAACGTGACTGAAGCTTCCGAGGACGGCGTCTTCGACCACATGGTGCAGATGACAACAGCTCTGGGCAGTCCATTCGTCGCCATGTCTTGTCGGACGGTGTGTCCCGGTAGTCCTCCGTGTGTCGGGAAACGCCGCTACTCTGTCCAGGAGATCCTAAAGAAGCAGCGCACGAAGCAGCTCAAAGGACTCGGACCTGAACGCCTGGAGAACTACAGACGCCTCTTCCAGAACTCTCGCGTCACTCTGGTGCCCAAAGCTAAAGACAGGCGTGCTAGCCTTCAACCGCTAGCTGCTAAGGACTCTTCGCCTCTCCGGAGAGGAAGTCTCCTCCCGCTCCACCTGGCGAGACGGAGGAGCGTGAGACCGGGTCTGGTGGTGCCAAAGCTGCGGATCACCAAGGCTTCAGGGCCAACGCACCAGCCGGAGAAGGAGCGGTGCAAAAGTAGCTGCAACAGTGGCCAGTTCCTTCAGGTTCCAAAGTGGAGATACAAAGAGCTAAAAGAAGAACGAAAGAAGGCAGAGGAAGCCGAGAGGAGACGGCTGGAGGCGATCTCTAAGCGCCACCCCCCTGGTGGTAAACAGAAGAAACTCTAGCATGACATGTGCACTACACGTCCGAGTCCTGACATGGGAATTTTGATACTTGAAACTTTTGATGATAATTTATTTTCTTATTTATTCTTAAAAACAACTTTCACTTTTTGTGTAGATCCAGAGGGTCAAACTTTACTATAAAAACTAAATAAATAAATAGATACCTAGTAGGACCAACATCCTAGCTGTTAATAGCTGGAACACCTGCACTACCAGCATAAACATTAAATTAAAACTATATAATAAAATGCTTTTTTAAAGCAACATAAAAAAAGGTGCACGCCTCACTGATGTTCTACAAACCTTTCAGGTATTAAATATTGAATGTCCCAGGACCACAGCTTGAATGTGAAATAAAATATCAGCACATCCTGAAAAAAAGAAGCTGCCAGAATTCTAAACATGAAAAAACACGAGTTGCGACTTTATAAGGTGCATCAACGTTGCATACTGACTCAAACTATCTGTCGGAAAAAAAAAGTCACAAACGTTAATTGTTCTATCACCATCCGTCTGGGGTTTTACAACGTGTCGAACTGTCCTGAACCCAAATCCACTCATTTCAACAGTCTCCTTAGTTGTTTTCTTTGCTCGATGCAGGACAATTATTTGACTCTTCTGGACCACAGTAACATGTTTTCCACGACGGCGGGACACGACTTCCCACATGGCTGTTAAAGAAATGAGAAGCTGCTCACCGCATCAGTTAGGGTTAAAATAACACTGTATTAATCATTGCCGTAATTATCCAACCAAAGTATTTGCTTATTTAAATAAAAATGGTGACTTTTTTTTGGCTGGGCCGTGTATCTGCTCAGTGGCGCCCTCTTTCCTTTAATGTATGGGATAAAGTGGAGTGAACACTTCAAATTCTGGACCAGGCAGTGCAAAGAGTAAAACTGAGAAAAATGCAGTATAGTGCATGACAACACCAACAACAACAACAAAAAAAACTACCTAGAATTGAATAAAATTTGAGTCGATTTCCTTCACGGAAAACCCAGTTACACCACTACGTTACTGCGATGTTACGCCACAGCGCTGCTTATTGAAATTAGAAAGTGTTAATTTCTTTTCTAAAGGAGTCTCCAGTACCAGGACTCTGTTACAGTCAAAGCTAAAAGCAACGTAAATTTTAAAAGGTTATGCTTCTTTGCAGTTCTTCTATAAAATGTCGAGCTGCTCTTTTTTGTATTAGTAACTTCAAGATAAAGAGAAAAAAAACAGGATGGGAAGGAACGACTGTTTATAGCTGCTATAACAGAAGAAGGAACAGGAACTAACTTGATTCACCAGCAATAAACAAAACATATAAATGAAGAAATAGCAATGTTTCAGTGGTATAAGAGGAATATAAAAAAATCAGATTACACTGTTATTAGAAAGTGGTTAAATTTTGAGTGTTAACTTTAACTCTATTCATCAGTTTATTAACTAAGATAAGCTACAGCATGAAAAGCTTCTGTAACTGTTTTCAACACTTTAATCATCATCACTGTGATCTCAGGCTCTATTCACATCAAAGAAGACTTGTGTTTTTTTTCCCCTTCATCCTTGACCAATGTGCCTCTTTTCCTATCTTCCAGTGTTCACATATCTCCAGAATTATTGGCACCCTTTTATAAAAAAAAAAAAAAAGGGGCAAAAATGAATATATTCTGTATAACACGTGCGATATGAGATATTGTATCTGTTGTATTGTTGTGCTTTAGAATATTTTCAAAACTTGTTTAAATTATTAACCCTGTTTCTTAACATTTCCTAAATTAAATCTCGATCGATCACATTTTGCTTGTTTATCAAATAAATGCATTAATTATAAAGAAATGCCAATTTTATAAAAAAAAAAAAAAAAAGCAACAAGAACATCCTGTAAAATGTTTATAAATGGCGTGCTGGTTAAGTTTATTCCTGTAACCTGTAACTCCTTAGAATAATCAACTTTATCATGAAGCTTTGTTATAGTTAGAATTTGAGTGCGCTGTTTTTAAAAAATGTTCTGTCATATTTGCTCACATTTACTACCAATAATTCTGGAGAGCAGTGTGTACGATTCAACTTCAGCTAAAGGTCAGGCCACGTGACCTGAAGTCACATGACCTGTCGAATAATAGGACTGTGTGAAATGGGATAATCAGTGATGTTTGAGGAACCTGTATGATGAAATGTGAATAAAGTTTGCAGCATGATGCTGTAACTCGAGGATGAATTCTGCTTTCGTTTTTTCTTCATCAAAGACTTGAGGGCTGTATGAGGAGAGACGGAGGCTTTTATTAAGCCCTCAGGTCACTGGAGCGGGGCGACAGATGCTGGGGAATTGAAGTTTAGCTTTTCTGCAGAAGTCATCTTTTTATTTTGTCCTAACACAGTGAAGAATTAAGATAAGAAGGAAGGACTAAGACAGCACCTACTACTAGTGGATGAATAACTAGATGAATAAATAATAGATCACTTGTTGAAGTTGGTGATATGGCGAGTAAAAGCCATGACCTCCCCCGCAAGAATTAAATAGAAATTAAAACTGAGAGAGAATGTAATTATTATAAATAGTCATTAATACTACAAATCAAATAAAGTATATAAAGTAATCTGAATGTTTATTATGCACTAAATATTTTTTTATTCCTTAACACACAGCCCTCTATTCTTTTTATCCCTTATCCAGAGCGACTTACATTTTTATCTCATTATTCATCTGAGTAGTTGAGGGTTAACAACTTTTTATAAGCATTTCACTGCAAATCGTAGTGTATGACTGTGTATGTGAAATTTGAAACAGGGACAACTTGGCTGTGGCTTTTGGGTTGCTGATCAGAAGGTCAGGGGTTCAAGTCCAGGCACCACTTTTGAGCTCTTGACCCTATCTGCTCCAGGGGGTGCTGTATCCTGCCTGACCCTACACTCTAACCCCAGCTTCCCCAGAAATAAACAAAATTCACTGTATTGTAAGGTCGTTGTGACAAGTAAATTTAAGTAAATCTCTGAATCTATCCATCTATATAAAACGGTGGGTGTTTCAGCTCTATGATTTAAAATTCTATTATCTATTACTTATATATCAGAGAGCTGTTGAGTTCTGAGTGGTCCGGAGGTATTGATTCATTTCCCTTAACAGCAGTTAGTAATAACGCCCTCACTGTGTGATAAATGATGACGTGGTTAAAGACAAACCTGCGTGAGGTCAGACAGACCCAGTGTCACGACGACCCTGAACCTGCTTTCATATCAGTCCAGGTAAACGCCTGATAACACACCGCGGAACAGCAAGACCTTGACCTGAATGTAACAGTGCTCCAAAAATTCCACTTCTACAAAACGGATGAGGTTTTAATCCCGAGTGAGAGCGAACAGCGCGCTCTCAGACACCTGGTGTGTACAGATCAGAGAGAGAGAGAGAGAGAGAGAGAGAGAGAGAGACTGGAGCAGAGGAAAGTAGAGGAACAGAAAGAAAGAGACAAGGATAGAGACGGTGTAACAGTCTGAGACGAAGAGAGAAAGACACGATGGAGGAGAAGAGAGAGAGAGAGACGTATACAGAAAAAGAGAAATACAGAAAAAAGAAAAATCTAAGAAAAAAACGGACATTTTCTTTTGATTTTGTGAAGCTGCTTTGAGACCATATATACGCTTTATAAATAAAATAAGATTGAACTGAATTAAATTAAACAAATAGAGATGGGAATAGACAGAAAGTGGGACAGAAGAAGAGTAATTCTAGGCATTTTTTAAAGCCTGAAAAGGGCAAGATGTTAAAACAATTCTGGAAAAAAAAAAAAAAAAAACTTTCTCTAACAAGAATAATGAGATTAAATGTCTCTAAACCACAATAGAACACAAAGCCACAATATAATGTGGGCGGAGCCTAATAACAACCGATAACGTTGATGATTTTATATTAACTCTTTATTCAGACAGCCACACCTATTTTCTAACATCACATCATCGACTTACATGAACCGATTTGTACACTTTACACAATTCCAGGAATAACTGTTTTTAACAGAAAAATAGGAAGAAAAAAACAAAACAACTCAATTAACCGTTCATTCAGTACAGCTGTAGAATTAACTCGGCACATCTGTGGTCATGACGGATTTAGTGTAGAAGATTTTAAAATGAACAAGAGAACAGAACTGGGCTTGTTTGTGTCGTGTGTGTGTGTGTGTGTGTGTGTGTGTGTGTAAGAGAGAGAAAGACGAGGTTCTCAGGATGTTGGTCAAGGCAGATGGCTGGCAGGCACAGACAGAAAGGGGCCGTGAGGAATGCTGCGAGTCCCCTGGTGAACCTGAGTAGTGGCTTGGGAACTGATTAGGGGGTGTTTGGCAATTAGGTATAAAATAGTTGATCACTTTGGGGCTGGTTGGCAAAATTGGGGTCGGGGGATTGACTGGTTGGGAGGGGACTGAGGGGAACTCATTTGGGACCTGGTTGGCATTTGGATGGAATTCTGATGGAATTGGTTGAGAACTGGAAACAGAAATTTCCTAACCAATTTTAGAAATTGGTATCGAATTGGGTATAAACTCGTTAGAAATTATTTGGGAAGAAGTTAGGAACTGGGGGACATCATTGGAAACTGGTAGGGAAAGCGGCTGGGAACTGATTGGAAGCTGGTTGAAATTTGGTTGGAAAATCAGAGAAAAATCGTTTGAGATGGGTCAGGAGTGGGCTGGGATCAGATTGGGAACTGGTTGGGCATCGTCTGGGATCTGGTTCAAAAGTGACTGGGAATTGGCAAAGAACTGACAAAACCATTTGGGAATTGGCTGAGGACTGTCTGGGAATCGGATGGGAATAAGATGAGAA
>JAQQZS010000019.1:20819000-20831154 GCA_030068045.1 Platyallabes tihoni | reverse complement strand
GGCACACACGCATACACACACTCACACACTACGGGCAATTTAGGAACGCCAATTAGCCTAACCTGCATATCTTTGGATATGTTTTTTTTAAATTTTTTTTTAAATGTGCCAAAATTTCACATCATTTTCTTAATAATTCTAAACATGAATTAATGAGTTCATTGGTGCAGTATGTGTAGAGTGGAATATAACAATATTTATTGTGTAAATGTTATTAAATAAATCACTAAAAGTAGAATTAATGGTCATTAAATAATTAAATGTGTGCTTTAGTGTGTGTTTAGGTGTTGGAGAATTGCGAACCGCGCTGGACGACGGCCCTCCAGGATTGGAGTTGAAGAGGTCTGTGCTATGCGTGGCGGAACAGTTTGATATGAGGTTTGTTGGAATTTGTTCAAAATTATGTTTGAATTGAGAGATTAGAAACCGAGCTGTTTTTTATTTCACTATTCAAACCTCACGATGGCGACAGTATTTATGTTTATTTCAATCAACAAATTATAGAACATTTATAATTTCAGAATTTCCTTTTTCCCCTTTTTAGTTTTTTGCTTTTAGCTTTTGAAACTTCCTCAGTGCCATGCTAACTAAAGAGCGTAGCGTAACGTAGCTTATCTGGCTAGTTGGGCAAAATTAGCTTAATATTAGTCAAAGAACATCAACAGAGGAAAAAATTCGGACTTTTTCTGACTCCCTTCCCATCCAAACCCTGCCTCCTTTACATCAAACTGGATCAGTACAAAGATGTAAAGTTCTCAGGTAGCGTTATATCTATTTATCCTATCAGACTCAGTCAGTATTCAGTCATCATTATACAGCTGCAAGTTTCCACCAGGTAATACAGTATGATTGGATGAGTCGTGCCCACGAGTGATGAGAATAGACAGTAACAGCACCGAGACCTTTAACTATATCCATCTTTAACTATATGTTTTGCCAGCATGCTAACTAGCTGACTAGTTTCTAACACAAGGCTGAATCCCAAATCCCTCTCTAACCCCTGATCAAGGGCACTACTTGGTGTGTGGAACAAGGGACTGTACACTCTTCATAGCGCACTAGCTTTCTATTTAACACTATTTGGGGCGATCCCAGAACCGGGACGTTACCGGAGCTGATATTCTAAAGAGGAATAATATATTATAAATAATAAAGTGAATCTGGTGAGTTTCTCAGGACTGTCCACCACCTCCATGCTTTATTCTCCTCACCTGTTGACTACAGAGTACCGCTAAGAGTTTAACATTACTGTCACTGTTAAAGTTGAGTCTTGTTGCTTTCATTTTTACAGCCAAAAGTCACAGCTGCCTGCCATCACAGAGCAGTGGAGGGGAAACGGTACATCTCACACGTGACAGGACCGTCACAATTTACAATCCGGAGGATTCAGGAACCTACTGTACACGTACGAGTCTCACCTCAGCGCAAATCCAATCAGGTGAGGCTCTTCTCCATCTCCCTTCACTAATAATAAAATACAGAAATATAATAATTTTTATAAGTATTTTTGTGCTGCTGCTTGTAAAGGAAGCGTAGTTAATAGAGAAATAATATGTTTTACATTCATGACACAACTACAGTAAGAAAGTATTGTCTAGTGGTAGTGGACCTGTTTTCAAAAGGGTAGAAGCCAGGAGTGTTTCTAGACATTACGCTGTACAGCAGATAAATACTGAGGCACGTGTCCCAGTAAAGGGGTCTAGCAATGCCCATGGTGGAAGCACCGCAAAACAAGACACCAGTGCAGGAGCTAAAGCTCTGTCTAGGGAAATCAGGGTTCAATCCCATTTGAAGTTTTGTCTGGCAGATCCTAAAACACAGGCATCAGACAAAAACCAATCCAAATCCACTCAGAGATTAATATGAAGATGAAGTGCTGTGTTACTCTGCAAACCTGTCTTGTGCTTTATCTCAGATTTGTAAGCAGGTGATGACGGCGCTCCTCACTCCAGCTAGAACACCACTACAATACCTCAGTCTGGGGACTGGATAGTGTTAAAGCAGAAAAACCTGGAAAGCTAGACGCTGGTAACGACCCCTCCAGGTGCTCCAGACGACACAGACAGCACTAAAGATGACAGAGACTGACTGACTAGAGGGAGCCTGAGCCAGAGCGTGGAGGAGGAGTGACGGCTGGACAGACCAGAGTCGCCGACCGCAGTGAGACCGTGACCGCAGCACGAAAAGGGGCGTGCCTGCATTCTAAGCACCAATAAACGGCAAGAAAGGGCGTGCGCATCCTGAAAATGTGTCACCGTCTACTGTCCAGTGATGGAATGACAAGTTAATGACAAAATGAATGGAGGTCGCAGTAACGCAGTTAACATTACTTTTAAATGTCTCGTAAGACTTGGTGACATTAGGTTAATGTTATCCCGCGTTCTTGTTTATCTCGCTAACGTTAAACCCTGAGAGTTTGAATTAACGACTGTACAAGTGAAATACTTTTCCTACTACACTTTGAACATCAGAAGTACTATGACTTTGCAGACTGCAATTACTATTTCAACAAACTTAACTGCGCAAATTAATGACAGCTCTGTGAAACTCAAGCAAGAATGACTGCAGGTATTAGCACTGTGCGTCCAGCGTTTATCTGCGATTCACGAACATTTTTTTCATAAGTAGAGGAAGTCACGGGAGTCTGTTACATGAAATCTGTTTCACAAGTCATTCTATTGAAATGATCATCTGCTGCTTAAGACACATCATATGGTAACATACTGTATTAGTGCCACTTAAGTGAACAGAAAATATTTTTTTCCTGCGATGTCTTGTGACTGCAGTTGATGAGCTGTCGCTCACTCATGTCACATGTTGAAACAGGAAGGGGCCGTCCCCAAACCGTTCCCACAAAGTTGGGAGCATGAAATTGTCCAAAATGTGTCTGTATGCTGAAGCAATAAGAGTTCCTTTTACTGGAGCTCAACTCCTGAAAAACAACCCCACACCAGTGTCTCCAACATGGTGACTGCGCACCAGTGCACAAAGCAACGTCTATAACCACATGGATTAGCGAGTTTGAAGTGGGAGAACTTGGCCGTCCTGCACAGAGTCCTGACACAGAGGCCTTCTCGTCCAACATCAGAGTCTGACCTCAGAAATGTGCATAAATTCCCACAAACACACTCCTAAACCTTGTGGAAAGTCTTCCCAGAAGAGTTGAAGCTGTTATACTGTAGCTGCAAAGACAAATCAGTTTTAATGGTAAAGACTGTACCAGGTTCATAAGACTGGAGAGAAAACTTTGCTGATATTCAGCTGTAAAGTAAAACATTCGTTGCGCCTGATCTTTTATTTCCATTTGGAAATTAGAAAATATTGAGTAGCATTGATGCTGAAGGAGAAAATAACTAAAGCCCATCATAATAAAACTCTGACAGACAGCATCGATCAGGCGGCGCATCTTAAAAGGGCTGAATTGAAAGATTCAGGAAAAATCTAAATCCCCAAAAATTCACCACTTATGACTATTTGTAGCGCGTGTTCCACACTTCTCCTGGGCTCAGCTTGCTGGAGATGGAATGATTCACTCGGATCTTCTGAGCTGTGGATTAGAGGAGATCTGAGTGTCTCCGCTGGTGTTTGATGTACCTGTCAATCTGTTATTAATATTTAATCACAAATGATGGAGAAAGAAAAGAGCTCTGGGTTTGGTGCACGTACAGCACTTTTCCACTATTCTTGATTAAATACCAGCATAGTTTTCCATCCATGTGAAATTTCCATCTACAGTGATGTAATCATGTACGTTCACATGGGTATAATACAGTGGCATACACATCCCATATAAAGGCTAAGGATGCCAATACTTTAGGCTTACTGAAAAGTCAGACAAACGGGGGGGGGGGGGGTGCGGGGGAGTGGTGGATGTTGGGGGGGTGGAGTGTTGCACTTTTATTTGGGTCACGTATACCAGAGCAAATGTCAAATTAAGACAAATTTTAGCAAAAAACATTTTACAGTGGTATTTACAAAAAAAAGAATAAATCAGACTTTATGATGAAATTTTGGTGTTGCCTCTTAAAGGTCAGATTGTTTTTTTTCCTTTTTAAAAATGATTAATTACTGAAGATCACCACGCCATATCGTTTATCATATTAGTTATTCTAGCCAGAGATTCTAATTGGTCAGAAGGCGTTGATTAATTTTCTATAACAGCAGCTCTGACAGTTTTATATGAATGTGCTCATTTGAATAAATTATTGTTTTTATAGTAACAGCTCAACTCGCGGGTACATGCATGATAGACGTTCCACATAAGTAGTTTTAAAAGTTGGTGGGTTTTTTTTTTCCCCTTAAGGTGACATTTAATGGATAGAGGTTTCATCATACACTCCTGATCTGATAGAGGCATGGCATCATGAATCGAATCTAAGCAACAAAATATGAATGCGGCTAATTCAAGAAAATGACTCGAATGTGTTACAGGTTCACATTATTCAGTAATTCATCGTCTATACCGTTTTATCCTGTATTCAGGGTCGCAGGAGACTTCGGTCCCGGGAGACTTTGGGCACAAGGTGGGGTACACCCTGGATGGGGTGCTAATCCATCGTGGGGCACAAACACACACACACTCACTTACACATCACGGGCAATTTGGAAACGCCAATTAGCCTAATCTGCATGTCTTTGGACTGAGGGAGGAACCCGGAGAACCCAGAGGAAACCCACCAAGCACGGGGAGAACATGCAAACTTCATGGACACGGCCATGAGGCTGGATTCGAACCTGGATCCTGGAGGTGCAGGAACCTGGATTGAGTGTAACTCTTACAATAGCATGGTCATGTAAACATACAACCTTTAATTTGTACAATGTTGTTCTTCAGCTCCTGATCAGTGCATGTTTAACTGTAGCCATTTCCAAATGTATAATCACACAAGATGATATTTTTTAAATGAAAAATAACACAATTTAAATCCCATGGTTTAGTTTTTTAAAATGTAAATATTTAATACTAAATATTTTATGCTAATTTTAAACATAAGTACAAAATAATAAAAAATATTTATTTATGTGTTTGTTGTAAATGACCTCTCAAGGCCCACATGCAGTACCGTCACGGGCCACAAGGGGGTCAAACTTGTGAGAACTGCTGTATGTATTTAACTCTATTGGCTGCGAAGATTGGGACCTCTAGTGGTCAAATAGTGGAATAGCATTAAATTGGTAATTAATAGGATTCTTCCCAAAATGCACAGCCACAATTTTTGACATCCCAATTATTTAAACATGTCAAGCAGAGACAAAAGTGTAACTTAAAGTTTTTTTTTTTTTTTTACATTTTCAGAACAGCTTTGTAAAATAAGTTTAATTTTTTTGTGTTTTATTAACAGAGAGAGAGAGACTATTATGTAAGTCAGAACAGGAACAGTATATTGTATCTTTAAATTAATAAATAATATAATTCTATAACAAATAAATAACATTTCTCATGCATAAGAGTAATAAAATGCATGAGGATACGCTGTTATACTTCTCATTAATTATTTTCTCCTTAGACCAAGCATGTCATCATTTACCCGACAAATCAGTGGTCAGTGCTATGTTTAGCTCCGCCCACAGGCCCCTGTCCAGCTCATGTGGTTCTCTGTAATAAGATGTGCATCTTCATACATTAAACCCAAATACAGAAATACTCTTTTTTGTTCCTCACCATGGCAGATGAAGCTGAAGATTTGTTGTGCTGTATGATGATGAAAAAAATCAAACAGTGCTAAAGATTGCAAACAGTAATTTTTTTATTATCCTGGCACCAGAACATCTTTAAAATCCAGCCTGATTATCTATGGAGCTCGGAAACAACAACAACTTAGACCGGGGATTGACGTAATCAGTATTTTTTTTTTCATCTCCTTTCTTTTCTCTGTTGGAATTAGAACATTTAGGTGAACAGATTTTTTTTGATACGAGGGGTGTTCAAGTGAAACCGGGACCTCAGATGGATGGGTGCAAAACTGATTGACATTTACAGAAGACTCCAAGCCCATTGGATCGGTGCAAACGCTTTAAAGAAGGCCCCGTACCAACGATCCCGGCCGAGGTGTCTCGGAGCTCACTGCAGTCATTTCTGTGAACATTCAGCAAGAACATCTGATCCTTGACGGATAATTTGTTGCATCTGTGTGTGTGAACTGTACACACACAATCGTTCACCAGCACCACTCGCACATTACAGGAACTCGGCTGGGAGTTATCGCCATGTCCTCCGTATAGTCCTGACCTCACTCCATGACATTTCCACATGTTTGGGTCATTAAAGGAGTTCCTGGGAGGCCAGCGTTTCAGATCGTGGCTCCGGCGTGTTGAGAAAACTTTCTACCTTGATGTTGTCCAAGCACTAGTGAGACACTGGGATAAGTGCATTAGTGTAGCAGGAGATTATATAGAGAGAAATAAAGGGAGTTTCTCATAACTGTGTTCTGTTATTCTGCACAAAAGTCAAAAGTCCCACTTTGACTCGAACGCCCCTCGTACAAGTCTTTTCTTGCCATTTTGTTGCTTTATCGTGACACCAATATCTGCACATAAAAATGATATAGATTTATATTTATACGTATATTTATATAATCGTCATCATTCTCTATGAACATCTCAGTCTAGGTTTTTTTTTTTGTATTGTTTTTTTTTTTTTTCACGGTGCTTTGCCAGTAGAAGTCGTACGGTTGAAGCCACCCCGCTTGTCATCATCTCAAACATGGACGACACACGGCACACACTCGCTAACACAGACAGATTTTGTACATCTTTGGAGGAAATTGAGCTCGTAGAGATCTCACTCTTCGGCTCGTTACTCCAGTGCTGCCTAGATGAGCGGCTCAAGTGTAGAAAAAGGAAAAAAAAAATACATGAACAAATGAAATGGTGGAAAGTAAATAATTTGTGCATCAAATGTGGGTTAAAGATTTACGTTTGGCCCAACGTCAGTCATCTCATCAGTCACGTTAGTTATGGATGACAAACAGTTGCATCGATATCTTTTCAATCTTTTTTTTTTTTTTTTTTAACACTATTGTCCCAAAACAAAATGATAAAAAATTAAATCAATGACGAAACAGAATGTTTAAATATCCACACGTCTTTTGTTAGGCAGTGAGAGAGCACTTCGTCGGAACGGAGAGTGGAATGATGTTCTCGTAACTGCTTTCAAAATGTCGGCGTAGACGCACAAAAGAACGAACGAACGACAGACACTCCTCGGGAAACGTACCCTGTTCTGAAAACGAGACTCTCCTAGCTGAGTCCAAAATAAAAGTGGTCTAGTGGATTATTTATATTATTATTTTTTTCTTTTATGCTGTAAAAGAAGATCCAAAGTCACCTCGGAGTGGCAGCAGTATAATGTACACCAGTCAAGTACAAATCAAACCATAACAAAAATAGATAAAAAGGCTGGAAAAACTGATCTCGAACAAACCTCAAACGTTCAGCAAAACTCAACATGACTCACAATGAGGTGGAGAAAAGAGAAAAACGTCAAAAATAATAATAAAAAAGGAAAAAGACAAGCTGTTCCGTAAACTCTTTTCACGCCTCCGTCCGTGTATCCTCGCACCCTCACGATAAATTCCCTACCTAACACATCCCTCTCAAACCCTCTTTCTCTCATCTTTCGTAAATCCGTTCCTTTTATTTTTTTTGTGCTTCCATCCCGTTCTTTCCTCTTTCCTCCATGGAACGAGCCTCCTGACGAACAGAACGTGTTGACGGAAACGTGATATGCATGCACATGCACAGTTTTCCAGCCTCTCTTTGCAAGCACCCGGATTCGTCGGGTAGGAGTCTCTAGGAAGGTGTGTATGGGGTGGGGATGGGAGGGGTGGAGGGGGGTCGGGGGCTTTTGTTGTCTTTGGGTCAGGGTCATCCATGGGGTCATCATCCATCGAGTCCTACACCCACGAGTCGGGCGAGGCGGGATAGTGACTGGTCTCGTAGTTGAGTTCGCTGTAGGGACGCGCGGCTGAGTAGAAGTCCACGTAGTTTCCGGTGGACTTGAGTCCCAGGTGCATGCTGAGGTCAGCGGCGGGAGCGGGCCGATGGACCTGATCTTCGAAAAAGGGGTCCTCAAAGGTTCTAGTGGAGTTCTGAAAAGGAGGAAGCACCTCATAGTCCTTTTGGATGCTGTCTTGTGGAGCCACATGGACCGGGATCTGGAGGGAGGAAACAGCGAGGAGACGTCACGAGAAAAAAAAAGACAACATACTTGTAAGAATTAAAGGTAGGTCTTATTGGTTAAGGCTAGTGCTGTCAATTGATCAGAAGAGATCAATCACGATCAATCACGATTTTGAAATACTCTGATTTACTTGTATTATAAATGTGCAATGTTGAAATTAAGCCATGAACAACAACCTGGTTAGAGGAAACAGATTACGCAGTTAAAAAAATTTTTTTTTCTTCTTCTTTTTTTTGGATTTTTCCCAGATTTTCTCCCAGAATTTAGTCGTATCCAATTCCTCCCCGTCACTAGGGGACTACCACATCAAGCTTCTACTACGTATCAATCAGTCGGGTGGGCCGCAGACTATCACGTGTTTCCTCCGACCCACGTGGCGTCACCGACCGCATCTTTTCGAGCTGCTCACTCACGCACCATTGGGGGCAGCGTAAGACACTCGGAGGTCAGTGATATCCGCTCCCTCTGCTTGCGTGAGCTCACAGACGCCCCTGATTGGCTGTAGAGCCGTCAATAATGTGGGAGCCCGAAGTACCTCTCATCCCTCCCCCCTGAGAGAGCTCGGCCAATCAGGTCTCTCTAGGCCTCCAGCTGTGAGAGGTTACAGCATCACCCGGGAACCGAACCAGCGATCTCTGGATGATAGGGCGAGCGCTTTACCACTGCGCCACTCGGAGGCCCCCAGTTTTATAATATCTCAAACATAAACATTTAACAAATATTACATTGAAATCTCTCAAATGGTAGTATGGGGGTGTGGCAACCCACCAAGGGCGGGGTTTGAACGTGGATCCACAGCCTAGAGCCACGAGTCCCACATCTTACATTTAATATATACTTGTAAAAGTATTTCCCTTTGAAGGTCACTCGAACACACAACTTTGGTTTTATTGAAACTTTCATCGAGAAGCTTTTTATAATGAAACTTGCTGTTTAACACCTGGTGATGTTTCCTCAGTCGTCTTATTATCCGTGTTAAACCTGCTATTATAACGCAGGCGGGGAAACAATTAGGGAATCCATTAGGGTCAAACATTAGGGTTATATCATTAATTTGGGTTAAAAAATATTAACGTGTTAAAATTTCTTAATTGATCACATACGTTAACTTGTTAATATGTAATGATGTATTTCCTCATCAATAGAGATGGAGAAAAATCGCTTCAGTTATGAATTCTTTTGTGCGGCAATGTTTTGCATTTATATTAGAGATGAAGCGGCCGATCGGACAGTGAGCGGATCGGCTGGTGTGATTGGCTGTGACTGATGATCAGCCGATCAGCCTCACGTATAAACCGAGTTGAGTTTTGACATTTGGTGCTCTACACAACTCACACGTTATCATCCCGTGTGGTCGGAGTAATTAGGGCGGAGGACAGAGACACGCGCTTCTCAGTAACAAACTATCTTTGTGTTTAATTTCATTTGAAGTTAAATGTTAAACTATTGTGTTTGTAGTGTTTAAATGCGGCGCTTGGGTTTTAAGTGAGAAAACTAATGTTATAATTAACGGGCGACATTTATTTACCTGTTCATTTCAGTTGTGAAACTTGTGATTCCGTCCCTAATCGCCTTGTTTGAGTTTACAGACTAATGAAACTGCAAGATTTATTAGCTACTGAAACGCTACGGTTAAACTTGTTGGACTATTTTTACTTTGGTTAACGGTTTCCTAAATTACCCGCCGTTTAACTACCTGCTGATAGCGCTGCAGCGGGATATTGCATGGCTGCACTGCATTCTGGGACTTTAGACATAGACTTCTACGACCATGTGGGATTTATTATTAATGTGCCATCGTGGTGAACAAGAAACCAATCAGTAAACACAGAAGAAATATTTTCAACACTCTTAACCTGGTTGTGCTTTAGTTCTTCGTTCGGAGTCGCGTACGAGTTGCGGAAGAGCGTCGAGGTTCCACACGAGACTTGTACTGTAGGACGAGAGAGAAAAAAAGGATAGAGTGTTTAATCACGACTCCTACAGGACATGAATTCAAACCATCCTGTGAGATAAAATAGGGTCTTTTCAGTTGATTTTAATATCTTCAGAAGGAATCAAAGAGGGAAATAAGTCAGAGAGTTACACCATGGCAGCTTAATTAAACAGGAAATGATGTCATTGTTTACTTCCTGTGGAAGAGCTCAGGTTCTGCTGAACATTACCAAGAGCTAACTAGATGCAGTAAGGTACAAGAAGGTTCAGGTCCTGAGAAATGATGCTGCATCGCTTCCTCTTTTATCTCTTTCTTTGTCCTCCTCCCATTCTCTCCGCTTCCTTTTTTTCTCTTTCTGTCCGTTTTTTGCCTCTCCCCGTCCACATCCTCCTCTCTCTCATTCTCTCGCTGTCCTTTTGCATTTCTCCACTCGATCCCCCTTCTGTTCTACACTTCCAGATCTCCTTCTTGCTCTTCATCCTGACCTCCTCACTTCCTCTTCTCATCATTCTCCATCTCCCCCACCGTCTCCTCATTCCTCTGCTGCAACCCTCCCACCTCTTCTTTACCTCTTTACCTTTAATCTTTTCCTTTATTCCCTCCTCTTGTTTCCACCTCTCTTTTTAAATCTTTTAGTCTCCTCCTCTTCTCCACCCCACCTTAGGCATCTCGTCTTCATCTCCTCCTCCACGAGTACTCACCTGCTGTGGCGTCTTTCCTGGATCCGTTCTCTCCTTTGTTTCCATGGTAACTAGCATTGGTTCCAGTAGAGTCGTAGTCAGCCTTCCTCTCCTTGAGGCTGATCATCTCTCTGGGAGAGGTGGGGGCGCTTGCTGTGAATCACACACACACACACACACACACACACACACGAGCGTATAAGTCATCACATTACCACTCCGTCTCTCTCTCTCTCTCTCTCTCTGGGCTTTAATCTCTCTCCCTCTCATGTCCGTCCCTTCTCGTGTCTTGCGCCGTCTTTACTCGGCGTCACTGGATGAAAGTCATGTAGAGGTTTGTATCGTTATTCTTCATTATCTTCATCCAGCATGGCAGCAGGAATGTGATATGTGACAGAAAAAAAAAGTCATGACGAACATTTCTAATTGTCATGAAAGGCGTTTACAAGGACAATTTATTTCCAGAATAAACATGATGGCAAAAACACGCTCAAGTCTCATCTATATTATTCTTACAACTATTGAAGACTTTAATTAAAAACCTGTATGATTTTACTCACTCACTCATCTTCTATACCGCTTTATCCTGTGTTCATGGTCGCAGAGGGCCTGGAGCCTATACCAGGAGGCTTATGGCACGAGTCGGGGTACACCCTGGACAGGGTGCCAATCCATCGCACGGCACACACACATACTGTACACACACTACGGGCAATTTGGGAACGCCAGTTAGACTAACCTACATATTTTTGGACTGTGGGAGGAAACCTGAGTATGCGGAGGAAATCGAGCCTGGCCGGGAATCGAACCCGGACCCTGGAGGTGCAAGGCGACAGTGCTACACCGTGCCACCCTGTACGATTTTACTTGATTATAATTTTTTTTTCACATAAATTTCAAAGAACATCAAAGATCACGTGTCGGGTATCGGGTGCGTCTCACTCGGGAATGTTACATTTATGTGTAAATTTGTACAATACGAGAAATAATGTAAAACAAGTCAAATGAATCCAACATCTTGAACCGGTCAGCGTCATTTTCCTCGAGTCATCCGTTACAAATGATAAAAACACGACACTCTACAGCACTTCAACCCTGAACAAATTTACCCATAAAACATTAGGAGGAATTAAAAAGTCAGATGATCAACAGGAAGTGGATCACAAGAAGCAAAATGTGCACTATTTATTAAAAACAATGTTAAAATATTGTTCCCTTTCAAAGGCTTCACTTGATGCTGCGTGAAAACGCTATGGGAAACATCTTGTCATGTTGCCGTTTGTGAAGCATGTGTGTATCAAACACGCCAAATTTTGGCTTATATAACCTCGGTCAGGTGACGTCATCTGATTAGAT
>JAQQZS010000019.1:20743765-20757808 GCA_030068045.1 Platyallabes tihoni | reverse complement strand
TAACATCTGACACAAAGATCTAAAAACACTGAAGCAGCAGACTTTGTGAAAATTAATATTTGTGTCATTCTCAAAACATTTGGCCCCCCAACTGTTACTGACGCTGTAGTCCTCTGAGACAGATGATGAACATTGTATTTTAAAGAAAACGTCAACAAAACATTAGCTAGGTTAGCATAGCACAGGCAGAGCAATAATGACCTTAGAGCGGAGGGGCAAAAAAAAAATGAAAGAAAGAAAGACAACACAGTCCTGCTAATGCAACACCAAGCACCTCGGCTCCCGACACTCAGATACCAGGCCATATTTCTGATGTTCTGCCTTACAGTCACTTATGAATATACAGACTCACACAAACAAAAGAAAGAAGGACAAAATAAATACAGAAAGAAAGAACAAATATAAAAAGAAATATAAGGAAAAAAAGATACAAACAGAGGAAAGAAAGAAATACGACACATCAGTATATATTCTGTAGACAGATGTTCATCCCCAACTCACTCAATTTTCAAACATGAATAAATAAAATCTAATAAACAGCCATCAGCCTCCTCACTGCTGCCTCATTAGCCTTAAACACACACACACACAGTGATACAGCGTGTCATGAGTGAGCTGGTTATCACACTCA
This sequence comes from Platyallabes tihoni, assembly GCA_030068045.1. Classification (NCBI taxonomy): domain Eukaryota; kingdom Metazoa; phylum Chordata; class Actinopteri; order Siluriformes; family Clariidae; genus Platyallabes; species Platyallabes tihoni. Next base: position 20,757,177 of record JAQQZS010000019.1, on the reverse strand, counting down.
GTGCGATCACGCCTCCCGAAAACTGCTCAAATAAAAGAATCCAAATAAAATAAAAATGCATCTGTAATAAATATGGATTCAATATATTATTAATTCTGTTTGTATTATGTAATTAAGTTTGCCTCATGCTGCCAACGCCGTGCCCCTGGGACACCTCCTCCGAACACAAGCCTAGTGCTTATAGATACTCATGTATATGCCTGGAATACCTTACATATACACACACACACACACACACACACACACAGGCACGGTCAAAAGCAGAGGAAGGAAACTATTCCAGACATTTGAACTTGGTGTGACCTTGGCCATGCTTGGATCATTTCCCAAATCTAATCAGATCATCTGCTGCTTACTCTGATCATTATATATACACAGTATATATATCAACCCCCTAAACACACACACACACACACACACACACTCATCCAACCGCTCGGTCCAGAAACCAGTGCTGATGGACAACCTGAAAATATCACTCCTCCACCGCTTCGTGGCGAGACACAAAAATAAATGGAAGTTTCCAGGCTTCCTAAGGTTCATTTCCTACTTCTCTTTGAGGTACTTCTGGCGAAGCATTAACCGGGGATTAGTGTGATACCCTGCTCTCTGAAATGGAGACGCAAAGCAAATGAAATATTTCCAGCCATTAAACGAGTAAACCTTCCATTACCAGGCTGGAGAGAGAGAGAGAGAGAGAGAGAGAGAGAGGAGAGGAGTTGCGACTGCAGCCGGGAGTTTTTCCTCAAAAGCAGCAATTAAAGCACGTTTCAGTTTAAACCAAGAAAAACGATAGAGATCACACAACAAAGCGGTGAGGAATCCCAGAGCCAAAGGTGTGTCTCTAACAACGAGGGAATGAGGGAAAAGAAAGAAGAGCAAGGCCTCATGGTGGGACGTCGTATGGTTTTTCACAGCTAGCTGCGTTATCGCGGGTTCGGCAACCAGACCACAACATGTGCTCGATAAATCCGACCATCAGTATGATGGAATAGCAGTCGTCTGACAGGGTCTACCTGATAACTGAGCGCCCTGTGCCAAGATTCCCAAAAAGATAAAATGATTTAATAAATCCTCACAGGGAGAGCGAGAGCGAGAGAGCGCGCGTGCGTGGGCCGACTAGCTTTGTGCTGACGCAGCAGAACAGCGAGCGAGCCGCACTTGACACCTTTCATAAAGCACTCGTCGAGAGCAACCGCATGCAGGAGAACGAGCTGGTAATCCCCTAGCATCAGGGGGGGGTGTGGGGGTAGATGTCGCGGCGTTAACGCTAGTCAGAACCAGAGCAGAAAAGCACCTGTGACGCGCAGAGGTGCAGCACGAGGTTCTTAAAGGCGTTTGCTAATTTTCTACAGTTAATGAGGCATTTAGCTTTTACTGCTTATTCATGTAATTTATTTTCCGTCACTTTCAATAAACTCCATCTAATCAATTAACATCCTTTGTTAGCTAATTACTTATTGAACGCAGTTTAAACACACCTTGTAATCCTTATCCTTTTCTTTAGAACAAGGAAACCTTTTTTTTTTAACAAGGTTTTTTTTTTAATAGCCATGAGGGACTCATTTAGGTGTGCTGTTGTAAACAAATAAGGATTTTAGGCTAAAAGATTTATTATGTGCACACTTCACCGGTTTTCTTCTCTGGCCCAACAGTTAACACATAAATCCTGGGCCAACGGTTTTCATTTAACGGGAAAAAAAACGCAGACTGGCATCTCAGCAGATGGCCGGTTTTTATAAGGGAGCAGTTTGAGGGGAAGATCCATCACATGCAGCCGTTTGAGTGTGTAAAGGACATCACCGAGATACCTGTCTGCCGTACACCCGGCTTCATGCGAGTCTCCGTGTTCGGAATGCTGATAACTCGGCTCGGAGAGCTAAACATGCGTTTTCGGGTTGCCAGGATTATCGAGAGAGCTCCGTATTTTCTCAGAACGTCCACTGAGGACCTCGGCAGCTGTTCTCCCAGCGCCCGCTCTTAATGAAAGCAATTACCTTCTCTAAGTGAAGAGCTGCTCTCCTACGACTTCCTCAGCATACCGGGATCAACAGTTCTGACTGTTTTGCTTCGCTTGATTTGAATTTGAATTTAATTCCTGGTCGGTGTCACTATAAATGTCTTAAAGGTTTTACCATCTACTCAAACATACATGCTGTGAAAGCTGTTACTGCTAGAATGAAATCCAGTCCAGACCATTCCAATTAATTCAAGTCCAAAATTGTTTAGTTCGGTAAAATCCAGTTAAAAAAAACTAATGTAATGTAGTGTAGACTAGATCAAGCAGTTCTAAGCCAGTTGGGTCTAGTTTAGTCAAAAGCTGACATCTGACATCGACATTTACAGTAAACATTAGATCAGTGCAAAAATTTTAAAGAAGGCCATACGTTCATGAATGACGATCCCATGAGGTGTGGCTTGGAGCCCACTGTAGTCGTTCCCGTGAACATTCAGCGATTCGTACAACTGATCTTTGTAAACTGACAGATAAACACCACTTGCCCGTTACAGGAACTCGGCTGGGAGTTATTGCCACGTCCCCCGTACAAGTCTTGACCTCGCTCCAGGACAATACCACATGGTTGGGGTCAATAAAGGAGTTCCTGGGACGCCAGCATTTCAGACATGAAGCCGGCAGAGAAAACGTTCTACCTTAATGGCATCCCATGACTAGTGGTTTTTCATTTTTGAATTTTTGTTTAGTTTATTCCAGTCCAAGTAAGTCCAGACAAGTCTAGTACAGTGCAAGCCGATCCAGTCAAATCCAATTCATGATCAGTCCAGTCTAAGATAACCTAGGTTACTCTAGTCTAGACCAAAGAAAGAAACCCACCACATTCAAAGACAATGGAGTCTAGGCTAGTCTAGCACAATCCAAGATAAACAAACCATTCATTTAAAGGCTACTGTAGCTTAGTCCAGAACAGTCCACGCAACTCCAGTCAAAGTACTTCATAGAATGGTCCGTTACAAATAAGAATTTTGATTAAAAATCTGAAGTTTTGACCAATATCATTTAATACAGACATATTCTTGTTCTTCTTATTTCAGCTATCCTCATTAGGGCTCGGCACAGCAGATCATCCGATCTGTATATTTGATTTGGCAAAGGTTTTACACCGGACGCCCAACTTAACCCTTAACCCTGCTTGTGTTATCTGAGCTACTACCTAATAGACAAGACTCCCCCCCCCCTTTTTTGTTTTGTTGCTAAGTTTACCCAGTCTGCCTGTTGCATTTATACTTGTTATAACGAAATTTAGCGATCTGGTTTTTGGGCTCTGCTTAGTTTGCTAGTTTGCTAATATTATTTGCAACATTCTGGGACATAACTGTGACTCTGATGGTTTACCAAAATCATGATGCCTGCTGAGCTTTCTTTACAAAAATGAATAAAATGATGCTCAGTCTGGAAGCTAATGTAGGTTCTAAATGTACATTTGTACAAACACCTAGTTTTAACTGTCATGCGTTATTATCATAGGAGCTTTCAGAGAAAACCACTTGACTTGTTTGAGTGACATCATTTAGATTTATTTTATTCTTTTCTGATTCATGATGGTGGGATCACTACAGACCAGGTGGCCTTGTTCAAGGTTTGTTTATATCTCGATTGGCTGTTGCACCACTTCCTATCTCGATTGGCTGTTGCACCACTTTGTATTCTCTGAATGAATATGGAAATCAATCGAGCTTTATTCCATTAGAAATAAATATCCTCCCAGGAAACAGCTCTAAAAAGACTGGTGTTTGTAATATCCAGCCGTAATGTATTTCCCAGAACAAAACATGGTCGTGCAGATGGACCTTCCTCCTTCAGCTAAGTGACAAACTCTGTACATCTTCACAAAGCTCATTTCAGCTGCCACTGACAGAGTCATTCGTCAAAGCATCCGACTTCCCTCAGCGTCCCCCTATATACTTATTAGGGCTGGAGTGTGCACTCTGTGCCACTCTGTGCACCTTTCCTGAAGAGACACAAAAAAAACTAAACCAACTAACCATAGGGTAAAGGCGAATCCTTACACGGCCATGTTCCTCTGTGTTCTTGTTTGGCCAAGCACAAGTCCTAAATCACGAGGTGCTTTCTTATCACCTGAAGCGCTTTCAGGGATGCTTGACAAGAGTAAATTGAGGGTATATATTTTTTCCCCCCACAGCTTCAGAGAGCCGGTGCCAGGGCACCGGCGATGGTGAGGTGTCCTTTTCTCGATGTGATTTCGTTTCCTGCCTGTAAAAATGTTGTTTTATTAGACCTACCTTTCCTCCACCGAGACTTGGAGTATTTTTAAGACATTTGATTTCCGCTGGTGCAAGTGATTTATAAAGGAAGAGCATTAAATTCCCATAGGGATGGAGCTCAATTTTGAAAAACGCTGCTTCATTGCTTTTCCAGGGGCTTGCCCGAGCGCTCTCCGGTTGAGTGAGAGACACTTTGACAAATCTTCTATGGGGGGAATTGAGATGTTTTACGAAAGACATCTCACGGACGGGAAATTAAGACATGAGCACCGTGGACAAGTCGACAAGTTCCATCTCATCTAATCGAAATGCGGTACCATGTGGTGGTTTCAGCGTTGGAGCAACATGAACAGGGATCACCCTCGCTGCAGAAACCCCGGGGGTGGAGCTTGTATCAGGATAATCCTAATTGTTAACCAACCACTGTGTGAGACGTATTAATCTGTTCTGGACAATCAAAGACTATAAATATTTTTATAGCAGTCGATTATTTATCTTTATGAATCAGCCAAGAATCATTTTTTTTTATCTGAAACTAAATATACATCCGTATAGGAGACCATTTGGGAGCTTAACGATTAATTATTAATCTGCTGCTGTTTAGAATTAAAACCGATTTAAAAAATATTAACCGATAATGTTTGTTTTGCATAATATTTCCACGGCGTACATATCTATTAACTTGTACACCACAAGAGGGCGCACTCGCAGTTCAATGTTTTTTTTTTTTTATTTTTTGAAAGCATCAAGACAAGTGTAGTATTTCTGATAATGTTATTGTTACATTTTGTTTAAACTATTTAGGTTTTGATTAACATGAATCTGTCCCAGATTATTAATTAATATGTTGGGACTGTCCGGCTAGGACTGCTTAAATAAAACATAAACTGAGGGGGAAAAATGTGTCTTGTAACCATTAATAATTAGCATTTACTTGATTATCGATTGTTAACCTGATGAACTATCAGTTAAGATGAACGTGTGTGATTTTCGACTCCAGGAGAGCAATTATGTATGAGGTTGAGAAACCGTGCTGAGATTTCTACCTTTTTTTTTTTAGGTTCAGGTTCAAATCACGCCCACTTTGAGTCTAAACCCAGATTATTAACTTAAAGAAAAATCTCTTGTTATATTGAACTTCCACCCTCCTAACACACAGTATGATGCTGATCAATCCCTTTTTCCATCATTTTCTTTAGATTCTGTAAAGCTTCTCTTCGACCAAGACCACTGTAAAAAGCGCTATATAAATAAAATTTATTCGAATTGAATTGAAGTTATTTAAAGCAGATACAGCTACAGAGATACAGTAGAGTTGCCTTTAGCAGCCAGTGTTGTGTATAAACACTGAATCCGCACATGACCTGAATGACTTCCTGCCTACACGTTTTGCACTTCATGTCATCGACGATCATCTGCAGAGCCACAACAATTTTATTTTTTTCTTCTGCTACAGGATTGTTTTTCAGCTGCACAAAGACGCCAGTAATTACCTGCGCATAGTGCACCTTCGGAGGAGCTCGTGTTTGGAGACAAGGCGATGCGTCATCTCGCTTCAGAGGGCAATTTACAGCACGGCTTTTGTGTTTAGAGAAAATAAACTCTTAAAGAGTCTGCATGTGTGTGTGTGTTTGGAAATGTCTCTATTGACAAGATTGCTCTTCTCATGCAAAGATCCAGAAGAAAAGGTGCAATAGATCTCATTTACACAGGCGAATTGAAGACGCATTTGTAAAATCCCTCATCTAAGAACGAACTCTCAGTACTTTGGTGAATCACAGCAGAATTTCTGAAGGCAAACAAAGGTGTGCGATAAGCTCCGTAGACGTTCGTTTAGCAGTGTTGCTATGGTTACGAGGAAGAACGAAGGCCTTATCAAGAGTAATATTGAGCCCCGGAGAACCATGGCTTCCTCTGAGTTATTTTTCACCCAACTTCCAGCGACAGAGCGCGTGCATAAATCATAACACTGCAGAAATTATGCGAGATCGTTATGCATTATTATACTGTATAAATCATACATGTGTAGCACATACTCTCCATGCTTGGTGTGAGATAAAAAAAAAAAAAAAGAAAAAAAGACAGGCCTCTATTTCTTTTATATTCTTAATTTTTTCGGCTTTTCATATGCTGTAATGATCTGACACGTATTAACAGCTTCTCCGGGTGAAAACCAAACCCAGACGGTCCATCTTTCCCACCTTTAGCATCATCCGTCTCTCTGAGTCTCACGCCGTTCTGTCAGGACGAGATTAAATGAGATAAAAATGCTGCCGTTTGTTCTGGAGAAACCTGATGCAGGAAGAGTGTAAGAACAGCTCGGGGAAAAGTCTCAAGTCTGGTTGGTCAGTTGGAGCAAATCTGATTATTTTTCAAAATAACAAGCGTAGTTTAATAAAAGTTTACAGTTTGGGACTAAGAGATAAGTCCTTTTTACTGTGGAAACAAAAAGATGAATATTCTGATATCACTCACTCATCGTATACTGTGCACCGCTTTATCCTGTATTCAGGGTAGCTGGGGGCCTGGAGCCTATACCAGGAGACTTAGGAACGAGGTGTATACAACCTGGACAGGGTGCCAATCCATCGCAGGGCATACACACATACAGTACACACACACTGAGGACAATTTGCCTAATCTGTATCTTTGAACTATGAGAGGAAACCGGGGAACCCGGAGGAAACCCATTAAGCCCAGAGAGAACATAATAACTCCATGCACACAGAGACGGCAATCGAACCTGGCCGGGAATTGGACCCGGGCCCTGGAGGTGCAAAGCGACAGTGCAAACCGCTACATCACCATGTCGCTATATTCTGATAACTAAATAATAGAATTGAAAGTTTGGAGATATTGCAAGAAATTTGCCTCGGCATACGAAGCATTTTCGGCATACAAGCTAACGAGCTAACGAACCGATTGCTGGCTAAGTTTCACGTACGGTTTCAAAACTTCTGGGCATCAGCGGAAAGCCATATTAATTTTTTTTTTTTTTTGCATTTTGTGCAAGGTTAAGTGAAGACACAGCACCGCGGGTCCCAGGAATGTTATCAATGACGGTAGCAAGAAGAAAAGGGAGCCACATTCAGTTTGGTTTGTAAAGCAGCCGGTGCCGAGAAGAATCACAAATTAAGGTTAAGTGGGGTTTAATGTCTATTTATTTCATATTTTACATTTACATGTCTTTCTTTTCTAAATGTTTTAATTGGTTTTACATGCAAACATATGATTATAGTGATGGAAATTGGTAATATTGGTGATATTTTCGGGTGGCTGGAACGGATTATCTGCATTTACATTATTTTCTGCTATCTAGGTCTACTTGTTGGTTCAAGCAAAGAAAGGATGGAATTGGATTAAGAGCTGTTTAACACATAATTAAACCCTGACAGGATGGCGCTGAACCTCAACTTCACTGAAGAAATGTGGTCTAAAGATCATCATGAATAGAGATCACTTAAATGCCTGGTGATGTTGCATGGTTAAAAAAATGGCCAGTACAAATCAGAGTAAAAGTAAGAGCATTTCTACACACACACACACACACACACATACACACACACATACAATGTGATGAGAACTCTCAGGATTGGAACTAAACAGCTGTGTGTCCATAAGAAAACCACTTGTTAGTGAGACTCATCAAGAAAAAAGGCTTCAGTTTACTACAGAGCATAAAGACTGGACTTTGGAGTGATGGAAAAAGGTCATGTGACCTGATGAGTCCAGCCTATTCTAGAGCGATGGGCGTGTCAGGGTAAGAAGGGAAGCACATAAAGCGATGCACCCATCATGCACCAAGCCTCTGGAGGCGGTGTAAGAACATCTGCATTGTGATGGGAAACACAATCATTGTCGCTAATGTTAATACCAGGGCTGCTACTTGGAACCAAGTTCTAGAGAGCAACCACGCCAAGACTGCTAGAAGAAGGAAGAGAAGAAGAAGTAGGAGAGATGCCTGTCCTCAGATGACTGAAAATCCTGTTACACCGTGTCTAAAAACTGCTCAAAGGCATAAAAGCACAAAGTCGCACCGATAAACACGCAGTCAGGCTTCAGAGGTGGTTTGATTTCAAAATCTCGCATGCAGGCACGAGTTCCTCGTATCGGCATGAGAGAATAAATCCCACTGCTCTGTGGATGCACTTCAAAATCTAACTATTACTGGAGGTGCACTCTGTTAGTAATAAACAGTTTTTCCTTAAAAACAAACAAACAAACAAACAAAAAAATAAATAAATAAATAACTAATCAATCACAGGATCCCATGTGGTTTTATGAGCAACTGATGCACTGAAAGGTTACACAGTAAATTAGTCAGACTGTGACTTTACTTCTTCAAACACTCCGTTCGAGCGTTTCGGGAAAAGATGCAACAAGCATGTGGGGGGAGGGGGTGGGGTGCGGAGTCTTATATGAGGTCACAATATGCGGGAAATTTAATCAGTTTGTTTAAGCCACAACAAAAGTAATGTTTTATTTTGTATTTTTTTTGTTTTTTTGTTCATAAACACACACACACACACACACACACACACTGGAAACCAATGTATATCTCTAAACATGACTGAAAAGTGAATTTAGCATGCACCTTTAATATTAGTTTTAATAGTTGTTTATATAATAAACTCTGAATTCGCCGTGATTTTTTTTTTCACTATTACAATTAATCATACTTACAATTTACATGTATGTGGTTTGGGAGGTGGCTACAGATCTGTTGTCATGGTAACCCTGGCTACTTATCATTTCTGCTACAATTTGTGGGCATCGTGCCGACATTTCCTTCTTGAAATTGTTCCTCAATAATTTTACATTTTATAACATTTATCTATAAATGTTTAAACATATTTATAATCACAAATTGACATAAAGAAAGCAAACAGACATAATCGCAGTCACAATCACAACATTATGGGTAAAGATTTATTTTATTGAATAACTATACTTCTAGGCATTCAGACTAATTTAAATAATATTTTCACGCCCACTTTGGGTTATTGAACTACAAATACAGTACACAATATAGAGCTACAGATAAAGTAGTTTGAGATGCAGGGCGACTGACCTCAGGCACCCGGTGGCGTTGCGCAGCACGAGCGACGTGTGCATCTGCAGCTTGCGTCCCTCCTGATGCGGCGAGACGTCCCAGGCGGACAGAGGGATGATGACAGTGTTGGTCAGGACAGCCAGAGCGTCCTGGATGATGGGCATCTTCAGAGCGTCGCATGACGAGAGGTTCCATAACACACCTGGGACAGAGACACACACATCCAGACTCAGAATGGGGACAAACTCGCGGGAACTTTGGGAAGATGGTGCAATCGCGCCAACGGTAGCTCTTACTGTCAGCACAAAATGCTCGGGCTGATGTAACAGTTAGATAACCCCAGGTCTGCTCTTTTTGTCTATATAAATATTGAACATGATGTTTGAGTTTGAGGCAAGTTAAGACAAATATAAAGTGATGATCTGAGGCGTGTGTGGGGTTTGACGTTTGATTGATGTATTGTACACTTGAACTACCGAGGATTATTTAGCTAACAAGGAAGTCATAAGGACCTTAAATATTTTTAAAACCTGATATTAAGCTGCACATTCGCTGTCAAAAAGACAATTAGAAGGTAAAAAACAAAACAAGCTTTATTCTTGTTAAACGAGCACACCAGATCCTCATTAAGGCTGTAATCATCCATCCATGCATCTATCAAATCTATCAAGTGGTGGGTTTGCACAAAACCTATAGTGGTGTAGGAGTAGTAGAGATACACTAGGTAAAATATTACTCAATTAAAAAGGTCATCATTTACATTTGTCCTTTAGATAAAGTACTAAAGTACTCACTTTCAAATGTACTTTGGTATCAAAAATACTCATCTTGTTTTAGCTCACAGTAGTCTTTAATAGTAATTAATAGTCTTCATAGTAATAATAGTTTCTCTCTCTCTTTCTCTGATTTCAAACACATGCTACATGATTAGGGAAGGCAAATTATGGCAATTATGCATAAAAGCCAGCAGGTTGCGATATTATAGATTCGATTACTCCACACCACTGTGGTTATGTAACGCAACACCACACAGAAATGTAGTGAAGTAGAAAGTACAGATTTGTTGTAGGACAAAGTGGAATAAAGGTGAAACATATCCTTTATTCAAACGACTTAAGTAAAGTAGAGATACATGAACTAATACTTGCACTAATAGTTATATTATATTATTGTATTTTATTTTATCTATTTGCACTATTCTACTGTTGTTATTATTATTTACTGTACTTATTGTATACTCTTTTATTATTATTATTATTATTATTTACTGTACTTATTGTATATTTTTATTTTTCTTGTTCCTTGGCTGCATTGAACATGTTTGTGACAAAAGAATTTCCCCGGGATAAATAAAGTTCCTCTTATCTTATCTTATCTTATCTTATGAACACTCAACTTAAATACTGTACAGTAACAAAGTAAATGTGCTCAGTCACTTACCACCTCTGAGCCTATCCTAGGGAACTGAGGGCACAATTCGGGTACACCCTGGACGTGGTGCACTCTCACACACACTCTCACTATCATACACTACAGGCATTTTGGAAACACCAGGGAAGCCTACAATGATGTCTTTGAACTGTAGGAAGAAACCAGAGAACCATGAGGAAAACCCATGGAGCATGTTGAGAACATGCAAAACAGGTGAGATTCAAAGCCCCAACCCTGGAGGAGTGAGTTCTAACTGCTAATCCACTGTGCTGCTAATGAATAGAAAACATAACTGCTGGATAAAAAGGGGAATAAAGTAAAAAGAAAGTAAATATAATCTCCTGTTTCAATCAGCATTTAGTGGCCAGATTTGAGAACTGTAATACTTTCATAAATCCAACATCTTATGCATAAGAATAAGACTTAAGAACTTAAGAATAAGATGTTGGATTTATAAAAGAATTACAGTTCTCAGAAGCTTGCAACTGGTGACACTTGAGCTGTTTCAGCTGTTTTAGCTAATTATCCAGTAACCACATTGACAAAATTAATTGCACCTTTAAAAAATTTTAAATTAAACTAATGAGGAGGAAAATGTCTGTGTTCAGGTTGGGAGGAACAAAATGAAGAAATGTAAGAAAATTCAGCGAAAAACTGTGTTGCCTTCTTTAAAAAAAAAATAAAAATAACAGGCACAATGGGGAGATGATTACTAGAGATATTTTTTATCCCGTGTTCTGTGGCCTGTTAGAGATGGTGTGCGTAGGCCTCACCGCCCGGTGAGAAAAGTCACAGCTGATTTGGACAGCAGCTACACGCCGACCTTCCAAACCCACTAATTACTGCGCATTTTTCCTGCAGGCTCTGAAAAAAAACAAACAAAAAAAACATGAACTCATCAAAAAAAAAAAAAAAAAACACAAAAAGAAACCAAGAAAGTGATCAGGGTAGCTGGGGTGCTGCACTATCACAGACACACAGGAGTTATTTTCACTCCTCCCCAAGGCGAGAGATGTGAAAGTCTGTCTTTTTAACCGTAACGTCTGTGCACTATGAAGTCAGAAGTTACGCTATAAAAAGGAGAAATAAATTGGCGCTTGCTGATATTCACTGTCAAATGAAACCTAACACCGTCAATGATTCATCGAGTGTGGAAGAGCAACGCCGCGGGCGGGAAACACACACCGCGCTGCGCTCTACACGCCGCCACCTACAACTAGCAAATGCAGAAATGCTGAACTTCAAAAAAATCTTCATGAATGGATATCATCATGCTTTGTTCAAGAGTTGCTGTGTAATCAGAATGAGGACCAGCACGTAAGCCGAGCTGATTATGTACAGGAAGGAGTCTCCAGTCTCAGCGCTTTGGAGGAAAAGCTGTAACTTTTAAGTTTGTTTGATGAGTTTTAGCTTCTTTGTGGTTTCTCGGTAACATGACAAGCTGTATTTTTGCCTTCTTAACTTTCTCGAGAAAGAGAGAGCGAGAGAGGGGTAGGTCTGTTTATAGCTGCTATAACAACTCTGTTCTTTATTAACCTTAAAACCCAACCAGAACAGATCTGTGCATAGATCAATGAAGATATACAGTATACTGTATATGTCCTTGCACCATCAGGGTCCGGGTTCAGTTCCTGCCTCGGGGTCTGTGTGCAAGGATAATTTTTCATTATTTTTTTCTCAGTCTATGTTTATATAGTTGGTTAAAATGAAATGAAATTCAGTTTATCATGTTGCCTATTTTGTGCTGAAAAAAAGGATGCATCACTCTATACTGCACAATCCCGACACCAACACTGTGTGTTTATTACAAAAACAGCAAAACAAACTAGAGCTAAAATGCTCTGAGTTTTTAGGGCTACACAAAACTTGATATCACTGTCAATCTGCTGTTACAGACTAATGGAATAAATCAGGGTTAATCTTATTACTCTTAAATGAATAATCTTCTATAGAAAAGTGCTTTTTATAGCATAGCGACGTCCAAATGCTAACTATATTATTGATTACACAGTACATTATACATTTTTTTTTAATCTATTCCTAGTCACATTTAACATCAATATTTTCTTTTTCCCCTCTTTTACATTAAAAGTAAAGTTACAGCTGTACCTTGACCAACTGTTCCAATCGGCAAAGCGATAATTATCAAATATTTTTTTTTCTTGCACCATTGAATCTCTCTCTCTCTCTCTCTCTTCTGCACTTGAAGCTCCCACTCTTACATGAGTCATAGAGACCAGGGCAAAGAGTCTGTAGGGCTGATGAAGATGACCTTGGCAGCTCTCTATCTCTCTCTCTCTCTCACACACACACACATACACACTTTAATCCCACTTGCTGGGAAATTGCCCCTACTTGATTGCTGTTGCCAGTAGAAAGAGGGTGTCTTATGCTGCCGCTGGTGATGAGTTTGGGAATAAGGGACATTAGACACAACACACAGCATGACTCCAAGCAGGGAAGCCGTGATTTCTTTTTTCTTTCTTTCTTTCTTTTTTTTGTCGGTAAAGAAACAACCAGGTAAAACATTCTTACTCCAAGCCCTGATGGACTGCTGAACAAATTACGCACAATGATAAACATGTTCAGGAAGAGATTTATACAAAGCCTGTACAGTGGTCACCAAATCGGAATGGTTATTACCGCCGCGCTCACCGCCGTTTAACGGCGGCAGCGGCCAAAATAA
>JAQQZS010000019.1:20707760-20725336 GCA_030068045.1 Platyallabes tihoni | reverse complement strand
CCCCCCCCCCCCCCCCCCCCCCCCCCCCCCCCCCCCCCCCCCCCCCCCCCCCCCCCCCCCCCCCCCCCAGTAAAGAGTCATTAATTTATTACCTGAAGTGTGATTTTTATACAACTAAAAGGCAGGTAAGAAATGGGCTGAAGCCTGTTTCCACGTGTCAAACACAAAAGTCTCGATAACGAGCATATTTTGCAGAAATTATCAATAATATCAATAGCTTTACTTACTGTACATGCTTTACATGGATAGTCACAACAAGCATTTAAAGAGGCTGTGAAGAAGTTTTCATTTCATAATCGAACACACACTGAAGAGGAAAGTGTCTCTTGAACTTTATGTATACTGTGAAGCACGGTGATGGTAGTATCATGTTGTGGCAATGCTGGGAATGGGAAACTGGTTATAGGTGAATGTAATAACAAAAGGATGGAGACAATGCAGGCTGATCCTAGTAAAAAATACCTGGTTCAGGCTGCAAGCGACTTGAGTCTAAGGGGAAGAGCTTCACCTTCCATCAGGACGTATAACATGGCTAAATATACGTAGTGCCAAAGCTACACTGGAGTTATTCAAACCTAAAAATCTAAATGTATTCAGTTTAAAACCTAGACCTCAATATGATTGAGAATCTGTTCAAATTGGTGCTCATTAACAACGGTTGTTATCCAGACAGACAGGTGCTGGGCAAGAAAAAATTGACAAAAAATATCATAATTCAGAAGTGGAAAGCTGATAGAGAAATATGACAGAAGCCTTGCCCATATATCTGATGATTCTACCAAGTATTGGCCCAAAGAAATGACTACTTATGCATTTTATACAGTATTATATATTATGCATTAACTTATACAGTTCAGCTCCTCCCGCTGTTCTAAAAGACTATAAAACTTTCCAAACTTTGTCTCATTCAGGTCTCTGAAAAAAGTATAACCAGCCATTTAATGTTGCTTGTGCAAAAAGAAATAAGTTTTTGTCCAGGCTTGGAGTAATGTAGCTTACCTCAGCTTTAATCTTGTTGTCCCCGAAGCACAGGTGCTGCAGGTACGCGGCTGCATTGGACTGAACCGAGGGGAACTGATGCTGCAACATCTGGATGACTTCAGGCAGCTCAGGGTCTCGCCAACCAAATTCCCTACGAAGACAGAGAGAGAGAGAGAGAGAGAGAGAGATTTAATCTTACTTTAAGTCTTACTTTTTTATTTATTATAAGCAGGACAAACATAGTGTCCCACTCCTTACAGTCAACCTAAATAAAAGCTGGTTATACGTATATTAAAAATGGAAAAATATATCGGTATGCTGTCTAATTACACTAGCAAGCCATAGAAAATACAAGTTTACAAAACCCACTCACATTTCAATCAACATAAATAAGTCAGGTTTTTGCAGAATAAACAGGTTGAGCGAATTTTTCAGGCATAAAAATCTCCTGAGCCTGAACAATTCATTCTGCCTTGCACATATACGACACAGCTAACCAACACTATGCTTTTCAAAAAGAAAAAAGAAAGGTACTATTAACAAACAAACAAAGATTAAGAGTTTAAGAGTGCTAGAAGCTAATATTATACATATCTGTTTATCAGGATCACCATTTGCCACACAATTATTATTCTTATATTATATTAATATTTAAAGTACCGTGATCTACAAATGATGATCTGAAACTAAGAAAATATAATTTCAAGGATCGTTTGAACTCCTTAAATGAAGTAAATTAAATGGAATAATAAATAGGACAAATCCCATGATGCATTCATCAGTCAAAGTGGTGTTCTTCAGGGCTCAATTTCAGGACCATTAAATTTGTCAATGTTGAAATTTTTGATAAAGTTTCAGTTCCCTTTCTCTAGCACATTATTGTTTTGGATTAACAGAATTATAAATTGACCTAAACATAAATTATTAATTGTGATTTAAATCTTTTGAGATAGAGCAGAATGTGTAATTTTGCTTCCAACTGTCATTTCATATGTTGAGCATATTTTTTGTTAATAGTACTGTATGTATCTACTATTTTATAACTCAACTTCATGACCTAAACCCCACTATATACTGTCAGGAATTTTATAATAAATTAAAAAATAGGTAGAATAAAAAAAAAAAAACTAAAACAAATAACATGGTTATATTTATTTAAAATAATTCAAATGTGTTGTATATTAAATCACATAGAGTCTCAGTCTACCTTATGTAATTCTTTCTTGATGACATTTGAAAGAATTTGAATATTAATGCAGTGTAACGATGACGAAGTGGCAAAAATTCAAATTTTAGCATTAACATTAATGCTCTTGGGAAACTGTGTTCCCTCCAAAAACTTAGTTTTCTTTCACAAGGCAATGCATCTAAATTAATCTCTTATCAGTTAGAAATAAACATCTGATAGCCATTGAAGGATCCAGGAGTTAAACATGGAACGACCGGAGTCTTAAAGCCCATATGGACAGATTCCCCTGCTGGAGATAAAGATCTGCCAGCTCTTAAAATCGAGGATCTGACTCTCACAACCCACCGCCGATCACACAGAGTGAAAACGATCTAAAAAAGATAAGATTAGGTCTTTGGCTTCTTGGTTAATTAAAGCTAGCAGGGATGGAGCGAGGCTTGGAAATTGAATGCCAATCATGATCATGCTAACACGGCATCTGTACACCAGGAGGGCGGGGGTGTCACAAGTTGTGGGTTTAACAAACACCGCTGTGCTAAACGCTGTGAAATACTCCTATGACACGCTAACATGATAGAACCAGGACAGTTGAAGAACCAGGGTGCATGTTTCTGTCCTGTTCATAGAATAAAATATACAGACACAGGAGCGCAGCAACATGACTACGATATAGAAGATTCAATCACCAGAGCAGAAAATTTAACAGCATATATATACATACTGTATATACAGTATATATGAGAAAATATGAGCTAATACCAGTAAAAATATTCAGTTTATCTTTTCTAATTAATATCTATTGGTGCAGGTGTTTGTTTACATTGAAACATTAGCGCCCACATTTTGACGCATGTGCAGCACACTGTCAAAACTTGCGGTTTATATTCTATCACCAAACTGTTTATAACTTCACTTCTACTCAACATTTTTTAATTTCATTTAGGGCGCAGGTTTAACTTCAGGCAAATACACGAAGAACTGGCAAAGTTTAATTAAATTCTGTCCAAACAGTTTTGCGTTATGCTGTGACAAAGTCTGGCTGGACAAACGTACAGACAGACAGAAAGACAGACAGACAGAAATTTTTCTGGCTTCGGGGCCTCCAATGTATAAAACAAGGATATCATTTCTGACCAATGTACAGACAAAACCTTTCTTTTATTTACATAGATAATCACAATTTAATACATTTTTCAACACGCAACCTTCACCTACCATAGACACAACCTAGAGCTTTATGCATCACAGACCCAAACTACCTCCTACACCTGATACACACTTACGTTTTATCTCCAACAGACACACAATAACTAACAAATCTAATAAATAAATAAATCTAAAATAAACATGTGCTGTAACGTCATCTACTGTAGACACACTAATTCTTTTGTGTACCATAAAAGAACTAATTCATCGTGTATACTTGCTTGACTGCCTACCTGTTAGATCATTTACAGACTTGTTTAACCAATCTAGGGAAAGTAGCCAGACTGTAATTTTTTTTCTGTGTATTCTTTATTGAGGATATTAATTACAGCTCTTTGGTCATGACCAATTTGAGTGTCTGCAGTCGTTTAAGAGAGCTGTCCATACACCACATCAGCCCTTACCACACACACACACACACACACACACACACATAACCATGATTTTAAAACCACTGCAATATACATTTAACTGCATATTTTATTACATTTACTGCGAGCAGACTATTTAAGTGAGTGGATCTGTAGGTTAAGGCTGATGAGGCTGTTACTGCACATGTCGCTGCGCATAAGGCTTTTGTGGTTTTACTCCGAATCCAGACGCGGAGCTAATTCATCCAGCGCTAATCAATTTTCTAGTAAATAACTCTTGCTCATTAAATAAAGGCAAGCTTTAATTAAATCTGAATGAAAACAAAAACAATGTAACAACAGAGTGTTTTTGAAATCCAGTCCAAGGTCGTATAAAGGGACGAAGGGGGGACGCGTGGATCTCAGGGTCTTAAGGGACGAGAGCTACGGTGATGGAGATAGAAACTGAAGAGTGTATGTGTGTGTATATGTGTGTGTGTGTGTGTGTGTGTGTGCGTGCGTGTGTGTGCGTGTGTGTGCGTGTGTGTGTGTGTGCGTGTGGCAGAACCCTCAGGCCATAAACTGTCCCACTAACAGCCTACATCCTTTTTTTCTCTCCATGTCCTTTATTCTAGAAACTAAGAGAAAAGAAAACAGACATTTATATTTATTGTTATAAAAATGGAAAAAATCTCAGTCGTTGTTTTTATGCTGAACCTCAAGAAAAAAAATACAGTCCTTTTATATTCTGTATATAGAAATGTGTCAGAAATGTTCAGACCTGTGGCTAATTTCCTTCGCTAACTTTTATACTGTACTGTAAGTTTAAACAAGTTAAAAAGAAAACAGTATCTGTGTTGTTTACAGTATTATTATTATTATTATTATTATTATTATTCACAAGTCCACCATTTCGCCACCAAATCGCTGTGTCTTCCTGATCTTGTTAGCCAGCTAGTATTACCCAGCTAGTTTTGCTTTAATCTGTTTTTTTTTCTTCCTAACTTTGGTTTACAGCAAAATGGGATCAAAGTCCAGCTTGCTTTAACTGTTCCTGATGTTTTATTTTCTTAAATATTTTAAGGAATTATAAGAGTTTTTTAAAGACAACAGTTGTTAGCCTCTCTGTCATGGTTGTGACTTTGTGCGTTCCTGATTTTCTCTCTCTTTCATTGACTTTCGCTCTGGAATTCAGTTCCCAGAATGCACCACACCTCACTGTCACATGTTCCTATTCGTATATGATGCTGTGTTGTTATGATTGATTACTTTGTTTTTGGAAAGTTGCTTTGCTGTCTTGTCTTTGTAACTGTTATAATTGTAACTAAATATAATTATTTATTCTCGGTTTGTTCTTTACTTCGGTTCCCTGAAATGTTTTCGCTTCTTGTCTCTATTTTCATGGTAAATGTTAGCTTTAGCATTAGGAATTAGCTTTAGTACTGTATTTAGCTCGTAACCTAGCCATAGACTTATTTATTAAAATTTTCGTTTGAAGTTCACGTTGGATCATTATAATGATAAAACTACTGCGTCCCTAAACATAGTGGCCATACAGTAGGTGGGGAAAAAAAGAAACCTTGTAGGAAATTTTTTTTTTGTTTGCGAGATATCGCAAACATTTTAAGAGATATAAAGGACATTTTGCGAGATATCGCGAACAGTGAACAGACCACGTGACTCATACTTCCAGGTCAGTCCTCACTTGACCCTTGATGATTATGATTTAGTCCAGCAGGTGTCAGTGATGCACCTAAAAGATGCCTGCCTACAGCTAAAAAATAAAAAAAAGAAGAAGAAATGGGCGATATACAGTACTACTGGGATTTGGGTTACATGTCAAACTTTCTCAAAATTTTCACAACAAGAACAATTTCTCTTGAAACGTTCATGAGATCTCGCGAAACATTGGTGAGATCTCTCAAACAAAGAGTCCCATTTTTTCCCCCTCCCAACTATTTTCCCATGTCCTTTTAGGAGCTCAGTATGAAACAACACACTATTACTTACCCTTAGGGGTCGACGCTGTCATCAATGACATCAATCACTTTTTTCTCTTTGCAAGTGCAATAATAAAAATTTATTAAAATACAAATTGAGGAAATTTGTTTTTAGTCTTGACTAAAAATAATCTGGTTCTTAATGCAAATTATGTTAACTTCATTGTAACTTTATAGCAGAAAATATTTTTCTCAGAATGTGAATTCCACCAAAATGAGCAAAATCTGATTGTGAAGTGACTCTTACAGCAGAGCTAGAACGCCACGTCTTTTTTACAGCCTCAGTAGTGAGCAGTATTACATCATTTTCCCACCAACAACAAATTACACACTGCAGCTTGAATGTAACGATGAAACTCAATAAATTACATGAAATGCAGGACGCAGCTGTACGTACGTTAGCGTTCCTTCTGCACAATATACTTGAGTAATTAGCTGAGTAAACAGAAATCAGCGTTCAGACGACAGACTTCTAACACCGAAACAGGTGTCTGTAGCCTGCTCGCTCACTAATGAACACTTCCTGTTAAACAAAAGTGCTGAAAGCACAAACACACACACACACACACACACACTCTTCTCCGTCTGACCCGGTAATTACAGCGTCTTTAATCCCGCAGTCAAACGTCTCACTCGGAGGTAAACATGACCAAAGCGCAGGCCTCGCAATCTTCTCTAATTTCCTACAACAGTAATTAAGCTGATTCGAATCAGATCAGATTTCTTCGTCATTCTTGTCGTTGACTATCTGTTTCTCTACTTCAGGACGTACAGAGCGAGAATCATCACCAGGTGGACGCCAAGCACGCGATCGCTCCGGAACTCGTCCGTAAACACGCTTCCTTTAATTAAATCACACAACATTAAAACTGCGGTAAGTTTATTAACCTGCGAACTTAAATTAACCTCGGAGCTCCTTCGTATTCTAATTATCGTATATAGTGACACAATTATAGAGTCATAACGTGGTGTGTAATTTAATTAATCCAGGTGATGTGAGGAATTTAGGAAATAGGTGCATGGATAAATGATGAGAGGAAGGGAAATTAATTAAACGGCAACGTGAGACGCCAATACACCATCATTCTGATTAAAAAAAAAAAAAAAAACAAGTAATGATTGCAATTAAAAGGAAGACGGATTTGCGTGAAAACTGTGGACTTGGCAACATTAAGCCTGACATCATTACTCTTCTTACATATAGATATGACTTTTCTTAATTATTTTTTAATCTAATTTACCAGATCATTTATTCAATATTGTAAAAATTTGATTCTTTTTGAATCTCAAACATATAATTTTATAATCTAATTATAATAATAATAATGATGTCAAAAGGGCCAATATTGTTAAAAATTTTTTTTTTTTTTTTTTTACAATATTGATCTCTGCTCGAGTCATTTCTCAATTAAAAGTAAAAAGCCAGTGTATTCCTGGAAGTAAAAAGCCAGTCATACACTGCAGCTCCTGTCATCTCCGACATCATGTTACATCATCTTCACTATTACTTTACTGACGTTCCTGAAACTCGCTCTCGGTTAGCAGAACCCAGCTCTAATGCGCCGTCACAGGAACGCTTCCTGATTCCTCCTGACATTCAATCAACCGAGTAATACAGAGTCAGGAGATAAGGGCATTCGTTTGTTTCCCAATGAGCAGAGAGCTTCATGCGAGTGATACATTAAAATGTCTGAATGTACAATATGACTTCGGAGTACAAAGTGTGCCATGATGAGGTCAAACAGGACGTTCGGTTATGCAGCAGTGCGAGGACGTTTGGAGTACAGAAACCAAACTGCTGTCTCTACAGTAACAAGCTTAAAGTGAATTAAGAGGCGCTGTTGAGGGAGGGAGTGTTTACTGCTGCCATAACATAAGTGAGAACAGGAACTGTAACTATAAACAGATTAAATTTCATATAAAAAAAACCATCTCAAACATATGGAGCGTAAAATCTGGCAGGAAGTCGCATGACACAAAAATAAGAGGTACTGTAGAAAACCAGAACCAGAAAAAAAAAAAAACCATAACATTTAATATTCAGCAGAAAAAACATTCAACTTCAAAGAAAAACCATTTGTCACCTTAATAGCACTTAATGATGACTAACACGCCTCATTTATATTCAGAGAAAAAAATTACTTTAAGCCCAGGATGACCTTTAAAGCTTTAAAATTAAAGTTAGCTACAGATGTTGAAGTTCTTGACCGGAAACTATCATCAGAATTCCAGAATTGTCTGTGATGGATTTCTGCACTTCCTGAACATGGGCTCCGGCTCTGATGACATCGATCTCATCACATGGACTCCGTGCCTGCCTCGGGAGCCTGCAGAACGCTCATCTGAGCTCGGCGTATGTCTCTGAGCGAGCGGGAACTCGGAGAACTCTCGCCCAGCTGTAACTCAGGGAGATGCGAGATGACAGCCAGCCGTATGCAGGACCGTCCTGTCATCTCTGCTCGGGTTAAAGCGAGGCCAGGACAGGCGCGTCAATTAGGAGGAGACGGGAATAGAGACAGACAGGAATAGGAGGCGCGTCAATGCTGACAGAGATTCACAAGAGACAAGAAAAGCGAGCTTGCAGGTACAAGGAGGGAAAAGCTTCTGAAACACCCAGAAACACACACACACACACACACCTGCACACGTATTTATTTCCGGCTTTTGAAAGCAGAATGTGAAGCTGAGAGAAACTAAGATACAGTTGTACATTGAGTGGAATCATTAACATCACACACACACAAAGTTCAAACACTAGACATGAAGCAGAATGTTTAATTTGAAGCTCAGAGCTGAGTTATATCACTACCTGCAGAAGTAACACTCGTACAGAAAGGATTAATTACATGCACATAAGATCTCACACACTGTATATACATATATATATATATATATATATATAAAAAGAAGTGTCTGATATATTGAAACTAAGTGGCTAATATTTAAATAATTAAATTAAAACGCTAGAAACAGAAGATTAAAAATAGCTAGTATTGCCGGTAATTATTACAGTGTTTTGTTTTTTATTTAAATATATGACAGAATATATGCATATTTTATTCTATTATATATTTTATTATATAGGCGGCGCGGTGGCTCAATGCTGTATCCTTGCATTTCCAGGATCCGGGTTCGATTCCCGCCTGTGTGTGTGGAGTTTGCATGCATGCATAAATAAAAGTATTAATTAAAATATTTTTTAACATATGGATTAGTATATTCCAAATAATTCTATTATTATTATTATTATTATTATTATTACCAGCACACAAATCACAACCCAGTATAAACCCACTCCTTCCTTCCAGCCTCCTTTCACCATGAAAGAGCTCCAAGCGTGTCTATTAATAACTCTTCACCCATTATAGATCTCAAATAAAATCTCGTCACATTCTGCAGCCATCAAAAGAAGATCCAGATCCAACTCCGGCTTGAGCTTCGGCTCGGGGTTCAGCTCCAGTTATCTCCACCATAAGCCCGTATCATCATTAAGGAGCAGCCGAGCTGAAAATAGTCGCGGCTGATACATTTCCATACGCGGGGGAAGAGCCGGCTACGAGCTCCTGTGGGAACCGCATCCCAATTAGATAAAAACAGAAGCAGTAATATCTTCAGAGTGACTGCTTCACAGACCCGTATAAAACTGAACACACACACACACACACACACACACACACACAGCAGAGCTAAAAATATTGCATCATGTGAGTTAGCCTTTACATTACGCTAGCCTAAAGAGTTTTTAACCACACACATGTCCAATAAACACCGCTTAAGTGGATAATGATGAAAATTTTGAGTTTTTATTTTTTGCTTTATTACCAATTAATACCTCTTGTGGGCGTGGCCTATGCTGACACACTGAACATAAATTAAATAGCAGTGTGAAATTGTTAGCATGTTTTGTGCTAGCTTCATTCCAAGATCAGATTAGCAAAAGTGAGCCAGTTATACTATGCACACACACACACACACACGCATACACACACGCACGTACACACACTTACCAGAGGCACATACGATCCAAGCCTTATTTTACTCTATAGACATTTTATAAAAGGCTTGAAGAGATAAAAATACACTAACTTTTATTTTAAGATCAGAAGGTAAAGGGGAAGAAAGTGCAGGTACACAGGAAGTAACGTTGTGAGCGTGGAAGTGAAGAAACATCGGTTTTCGATTCAGAATCGATCCCAATGCGTTTTTATTTATTTAATCGATTAGTTAAACGTAAACACGTTAAATGGTCTTGAAAATATAAAATTTTTCTTTTCTTCAGAAAATATAAACCTTTTATAAAACCTTTTTGCTAAATGTTATAAAATACTCTATTTTATTCAGGATTATTGCCTTTCTGTGTTTGGGCGCTGATGGCTCAGTGGTAGGTTTCTCTCCTGTCATGTGGAAGGTGTGGGTTCAAGTTATACTGGGTTTCAGTGTTTATTCGATATTTTTAGTAAGTTTTTAAAAAC
Organism: Platyallabes tihoni; assembly: GCA_030068045.1. NCBI lineage: Eukaryota > Metazoa > Chordata > Actinopteri > Siluriformes > Clariidae > Platyallabes > Platyallabes tihoni. Next base: position 20,715,138 of record JAQQZS010000019.1, on the reverse strand, counting down.
TTTAAGAAGACTTTAAGAAGTACACCTGCTTGAGACGATAAACATTAGCGCTGTTTAATCATAATAAGGTTAGATTACAGTCGCTTAGATTAGATTAGATTAAACTTTCTTGTCATTGTGCAAAGTACACATACAGTACAAAGCCAATGAAATGCAGTTAATGGCCAAAAATCGACCTGAATTTAATCAATAGCCGTCCTCTTATTCACAGCTCTAGTGACATCAACAAAAGAGTCTCGTTAGTGACTGAACATGAAAAAAAAAATCCTACGAAATATTTAATTGCCAATTTATTTTACATTACAAATGAGTGTGTACAATTAGCAATTAAAATGCCTCCTGATTGTAAGATGAAGTCTGTCGCTGCGGTCAGTGGGTTACACAGTGCCGAGCAATGAACACAACATGAGTCACATCGCATCAACAGATCTCTCTCGCTCAGATCTCTCTCTCTACACACACACACACATGTGTTTGGTAAAGAGCCACGGGCTAATGATGTCACGCTGGTGTGTAAACACTGGTGATTTGTGAAGCTGCTGGCTGTAACACCTCTTGCTTTCTTTCCTCCCAGTCTGATTTGTTGCACTACAAAAGAAAGCTAAAACAGATGCTCTCTCTCTCTCACTCAACCTCAGGGGGGGGGGGGGTTGACAAACACACTCGAAATGCAGGTAATGGAGGGATGGATAATTGTCAGGCATGAAACAGCAGAGAGGTAGGAGGAGAGAAACTCAAAAATTCTTTCACATTCGGAACGAAGGAGCGCCGCCCTGCAGGACGTTAACACAATCCTCATCTATTACTACTACTACAGTAGCGCTGCTAATGATGCTTATCCAGTTACAACTACTGTACTATTACTACGACCATTATTCATACATGAGTTAAAATGAGTTACATTCACATGGACGGTGTTTCTTCAATCTGATTAAAATTCCAATTAGAAATTAACTGTTACATGGTTCAAAGCCTTTAATCAGAATAAAACTTTTTTGATATGCGCAAAGTAGTTCGGCTCCCAGTGAAGCATTTAATCTGCCAGAAATATAACAGAAAAAGAAGTACCTTTTCTAAACTTTGAGATTAGGCCAGGCTTCCCATCTTTTCCACTAATTCCCGCCTTCTGCGTTATGATTGGTTACAAGAAATCGGTCTCATCTATGATTGGTTAGACGCTTTACTGCATGTGAAGTGCGAGCCAATCAGAGCTCAGTGTCGCTTCAGTTTACTGATCAGGAACAGAAGCTGAACTTTCCTTCTGGAATCTCATCACATCACCTAATGTTACCAAACATGCTCAGATTTATTCCAATAAGAGAGAAACTGACAAATCAAGTGTTTACAGACAGTCTGTTGTTTCAGTGTTTTTAGATCTTTGTGTCAGATGTTACTCTGGTATACTGGAGTATAATTACAAGCATTTCATAAGAGTCAAAGGCTTTTATTGACAATTACATTAAGTTTATACAGAGAGTTAATATTCTTCTTCTTTCGTCTCTGCAGTTCACCCTGACATGCTGTCAATCAACTTCTGGGCCACACCCTGACTGATGGCGCAACCTATTCTTACATCATCATCATGCTTGGAGTTTGTCAGAATTGCTGAATGTAATTGTGATATATACAGCAATATGACATTTATAAATATTATACTGTCATAACTGAACAGATTATTAAAGGTTTACCCCAGACACACACCCCAAACAGTTCTGACTGAGGTGTTTATATGATGCAGTTTGATTTGGATGGGGTTATTATTCTGAATATTAATAAAACTTTGTAACTACTATTTATATTATTATATCTAATAAGACTTTACTATTATTACTACTACTGCTACTACTAATAATGATATGTAATGTATCAGTAGCTGTAAGGCTGATCACTCTAATCTCAAATTTAAAAATGTTTTAGATTATGATACTGTTGCTTATTTTATTTAATATTGCTTTAATGTCATTTACTATTCAATGGTATCATTTATCTCTTGTTTGAATTGGAAGGTGACCTTGGGTGACTAGAAAGGTGCCTACAGTATATAAATAAAATGCATTATTATTATTATTATTATTAGAAGTAGTAGTAGTGCCTCCGAGTGGCGCAGTGGGTTAAAGCACTCGCCCTATCATCTGGGATCGCAGGTTCGAATCCCATCACCAAGGTGATGCTGTTTTCCTCTCACAGCCGGAGGCACAGTGAGAGCTAAATTGGCCGAGCTCTCTCAGCGGGGAGGGATGAGAGGTATTAGTGCTCCCACATTAATTGCACGGCTCTACGCCATTCTGCGAGCTCGCAGAGAGAGCGGATAGCGCTGTCCTCGAGTGTGTTACGACGCCCCCAACGGTGCGTGAGCGAACAGTTCGAATGGTAGTAAGCAGCCTTAATGTGGGAGCCCCCTAGTGACGGGAGGGAATTGGACACGATTAGATTGGGGAGAAAATCGGGGTAAAAAGAATTGGACAGACTAAATTTATAAAAAGAAAGAAAGAAAAAAAAAAAAAGAAGTAGTAGTAGTAATAGTGGTAATAATAATAGTATACAACATATACAGTATACAGTAGTAGTATATTACTGCTAATAATAATAGAAAAGAATAAATAATACAAGAAAAAGAAAACCTTTATTAAATAATTTTTAAAAATTTCCCCTCTTACTGCTGCTCCTAATAACAATAATAATAATAACAGTGAGAATAATATGAATAACAAGAATACTACTATTACAACTACTCCTCCATCCATCCATCCAGTTCCATAACGTATTAACTTCTGTAGTCCAACTAGGGACTGTGGAGGCCAATGACAATTGCCGTTGTATTTATTCCCATTTTACAATGGTTGTGAAACCTCCAGTCAACATTCACACTCTACAGGCAATTTGGGAATGCCAAATAAGCTAATTGGCGTGTTTTTGTACTGTGGGGAAACCCAGAGGAAACCCATCAAAGGTCAAGGCCTCAACATTTACAACTTGGCAGTGCTGGGATTCGAACCCTCATCCTTCTGATCAGTAACCCAGAGACTTAACCATTTGAGTTACTACTACTATTAATAATAATAAGAATTTATACGGCACCTTTACCCATCACTAATTTCGTCACTCATCCCTAATTTCTATTCCTGGAATCTGACTAAAATACAGTATACGTACATCAGACTGAAAGGAACTCGTTGCTCCTTGCTCTGAGCTTGACCATGTTCGGATTGACCTAATCAGATCACTCACAGCCCTCATCCCTCACCCTGTACAGTATTAGAATATAATATTGAATATTAAACAAAGGATAATAATATATAATAAAGTGACAACAATTTGAGTAAAGATTAAAGTAATTGAACGATAATAACCCAGTAGACGAATGTCACATAATGAACTAATGCTTGTTAGGTAATAATTATCATTATTATTATTATTATTATTATTATGTTTTATATCAGTGACAAATGGAGCCTGAAGACGGTTTCCTGGTGAGTTCTAGTGATGTGCGTATAAACAAAAAAGCAGCAGTCTCCTCAGCCGTTTTAAAACTCCTACTGTGTCTATTGATTATGCAACACAGACACACTCACACTCACACACACACACACACACACACTTAGTGAGCAAGAGCAACAATTCTACTGAGTCCTGTTGAGATATTGTGCATCAGAGTACGGAATATAATCTCCATTCGTATGCAAGATGAAGAGGATCCGCTGAAACCCGACTGGCCAACAAGTCCTATACGAACACTCGCCCCTTCGTATCATCTAAACAGCACTGTGTTAACTGTAGCATTACGTCTTTTATTGTTGATAAAATCAGAATCTGTGCAAGAATGAAAGAGGATGAAATAAACCCAAAGGAGAGGAAATCAACAAACAAACAAGTGAAGAAATTACAGATAAGCCTTTTGTTTATTACCGCTCACCGCTGTTGGAGTCTGGATTCTGACTGGTCAGAAAGTGTTGATTAGTTTTTTTTTTAACAGCATCTTTAACAGTATAACAGGTTAATTTGTAATACTTTATCATTTCTATTATAATAGATGAATAGTAAATATGTGTACTGTAATGGTTCATATGGTGACGTTAGTTGTATGGAGATTTTATTGATGGAAGGAGTCTCCAGTGTCAGTGTTACCGCATGCGATACTGTCTGTACTGTAGCTGCTGCAATGCAAATGAGAACAGATAAATAACTTTTCTTTTTTTACCGAACATAAAAAGTAACTATAAACAGATACACACATGATGTGGCGTTAGTTAATAAATAAAACTGATGAATCAAATTAATTAAATTCCCTGAATAGGTGAAAAAAAAGAGTCAAATGCGTGATGTGATTTCGAATTTCAGAACCAAGAATCTGTACAAGCTTAAAAAAATAAAAATAAAAAACTCAACCTGAAATATGGTTGTGTTACATCTGGACCGTGTGTGTGTGTGTGTGTGTGTGTGTGTGTGTGTATGCAGTGATAAAACCTCAAGCATGTTGTTTTATCTGTTCTTACAAATCAGATAAAAAAGGAGGCCCGGACTTGGGCTGAGATTGGTGTGTTTGAGCCATCGAGCTCAGCTTGCACAAGCACTTAACTGTATCTTCACTCCGCCGCTCCGTCATTTCGGTTCTTAGGTGGCCAAATTGCTGTTATTTGGTGTTTATGCAGCGTTTGAAAATGCAAAATAATAATAAAAGCACAGCTCTAACTCTATTTCGGCGCCTCGCTTTCCTGTCTTTGTGGATTCCTCTGTGTGTGCGACGCCGCGGCGCTCGGCTCTACCTGACAGCTCCCAATTATATTTTCATGGTTCTCTGAGTGTTCCTCGGGGACGCCTCGTGGCTCCGCTCGACTTGTCCTCTCTCCCCGAGACGTTTCACACTCCACGTCTGGTCACGGCGCGTTCCCTCGCTCCTCTCTGCTCTGTCTGTCTCGAGCGCTGTCTCTCTCTTTTGTAGCGTTAAATGCAGTGAAGAAGATCCGGTTTCTGATGATGAACTCTCAATATTTTCCAGGGGTCGCCTCATCTGCGGTGGCGTCATCGATATCCTTGTGTTTAAATGGTTAAAAATTACTGTACACGAGTCTGAATCTAAAGTAGACAGATGCGGTCAGGTGCACATTCTGTCCGTGCAGAGATCATGCAAAACTTTTAATACTGGACCATCTGTCCTACGTCTCCTTGGAGCAGGAAACACAGAAAATGTTCCAAAAAATATGAGTGTGCATCGTCTCACAGGGTTGTGAAGAATTAAGCACCTCACGTTGTTCCATTACATGAAAATAATCAGTGACAACCATTCCAATGTATTTTATTCCTCTTACACAACAGTACTTTGCTTAAAATTATATTTCTGTCAATTATAGTCGCACTTAAGAAGACAGTTGATGTTCTCACTTTTGTTATAACAGCTACAACGTCCTGGTGCTAGACTCCACGGTCGCCCCAATGACACAACATAAAACCTAGATGGTTTTAATATTAAAGGGTTTAAATGGTTTGGTTGATCAATGTATATTATAAATAAACTCTTGAGTATAAAGTTCTGTTTGAAGCCAAAAACATACAAACAAACAAAAACCTTTAGCTTGTCCTGTAACAGAGAAACCCAAAAGCTCCTCTGTCCCGAGGGGGGCAGGAACACCTGCAGCTTTATGTCTAAACTTTTATAAACCACTGAAACTGGAGACTCCTTCTTTAAATGTTAAATTGTTAAATTCAGGCCGCAGGGCGCTCGTATGCTGAGGTACCACTGTATGCATATTCATATAAACCTGTTTTACTCTCAGATCTGCTATCTTGCTAATCAGAATCCAGGATTCAGAAGCGGGCTTATCTCAGACTCACTGTGCTATTATTTGTTATTATATATATTAGACTGTACGATTCTGGTATCAGATATCAAATGCCTTTTCCTGGATGATGATGATGATGATGCTATTGACTCCAATATTACACGTTATATACATCAGCACTAAACTGCCCCATGACTGCACTTTCTACAGAAAGAAAAAACCCTGCATAGTGTGAAAGTCTTAGTCGGGTTAAACCCAGAGGCACTTTCTACTTCCATGAACCATCTTAAAGTATGTAAAGCTTTTTTTTTTCAGCGCTAAAGCGGGCAGCAATTTAGCCCTGAGATGGTGTTATTGATGACCCGAGACTGAATTAAAGTGTGTTAGTGGAAGTGGTGTGAGAGGAGGTAATATGCCAAAGTGAGGGCGAAGACGGCCTTCAACTCTGAATCACACGCTAAGTCAATAAGCATCAGGGCTAATGGTGTTATCAGTGACCAAATTATGTTAGTGTAAAGAGTGTGTGTGCATTAAAGTAAGTAAGTAATGCTTACAGAATGTTAGCATTAACTCAATGTTCAAAGAGAGAAAAAGCAAGAAAGAAAGCAAGAAAGAAAGAAAGAAACATGAAAAATAGATTTGATAATGTTAGTTTAACTGGGTTTAGGCTAAAAACAAGTCAAGTAAAAGTGCCTAAGACGTCAACTACTGTACAAGTTTGAAGCTCAAATCTAAGAGTTCTGGTCGCCAACTTGGAAGGAGCTGACTCCGCCTAAAACACAGTAAATCCAAAAATGGGCTTTTGGGTGGAGCAAACAGCATCTAGCTGTTGGTTGGAACACATCAAACTACACAAATACCACAGGCTAGCTAGGTTATCTTTAGCTTAGCTTAAATGCTAAATTGGATAATGCTAATTTATATTCTAACATTACTTTGCTTGAACTCATCCCCACCGACACACAAGTTGAACTACATCGTTTCCAATTAACTGGTTAGCTAAAGTGATGCTGAGAAGAAGTTTTTATTGCTTTATTATAATTGTAACTGATGCATTACAAAAAAAAAAATACACATTCCCTTGTTTTATCTTTTATAGTTAATGCATATACAGGTATTTAAATGTTTTGGAACGTCCATGAAAAGTTATAGAAGTTATAAACACACTTTTCTTTACTAGGCTCTCTTTTTCACAAACAAAAACTCCTCTGCCTGAAGCTATCAGAAAACTTCACCCATGATTGTTCCAAAGCCCTGACTCTAGAGACTCCTTACACAAGCATATATTCATGATAATATTTCTGCTTCTCTTTATTAAATATAACAAACTCCATGCTACTACAGAATCATCAATGTATTAGAGAGTATAAGAACATCTACACCAGAATCTACACCTTCCATGATATACACACGACTCCAGGACAACCCATGGCAAAATTTTGTTGCTCAGAATAAGCTTCTTCTTGTCTCATGAGACTGAATTGAGCTGTCTCATTACAAGCATTGTCTTTTTTATTTCTCCTCAACCCCACTTAGGAGAAACAAAGAGACATAACTGAGACACAAAGCGAGACATACTTTTGAGAAACATTTGAGAAATC